>CM064880.1:21829164-21950500 GCA_003313485.2 Penstemon barbatus
CTATTTCGCTATTATTACTCGATTCGGATGAAGAAGTTAAGATCGATCCGACCAATCCAAACAGATCGGGATCCCCTCGCAGACCCGGCAAGACGCAGCTCTCTTCGACCAGAAGATGATACTCCGGACCCATGAAGGATAATTGGGCCGAGTCCTATTAGGACTATGTTTCCTTGTAACTAGGTTAAACATTGTATAAATACCTAGTTAATCATTGTATTGAACAACTACGAAATCCTTACTTTAAGGATACTCATATATTCTCTGCCTAAGGCATTACAACTGAATAAGAATCAATATTATTCATAGTATTTTGATCTCCAGATTATAGTGTTATTAGCTTTCTTTGTGGTTTTGCTTCTTGTTCTTAATCATTGCTTTTCTTTGTGTTTGATCCATCCGGAATAAAGTAACAGAGCCCTACTTAATATATATACAAATATCGTAAACCCCACGATATTACAAATTCACTGATATACAATTAACCCGACGAAATCCGGTTAAATCAGTTGGCGCCCACCGTGGGGCTAGGTTAATTATTCGAATCGACACATGGCTCGCCCAAGGAAAAGCGCTCGCGTTGGAGCGAGAAGCAATACGACCACAGGTCACAACACATCTGAAGATCCACAAGACAACAACGATAACAACAATCCAAACACCAATGAAAACCTCCTAGATACCCGTTCCCGTCAGCAGGAACACCAAGGAGGCCTTACCGGTACAATACCAGAAGAACCGGAGCTCCCCGAAATACCCGCTCCTCTCCCTGGCGCTCAGGAAAAACTGAAACAAATAGCGATGCTCTTCAAGTCACTCTCTCCAGAAGAATTGCTAGTTTTAGACCAAATTCCTCGAAACGTTACGGCTCCCGGAGCAACTCCTGCGACAGGAGTGCCGAGGCCGAACGAACGGACTTCTCAACAAGCTGACAGCCCACCAAGTGAGCGTCGCTCGCTGCACAGCCCACAGCAGGTCAATTCTAAACCCTCCGACAACCGTCCCCAAAGAAGAACTGGTCGAAGAGTACCACAAGCCGTTCGCAGCGGGTCGAAGGAACGAACGATCATCCCAATCGAAGATGATATAGATGATACAATCCCCTATCGACCAAGAGCTACTCGATTCTCAGAACGAGAAATTGAAAGGATGGTACAGGAGCGGCTCGAACAACGATTACGATCTGCACAAAACCCCTGGGCCCGGACTACAGAACTCCAGGAAAGCCTTGCGGCTTGCTCTCCTTTCTGCAGGGAAATTAAAGAAGCACAGTCCGCGGGACAGGTCCCGGGAAGACTACCCCGATATGATGGAACCACCGACCCGGACGATTATATCTTTAGCTTTACAAACATAATGAATTTGTATGCTCACTCCGCCGAATTCACCGCGAAGCTAATGGTAACAACATTCGAAGGACTCGCGCTGGATTGGTTCGCCAAACAGCCGGCCAACTCTATATTCAGTTTCCGGGAATTATGCAATAAACTAATACAACAATTTGCCAGTCAGAGGAGGCAAAAACTTCCGATGAGCTACCTAGGAACCATACATCAACAAGAGGGAGAAACCCTAAGAAATTGGTTGGCAAGGTTCAACGTAGAATTACTCAAAATCGACTCACCGAATATCGATTACATAATTTCTATCCTCTTCGACCTCACTAAAAATAGGCAGTTTGGAAACGCCCTCAGTCGAAAACAACCGAGAACATTTGCAGACATTATGAGCTTGGCTTCTAAATATATGACCCAAGAAGAGATGAATTCCTTTAAGGATAAAAACAAAAACAAAGCCACCACCTCAAGCTCCAAACGGCACGATAGGTTTCCTACCCAAAAAGCTTCGGATTACGAGCGATCTTCCAGGAGAGGTAATGTTTTCCACCGACTGGAATACAACAAAGCCGATCACGACAGACAACCTAATTTCTACCAAAGACCAAGAAACCATGATCAACCAATAAGAAGCAGGGTGAATCAAGTAGAACACCCAAGGTTAAATATTCCAATGGAAGAAATATTGGAAGTCCTAGAAAGAAATAACTGGATCCCCGAAGCGAGGAAAATCGCGCAGCCAAGACCAGGCTCTCGAAACTACGATCAGTACTGCAAATATCATAGGGCACATGGACATCGAACGGAGAATTGTTTTCACCTTAAGAGAGAAGTTGAGAAACTTATCGAGCAAGGAAAACTCGACGAATACATAGAGCGAAATAATCATAGAAGGGAAAGAAGTAGAAGCCCTCGGAATGTTGATCGAAGGAGAAATTCTCGTCAAAGGTCACCCGAACGCCGACCTATTCCGGAATCGAATCACGACCAGATCAATGGGACTATCCATACGATCTCCGGGGGTCCTGCGGGTGGAGATAGTCGTAACGCCCGGCGGAGAACTGCCAGGTCCATCATTGGAAACTCAAAATACCCAAAAGAAATTTGGACCCTGGAAAGCAGGCCATCAAACGATCAACAGATCAGTTTTAATGAAGGCGAAGCGCCTAAAAATATTGTCTGGGACGCAAGAGAGGATAACCCTGACTTCCCTATGGTAATATCGCTAGAAATAGCAAATTACAATGTCAAGAGGATCTTAATCGATAATGGGAGCTCAGCCAATATTATCTCCCGAGAAGTTTTAGCCCAAATGGACTTGGGACAGATAAACTTGCAGAAAGTAGCTACGCCATTAATAGGATTCGGGGGGTCCGAAATTATCCCCAGCGGAACGATAACCTTAAGCGTATCGCTCGGAAAAATACCCCACCGAACTGTAAAGCTAGTGAAATTTTTAGTAGTAGAGACCCCATTCGCTTATAATGCGATATTGGGACGACCTGCCCTCAATCTATTCCGAGCTGTTGTCTCTACTTATCATCAGAAGATAAAGTTTCCAACCGATACAGGCATCGGAGAAATAACAAACGACCATTGCATGGCTTGGGACTGCTATAGTACTTCGTTAACAATGAAAGAACATCCTAAGTCCGTTACTCCGAGCAAGAGAAAGATCGAAGGCGATCTCATTAGAAACGAGGTTGAAATTCCTAGTACTGATCGACTAGATAAAAAGGGGAAAGAACCGCTAGACTTATCTTTGAAACCCCCAGAACACAAAGAAATAATTCTAGTAGATGGCGACTCATCTAAAAAGACGAGAATTGGTACAGAGTTGAGCGAAGAAGGAGAAATAATGCTGATCGACTTCCTCAGAAACAACGCCGATGTCTTCGCTTGGAGCGCAAATGACATTGAAGGAATTGATCCTCGAATAATAAAGCATTCCCTAAAAATAGATCCTTTGGCGAAACCCGCCAGACAGAAAAAGAGAAATCATGGACCGGTGAAAGATAAAATTATCAAAGCCGAGGTAGAAAGGTTGCTCGAGGCAAAACAAATCCGAGAAATTCATTTCTCGGAATGGCTATGCAATGTCGTACTAGTCGCTAAAGGAGATAAAAAAGATAATAAATGGAGGATGTGTAATGATTTTACCGACCTTAACAAGTTGTGTCCACGTGACCCATATCCCCTCCCAAGGATTGACTTATTGGTCGACTCAACCGCTGGCTTCGCTTTATTCAGTATGATGGACGCCTTCCAAGGGTTTTACCAAATATACATGGATGAGCGGGACCAAGAAAAGACCGCGTTCATTACCGAGCAGGGAGTTTATTGTTTCATAGTGATGCCGTTCGGCTTAAGAAATGCCGGAGCTACTTATCAAAGGTTAGTAAACCTAATGTTCAAAGAACTAATCGGAGAGCTAATGGAAGTCTACGTGGACGACATGCTGGTCAAAAGCATGAACGAAGCAGATCATGTAAAGCATCTCGATCGATGCTTTCAGATCTTGAGAAAATATCGTATGAAGTTAAACCCCGCAAAATGCACCTTTGGTGTCAAATCAGGAAAATTCTTGGGATATCTAGTCCATCAACGCGGAATAGAAGCCAACCCGGAAAAAATCCGAGCCATAACTGAAATGAAACCTCCTAAAACAATCTCTCAAGTACAAAGCCTGGTCGGAAAGATCGTGGCATTAAACAGATTTATATCAAAATCGGCGGACAAAAGCCTCCCTTTCTTCCAAACTCTCCGAAAGGCAAAGAACTTTGTTTGGACCGAAGAATGCGATCAGGCCTTCGAGCAGCTCAAAGAATATTTGACGACACCCCCGATGTTGGCAAAACCAACAGAAGGAGAACCATTGTTTATGTACATCTCCATTTCCAACGTAGCAATTAGTTCAGTACTAATTAAAGTCGAGGGCTCAAAGCATAAGCCTGTATACTATCTCAGCAAGTTATTACAAGGGGCGGAGAAGAATTACTTGGAAATAGAAAAATTCACACTGGCCTTAGTAGTGGCCGCACGAAAACTCCGACCTTACTTCTTAACTTACAAAATCATCGTTCTGACGAATCAGCCACTAAGGCAAGTTCTAGCAAAACCAGAAGCCTCCGGTCGACTAATTAAATGGGCCATCGAACTCAGTCAGTTCGAGGTAGACTACAAACCAAGGATTGCCATCAAGGCACAAGTGTTGGCCGATTTTATATTAGAAACACCGACACAGGCTACTGAATCATCGAGCTGCCTCAGCAGCGATGTCTTGCTCATTGAAGATCAAACTTGGCTAATGCACGTCGATGGTGCTTCATGCCGTGAAGGAGGAGGCGCCGGAATCAACTTCACCGGACCAAACAAGGAAGATTTAAATTACGCAATAACACTGGACTTCGTTGTGACAAACAATGAAGCTGAATATGAAGCATTAATCGCAGGAATGGAAATGGCGATCAAAGCCAATATAAAAAGTCTTAAAGTACTAACTGATTCAGAATTAGTGCAAAGGCAGATAGAAGGCCTATACGACGCTAAGGAATTCAATATGGTCAAATACCTCGCCAAAGTGAAAACTCTGGCCGAGAAATTTGATAGCTTTAGTATCCAGAACATCCCACGTTCGGAAAATAAATGGGCCGATCAGTTATCAAAATTCACGGGATCCCATGACGGAAAGACCGAACGGGTGATCAACTGGTTGATCTCTAATACACCAGCAATTGACATCGATGAAACACCAGCAGTGGATATAATGGAAATCGAAGAAGCCGAAGGGAACTGGATGACCCCTATGATAGACTATCTTCGAGAAGGAAAATTACCACCCGACCAAAATGAAGCTCGGAAAATAAAATATCGAGCTCCGAAATATACACTCATAGAAGGAAAACTCTACCGAAGATCAGTATCAGGGATTCTTCTGAAATGCGTACCTGAATCACAAACCCTCGATATACTACGAGAAATACATGATGGGGATGCAGGAAATCACAGCGGATCAAGAGCATTGGCTTTAAAATGTCTCAGGACGGGTTACTATTGGCCGACCATCAATAAAGATGCCGCTCAATATGTCCAAGAATGTCATCACTGCCAGATCCATGCTAACATATGCCATCGACCAGCAGAAAACATGCACCCTATTCCAGTTTGTTGGCCATTCGATCAATGGGGAATGGATATCGTGGGACCTTTCCCAGTGGCCAGATCGAAGAAATCTTATGTCCTGGTCGCCGTGGAGTACTTCAGCAAATGGATAGAATGCGTCGCCCTCGCACGAATAACTCAATTCCAAGTCATCAATTTCCTATGGAAATTCATAGTTTGTCGATTCGGCATCCCAAGGGTCCTTATCTCCGATAATGGAACTCAATTCGCGGGAAAACAAATAATAGAATGGTGTACAAAACTTGGAATTCAACAGAATTTTACCTCCGTAGGACATCCTCGAGCAAATGGACAAACTGAAGTAGCAAACCGAGAAATAATAAAATCTTTGGAAAAAAGATTAGGAGCAGCCAAAGGAAAATGGCTTGATGAACTCCCAGGAGTATTATGGGCTAATCGAACCACGATAAGGAGCTCAACTGGGGAAACCCCATTTAGCCTTGTATATGGGTCGGAAGCGGTTATCCCTGTGGAAACCCTAATCCCAACGCCAAGAGTAGAAATGTTCGATGATAAAGAAAATGAAAAGTCAAGAGAAAACGACATTGATTTAACAGAAGCTTTAAGAGATAAAGCTGCTGTACGCTTACAAGCCACTAAAGCTAATATGGAGAAAGCATACAATCAAAAAGTACGCATCCGAACCTTCAAGGAAGGAGATTTGGTCTTGAAAAAGGTAGAAGTATCCAAACATGTGGGAAAGTTACAACAAAATTGGGACGGACCTTACATCGTCATTGGCGTGGGGAAAAAAGGTTCATACAGAATTGCACATTTGGATGGAACTGCCTTACCAAGAACCTGGAATGCTGTCAACCTTAGGAAATACTATGGTAAATAAATTTTAGCAGGTTATATTGCATTATTCTACTTTTTACTTCGTCAAATTTCAATCTTTGTAATAAAGGCCTAGGCCTAAAAGTTCAATTATTAAAGATTTCTTTGGCATTTTATATATGACGATTATATCGGTTAAACATTCATCGGAATCGCACAATCATATTGCCAGAAACAAAACGAGTAGAGTAAACATTGATCCGCTCAATAAAAACTCCTCGATATATCAAAAAGACTTTTTTGGTTAAAAACCTAAGTCTACAATCAAGAACGAGTCGAGTAAACATTGATCCGCTCAATAAAAACTCCTCGATATATCAAAAAGACTTTTTTGGTTAAAAACCTAAGTCTACAATCAAGAACGAGTCGAGTAAACATTGATCCGCTCAATAAAAACTCCTCGATATATCAAAAAGACTTTTTGGTTAAAGACCTAAGTCTAAAATTAAAAACGAGTCGAGTAAACATTGATCCGCTCAATAAAAACTCCTCGATAGATCAAAAGAAGACTTTTTGGTTTAAAAACCTAAGTCTAAATCAAGAACGAGTCGAGTAAACATTGATCCGCTCAATAAAAACTCCTCGATATATCAAAAAGACTTTTTGGTTAAAGACCTAAGTCTAAAATTAAAAACGAGTCGAGTAAACATTGATCCGCTCAATAAAAACTCCTCGATAGATCAAAAGAAGACTTTTTGGTTTAAAAACCTAAGTCTAAATTAAAAACGAGTCGAGTAAACATTGATCCGCTCAATAAAAACTCCTCGATATAATCAACGATCAAAAAGACTTTTTGGTTTAAAAACCTAAGTCTAAATTAAAAACGAGTCGAGTAAACATTGATCCGCTCAATAAAAACTCCTCGATATAATCAACGATCAAAAGACTTTTTGGTTTAAAAACCTAAGTCTAAATTAAAAACGAGTCGAGTAAACATTGATCCGCTCAATAAAAACTCCTCGATATAATCAACGATCAAAAAGACTTTTTGGATTAAAAATCTAAAGTCTAATTAGAAAAGAGTCGAGTAAACATTGATCCGCTCAATAAGAACTCCTCGATAGATCAAAAAAGACTTTTTTGGTTAAAAACCTGAGCCTACAATCAAAAACGAGTCGAGTAAACATTGATCCGCTCAATAAAAACTCCTCGATAGATCAAAAGAAGACTTTTTGGGTTAAAAACCTAAGTCTAATTAAAAACGAGTCGAGTAAACATTGATCCGCTCAATAAAAACTCCTCGATATAATCGACGATCAAAAAAGACTTTTTGGATTAAAAATCTAAGTCTATTCAAAAAAGAGTCGAGTAAACATCGATCTGCTCGATAAACACTCCTCGAACTATTTACGACAATCAAAAAAGACTTTAGGTTAAAGACCTAAGCTCTAAATTATGACAAGTCGAGTAAACATTGATACGCTCAATAAAAACTCCTTGATCTGTTCCTAACGATCTAAACGATCTGCTAACACTCCTGAAGTTTTGAAGATAGACAAAGAATAACACAGTCTGCTCGGATAGAGTTACTCATAAGTAAATTATGACAGAGTTAACGACAAGGAAGATATAAGGAACAGAGTATATTTTATTCATCAAATTTGTTACATACAAAAGTCCTACGTTACAAAGATCTACATACTACTTAAAGATCATTACAATGATAAGATGATCCTCTATTATCGGCGATCTTCACGACAATGTCCACGGAAACACCAATCTCCTCCCTAGTACCTCGTCGATTATAATAAACCACCTAAGAAGCATGCTGCTCAGGATGGTCGACTTCTTTGGTTCGACGGCCAGGCTCTGAAGATCAAATGTTCTTCCAGACGAAATGAACATTACTAGCCAGATAGCTAAGCAATGCTCACTCACCCGCAAGAAGATACTGCTTTTACTTTATCTATAAAACATTTTACTCTGGAGCAGCATCTCTTCGGGACCGTCGTGAAACGGTAAATTTACCAGCCACCCCGGTGGTCTATCACTCCTGAGGTTACATCGAAGAACAGGGGTGACTGGCAAGTATGAACCCCCCATGTGCAAACAGGAAACCACGGACCTCTAAAAATGATGAAGACCAATGCAGAGATCTCATGGGACCCGTCGATACAAGGTAGGGCTGACATGGGACCCGTCAATACAAGACTGGGAACAACTTCACTATTTTGAATAAACAAATCATAGTAATGTGATTTTTTGAAGACAATGGGATCAGAGGGCAGAATAAAATCTAAGGAATTTGAGATCTCCATCTTTTTGGTAAGTTGCAAATGAAGAACATAAACAAGCCCCCTATTTATAAGGGTAGATCTAAAGGATCCAACGGCTGAAAAAGTATTTGATCAACGGACACGGATACGACCCTTTGACTTCCCGTAATAAATGCAAATAAGTTGGAACGGCACCATTTATTCGCCTTAACTGATCGACAATGAAAGAAGTCTTGGATCGAAGCGATCACATAAGTAACACAAGAAAACCTAAGGAACTCCAGATCGGTCATACTGGAACGATCATACTTCATGGTCGATAGCTTAAAGACCTAGAAACCACAAACGAAGTAACATAAGCTTCAAAATCACAGCGAAAAGGACAGTTGCTCAATAGAAAATAGAGGATAAAAGACTGAACCCTTCACCATACAAGGGACGTCACTGCCTCATACTTCATATGGAAGACCATTGACTACGCTATACAGAAACTCCTATGGAGTCCAAGATATCTGACATAGAAATCAGGAGAATAGTCCTCCTTAATCTACATGGCAAGGACGTCACTGCCTAACATACCAAAGAATTGCTTAAGAAGGTCTGAACAGGGTAGATCTGGCTAAAACACCTACATTTTCCAATTCCTCCCATATCAAGAAAGTGTACACTAGCCAAGGAGCATATCGTTCAAAAATTGATTCTGGGAAATATAAGGGTTTGGAAAAGTTTGAAAGGGACATTTTTCGGTAAAATGACATAAAGAAAACCGAGGATCAACAAAGGGATAATAACCTCCTTATATGAGATTTGGATCACAAAAAGACAAAAGTACAAGGCGTAGATTGAGCATCGACCAAGATGATGCACTTTTTCGATACGGATAACCTATTAAGATGAAAACATGCTAAGTGCATGCAAAACTTCTCTACTATACTGGATTTGATCAACAAACGACTCAGAAGCTAACAATATATATATGAGAACAGAGGAAGAACGAACATAACAAAGTATATATACAGAAGGCAATTGATCAGGCAAGAACCTGCCTACAAAAAGTTCATCGTTTCCAATTTTCCTCCCATTACAAAAAATTTCAGCCCGAGTAAATACACAAACTTCGGGCCACAAAAAAAAAAAAAAAAAAAAAAAAAAAAAAAAAAAAAAAAAAAAAAAAAGGAGACAGTCCAAGGCCTGCCATGTCGAGCTAAGGTCACTAAGAAGGACGGTCAGTGGGCCGACTACCAGAAACAGCTTTCCGAGGAGTCAGACTCCCAGCAAAAGCCATCAATTCTTCTTGACGCTTTAGATAACCGGCGTCATAACCTTCCTCATAGGACTGCCGACGAGATTCTTCCGCCAAAACAGCTGCTTGAGCTAAATTATTTTTCTCCTTTTCAAGAACAACTTTTTCGGCCTCCAATTTTTGAAGATCATCTCTATCAAGTTGCAGCTGCAACTCCAAACCTCTGCTTTTAGCCTTCTCGGATTCCAACTGACCCTGAAGACCTCTCCGACTATTCCACAGTTCGTCATTTTGCACACCCAACTGGAGCGCAAAATACTTGCCCTAAAAACAGGAAGAATAAGAGAAATTGCCTTACAACAAGGAATTCTAAACAAAGAACAGGAAGAATATTCGAAGTATGTTTACCTGCTCACATATCTTCACCAAAGATTGAACAAGGCGAAGATTGGAGCTACCTTCGAGCTTCCTCAACTCACCAGGCAAAATAGTACTCATGCCTAGGTCCCATGACAAAGCATCAGGTTCAACAGAACCAGGCAGTTCGCTGGTCAAAGGGACACCATCAGAACGAGGAGTCTCCGACAAAAGAATGTCTTCAACTTGCTGAAGGATGCATCGCTCATCTAATTGACGAGGAGATTCTCTCCCGTCGGGACTAACAGTGGTCTCCTTACCAGAAGCAGAAATTACGGTTCGGCGGCCAGACCTGGAACCAGTTTGACCTCCGGAAGGTCCTCCCGATTCAAAAGAGGTAGTCGTCACAGTAGTATCATTAAACAAAAATTCTGGGCAGTCCTGCACAATAGATTGTGCTACGGAAGGATTGACAAAAAAGCCGTCGCCAGTTTGCCCTCCGCTGGCGATTGGGGCAGTAGAAACTGACAAAGGAAGGGAAATAGTAAAATTCCCCCCATGAAAAACATGCTCAAAGGAAGCAGCATTTGAACTAACAGCAATATTATAAGCCGGTTCCTCGTTCGACATATCGCCAAAGGCATACCGACCAGGAGAAGGCATTCTTCCTACTTGAGTGGAAGCATGATGGATTGGTTCAGAAAACGACGAGTCTACCGCAGAGAGAGGCTCAGAAACGATAACACTAGTATTGATCTCCGACCTAATTGTTTGGGACAAACGAGGAGGTTCCATCGACGGTCCATCTCTTCGATGCTTTTTGGATCTATTATCACGAGCGCTCTCACGAGAAGGTCGCTTCGAAGTATTGCCAAAAAGGTTACTCATGGTCGGAGTATGAAAAAGCACAATTTAATATCGAGAAGGTTTGTCGACTAACTAAAAGACGAGTATTCTATCCAGAGAGAAGTATAGCAGTAAAAACAAGTCAAGATTTTACCTTTCGTATTTATACTACGCGAAAGGATGCGATAGACCTAAAGAAAGGGCGCGAAACAGCGGAAATGACCTTGAAGCAAACGCTAGAATATGAAAAAGGCACATTCGTACCATCCGCTAAACGAAGATTAGACGGAGGACGAACAAAGAAGAAATGAGATTTCCATAAGGGATTACTAGAAACAGGGGCATCAAAGATTGCTCGGCTAGGTCGTTGGCTAGCGAAAAAATATCCACGATTTGAAGAACTAGAAATGTTAAAGCGAAAAAGTTGTGTAAAATTACGGAAAGAAGGTTTAAACCCCTTGGCAATCATCAAAACCGAAAAGCAAACTATAAAAGCAACAGAATTAGGAACCAGCTGTGTCAAGCACACACTAAAAGTTTTCAAAACTTCCAGAAAGAGGGGAGACAAAGGAAGACGAAGTCCACTGTTAAAGTGAGCCGTATAAAAGGCTCGACATCCCTCCGGGGGAGATGTAACCCTATCAGTAGGGGAAGGAAGAACTATCTCAGAACCTTCCGGGAAATATTTGATGTAACTATTCGCAACCTCCGGAAATGTCTCCGCCGTATAAGCGCAAACGACATCCTCAATTGGTTCAGAAACCTGAGGAACAGTACCTTTGCCCTTTTTGGCTCGGGCCGCCACATCCGCGTCACTAAGGATCCGTACCTTAAAAGTATCCTCAACAGGGATGGCAAAACCAGTTACGCTAGATTGCAATTCCTCCTCATTGTCGGGGGCGACAATCTCTCTAGAAGAAGACCTTCTCACAGAAGCCATATATTATTCTCGGAAAATGAAGGTCGATAAATGGAAAAACTTAGCGTAATGAGCGACTAACCAAGGAAATAAGTACAAATTATAAGGAAGTATAAAAGAGAAATGGCGAACTATAGCGTCACCTATTTATAAGAAGAGGAGAAATGACGTTTCGAACTTATGGCAACTACTGATATTCCCGCCAAAAAGGGAAGGATATGAAAAGTTTCCAGAATAGACGCGTGGCGATCCGTAACTGGACATAGAAAACGACTGTCTGTGATATGTAGCACTCTTTTCCTTATTTAAGATTTTTTCCCACTGGGTTTTTTCTTAAGTAAGGTTTTTAACGAGGCTCCATTCATAGAAAAGAAAGAGTCGTAAAGATCTCTCTACTTCTACGAGCTTCTATTATCTATACGCTCGAAGAAGTGAGGGAGTACTGATGGGGGCTATTTCGCACCCTATGTATTACTCGATTCGGATGAAGAAGTTAAGATCGATCCGACCAATCCAAACAGATCGGGATCCCCTCGCGGACCCGGCAAGACGCGGCTCTCTTCGACCAGAAGATGATACTCCGGACCCATGAAGGATAATTGGGCCGAGTCCTATTAGGACTATGATTCCTTGTAAAACTAGGTTAAACATTGTATAAATACCTAGTTAATCATTGTATTGGAAAACGACGAAATCCTTCACTTTAAGGATACTCACATATTCTCTGCCTAAGGCATTACAACTGAATAAGAATCAATATTATTCATAGTATTTTGATCCCCAGATTAAAGTGTTATTAGCTTTCTTTGTGGTTTTGCTTCTTGTTCTTAATCACTGCTTTTCTTTGTGTTTGATCCATCCGGAATAAAGTAACGGAGCCCTACTTAATATATATACAAATATCGTAAACCCCATCGATATTACAAATTCACTGATATACAATTAACCCGACGAAATCCGGTTAAATCATAGTAGTGTGTGAATTGGCTGTGAGGTTCAACTGGTCAGAATGGAATTATGGCTTGTGTGAAAGGAACAGAAGTGAAGATTAGAAGGTAGACGACAGCTGAGCATTGCCCTTACTATGACGGCAAACAGCCAAGCCACTAGTTAACTGATAATGATAAGCAGAAGGAAGGAGAACAGGGCGATTCAAGTTAGATTCTACTGCATCAGATGCATCCTCCGATCATCATCACAATGAAAATCTTTGGTTGTACTTCGTGGGTTTGTAAGATTCTTATGTGAGCCCTTTAAAATCAATTGATTCACAGCTGACTAATTTGTTCTATGCGAGTAGCAGCAACTCAATGTTTAATTTAAATGACACATAGTTGGATAAGGAGTATTCTTTTTTCATTTGATTTCAGCTGAGTACCACAGCAAGCTGTATCTTGAGCTAACAGCCAAGTCATGGCTGAGTACCTCACTAAGCTGAATGTTGAGTACTTACAGCCAATTCATTGGCTGAGTAAATCACGAAGCTGTATGTTGAGTACTAACAGCCAAGTCATTGGCTGAGTACGTCACTAAGCTGTTAATTAATTTTCTTCCAATCATCATCAACTGGATAAAAACAATCAAGTAAGAATGCATCTCCACACAGAATTTATATTGCAGAAACATTGCTCGATAGATAGATAGTTAGTTGTTCTCTGGATAGTGTTCCAACAGACTTGTCAAAATATAAACAAGCAGACATATATCAAAATATCTAAATCTTCCTTTGGATTAAGAAGCTCCCATAACAAATTGTTCACTAACGGGCTTTCTTCACATTATGGGTGCTAGTTGCTCCAAAATGCACTGTTTCCTATGCAATTTCATGTTGATGTCGTTTTCTGATTTCTTCTCTTCTTTTCCGTTCAAATTCTTCCTTCTTCTTCTTTTCTTCACGCTGTTTGTGAGCATCAGTGTAATGTAGTATTAGTTTGCTGAGCTCAGTGAGGTGGGTGGACATGGTTTGGATCAGATCAAGTACTTTGCGATTCTCAGGAGTGATCAGACGAGTCATCTCTCGTACAGTTCTTTCCACTTTCTCCATTGCTATCTGAACAAACTTATTTTGTTTGTCAATTAACTCCTCCGCTTCCTCTTGCTTCTCAAGCATCCTCTCGACAATCTTCCTGGTTTTCTTCGTTTCTAACATCATTTCGGTCATCCTCCTCTCCATTTTCTTGATCTCTCTCCTTTGAGTATAATTAAAACGACCTTGCACCTCACGACTTCCTTCTAGACTAGGAACAAGTCCAATCTCTTCAGATTCTTCAGCGAGTTCCTTGTTGCTGGAATCTACAGGGGTAACATCCTCTGATGAGTCCGATGTGTAGGGAACACCAGAGGAATCATTCTTCTTCCATTGAACTTGAGGGCCTATGTCTTCGAACATTCTCTCTAGGCTATCCATCCTTTGACTGAAGCTCCTTTCTATTTGAACTTCAGCATTTCTTATTTCAGCGGGTGATTTCTCTTGTTGATCCTTATCATTCTTACTTGATGAATCCTCGGGAATCATTTTCTCCTTTCCCTTGGCGACAATCTTCAGCTGTACCAGATTTCCCTTGGTGATTTCTCTTGTTGGTGACTTGTTAGCAACTGTTACTGTTTCAGGGGTGTATTCCACTTCTAGAGTGGCATTGTAGTTTTTGATTTCCCTTCTTCTCTCTAACTTCTTCCCTCTTCCCAGTTTTGCTCCAGCGTGGGATAACAACATACTTACAATTATTCCTTGGTACAAATTCTTCTCTTTGATGTTGTGGCATAAATTGTCCCACAATATTCTTGACCAATCGACTTTCTGACCGCACCAGATTGCAGCCATGAGGTGCAACAATTCCTCCGGCAACCCTATTATTGATACTTTTTTGCATTGTAAAATGTTAGAGCAAATGTCGGCAAACCGTTGAAATTCAGGCCTCATTTGGCACTTCAACGTCAGGGGTCCCTGCTCTCGACCTTCCTTAGCTGCTAGGGCACTGAAATTTTCCAATCTTTCTTGAGCGAATGTGGCTAAGTCAGTCATTCCTTCTGTGGGCAGGCTGAAGGTTTCGCTCATTTTCGTTTTGTTTATAACAATAATCTCTCCAGCAACTTCCGACACAATGATTCCTTCCAAAACAGAGCCAGCCTGGTAATATTCCACCGATCCATTCAGGTAGAATTCAACTACCTCGTTCACAAATATCCTCTTTTCGTGAGCCTCTAGGAATGGTCCTAGTCCAGTGTTCACAATCTGTGTTATGATGGCTTTCATCAGATCCGTACCACTTTCAGCGTACGATTCGCAGTTCAGCCAGGATCCCTTTGTTAGTATCACCTCTTTCATTGAAGTCTTCGTACACTCGGATTGGAATGCCATTTCAGTGTACTGCTATGTTTTTTAGTGATATGATTTTTTAGAAGCACAGTAAGGTATATGATTTAGCTGATTGCGAGAAGAAGCGTACTCGGCCCTCCATTTATACCCTACGTTGGCGGAATCCAAATATAATTTAATTTTAAAAAAAATGCAACATATCTATCAAATGTTCAAAAGAAATGTTTAAGCCGTAATTCGGGAATATGAAGAGACGCGTCTAAATTATTAAGCGGAGTAGTCGAGGGGACGCATCTGTTTAATGAGACGCGGTTTTCAAGAATGAAGAATAATTAGCTGAGTAGTCGAACAGAGGCAACTCTTAGGAATTTTTAATCCAAATTTTTAAGTAATACAAATTAGCGTTAATCATTTTCATAATCTGGAATGTAACGCCCCGGAAATTTCGAACATTCTTATTTGAATTTTTAATCCAAATTTATGTGCTACTTTTTATTTTCCAAAGTTAAGCATTAAATTGAAAATTAAATAAATAAATAAATAAGTAATACAATCTAATTAAATCTTGTGATCCTTTGAACTTTGAAGTAATTAAAAATTAAAAGTTACTTTAAAATAATATTAAGACCTTTTTGCCACTATGTTTTTGGGCTTGGATGCACAAACATTTCTTTTTGGGGGCAAAAATGTAAGCTTTCCAAAACTTCAGGGGGGCAAAGTGTAAATTCGCCCCAAATTTAACGGTCTACCTGCAGGAGTAATAATTTTGCCTCCTAGCACACTCCAAGAGCTGCAAAAAGCATGCCCTTGGGTGGAGGAACTCCTCTGCCCAAGAAAATACATGCACTGGTGGGTTTATTGAAGACAATTATGTCTTCCCACTTTTTTAAGTAAAGTTTGTATGTATACATGTATGTATATATTTTTAAATCTGATTTCATTCTCTATCTAAACACTCCATCTCAATCTTTTTTTTTTTTTTTTTTTTTTTTTTTTTTTTTTGATAACCCAGGTGTACAAGCTTACACTTGACTAATCATGGACCCTCAGAACCCTTGCTCTAGAACCCTGAAGGATGTAAATCGCAGGATGTGCCTCCACCAAGCCCCGGGTTCTCACCATACTGCTGTACACTCTGCGCACAATGGGGTCTTCACCATCTCAATCTTTAGCGGTGATAGAATCGGCAGTTCACTGTAAAATTCATATCATAATTCATCTAAAATATAATTAGTACTCAAATTCTAAAACAATTTTCAACAGTTTTACAATCGATGAAGTCTACAAAGTCGAACCTTGACTCGAACCCCACCCCACCCCACCCCACCCCACCCCACCCCAGGGTTCAAGATTGGTTGGATGCAAAATTGCCATTATTTATTTTATTGATCCTACCCCACCCCAGGGTTCAAGATTGGTTGGATGAGCTTGAGCACTAAACGACACAAAGGGAATAACATTATAAAATCGTGTCTTTTCATTTAATTAAAGTTGGAGTCGTGCATTGGTGTTATTTTTTCATTACTTTATGAAATCGTGTAATAATAATTATAATTATGGGTCTTTAAAGCTATCAACAAAACGACGTCTTCTTGTGAATTCACACTCGGTAGTAACAGACTCGTCTGTTATTCAGTTATCTGTTAGTGATGTTTATAGGTGATAGACTGCGTGGCATACTGGTGCACGATGAAAAACAGAGAAGAACACAGTCGACAGACTTGTTGGTACATGCCTCCGGTTTTTAGCGTACGTTCTTTATAAATCCAATTCCGTATTTTTATACCTGCCCGTAAAAAAATATGTTGATTATGAGATTGTGTGTTGCAGCAAATGTGCTTACTACCTGATATGCCAGATGAAAGAATCCTCAGAGCCTTCTTCACATCAGAGCACAACTTTGTCTCGAGACTGGAATTCCTGGACAAAATATTCATCCCTATTAATGATTGCCACTCCCACTGGTTTATTATCATTATAGACTTGGTGTGTCGTGACATAAGCTATTGCGACACAGCACCATGTGCAGAAATGGAACCACTGAGGAGACATATTGCAAAGAATGTGGTAAATACTAGTAATAACCAATATTTGACTTTGAACTGTACGTACTCACGTTTATAAATCAAACAGATTGATCGTTTGGAAATATTGTCAAGGAAGTGGCCAGCTATCCACTACAAACCCCAAAACATTTCTCACGGATGGGTATGGACACGTCCTAAGTGGGTGCCAGTCCAACCAAATGGGTAATGTCACGTCGCAATATTTTTTTACAGTATAGAGTATACCGTATAAGATCAAACTTTTTAATGAAAAGAATCCAAATGTTAAATTAGGTATGATTGTGGCCTGTATGTTTGTATGATTATGATGTTCGACGAGGGGATCCAGAAACAGCTTAGCGAGGTAGATTATTCAACATGTAAACACCTGTAATTTATTGAATTCTTATAATACTGGGCAGAAATAATAAAACACATCCTCGTTAAAAACAGGCTGAATCTATCATTGGCAGACGGCGACTGGCTGTTCAACTATACCAGGCAAAATTCAACAGATTTGCTTGGCAGGCTTAGATTTCAAGGATTTGTCTACATTTTGGTTTATTTGTACGTGGTTGAATACCTAATCTTCTTTTGTGTAAGGACCTCCAAACCACGTGACTTTTTGCGTGTTTTTTAATCGGTATTATGGGCCCCATTATTGCCAATCTAGTACTTTAACAATGTGAACTCGTCCTAATCAAACAGAGATTTTTAGAATTGTTTTGTGTTATAAGACTCAACAGCCAGGTTCATTGTTCAAACACTTCAAAGAAGTGATTTTCTGCCTTATTTATGCAAAAGCTAAAAGTGAGTGTTTATGGGAACACAAGTGCGGAAAATTCTCTTAAGTTAAGTCAATAACACTACAAAAAGTAGGAAGCTGTTGGTATGCTGCTGCTAGCTTTTTAAATCTCTAAAACAAAGTCAATAAATAATCTATTGAAAACACCCCCTTAACTGTTGCATCGACAAAACGTGATATTTTACAGTGTACGAGTTTGTCAGAACGTATTACAGCTATTGGGTAAAACACGCAAACAAAATTATTTATGCGATTTATCACGCCTAATTAAAATTGAAGTCCATTTTCAAATCCGCCAATCAAATTGCAGCAATTAAAACCTAATTCAATCGTCAAGGTGATTTCCTCATTGAAAACTACAAGGTATATTTTAATAAAATAAATTTATATATATAGTTATATAGAATTATAAAAATAAGTATTATTACTATGTATATTCCATTGCCCTTACTATGACGGCAAACAGCCAAGCCACTAGTTAACTGATAATGATAAGCAGAAGGAAGGAGAACAGGGCGATTCAAGTTAGATTCTACTGCATCAGATGCATCCTCCAATCATCATCACAATGAAAATCTTTGGTTGTACTTCGTGGGTTTGTAAGATTCTTATATGAGCCCTTTAAAATCAATTGATTCACAGCTGGCTAATTTGTTCTATGCGAGTAGCAGCAACTCAATGTTTAATTTAAATGACACATAGTTGGATAAGGAGTAATCTGCTTTCATTTGATAAGGAGTAATCTATTTGGGAACTCGGGGCTTGGTGGAGGCACATCCTGCGACATCCTTCAGGTTCTAGGGCAAGGGTTCAGAATTAGTGAGTGTAAGCTTGTACACCTGGGTTATCGAAAAAAAAAAAAGAACGTATAACATTAAATATTGGGGGTTTGTCAAATCGCCGGAAAAGGCTGACAACTTTATAACCCACCCACGTGATAGGATTTGGCGACCGAAAAGACAATGCACAATATAATATTTCTCATTTATTTGTATAGCTCCTGCCATATGACTAGGGATCTGCAGGTCTAATCAACTGCCCAATTCATGACCGTGGAATGTAGGTAGACCGTTTAACGGTCCAGATGTGTTTTTCGAAATTTAATCAACGGTGTGTAAGAACATTTCAGTAAATAAATTCAACTCAGGATCTTTTAACACTCAGCTGCCAAATACTAACCGCTCGTTTACATAACGAACGGTGTATAATAAAATTTCAGTCAATATATTCAACTCAGCTGCTCATGTCTCTGTTGCTCGTTTGCATAATGATCGGTGTATAATCAGATCTGACACGTGATAGGATTTGGACCACCAAATGACAACTCACAGTATAATAAGAATTTGTACAATTCTGCGATATGGCCATGAATCAGCTGCTCGTTTTGTAGAAAGCTCGTGGAAGGAAGAATTACAGAAGATGAGGAGATGGAAGATTTATACGTTTTCTCACTTGTAATTTTAATGAAATAAATTTAAATTGCTGTGTGAACATGAAATGAAAACAGATTACTCCTTATCCAAGTATGTGTCATTTAAATTAAACATTTAGTTGCTGTCATTCGCATAGAACAAATTAGTCAGCTGTGAATCAATTGATTTTAAAGGGCTCAATGGCTCATATAAGAATCTTACAACAACTGGAAAATACTTTTTGTGTATTTAAAATTGCATTTCAAAATTTTTTAAGATGCAATAACAGCTTAGTAGAGTAGTAATTCGAACAAACTTGGTCAACATTGTACTCGGCTGAATTAAAAGTAAAATTATAATTAGTCATAATATTAGAAAATTTCAGGTTGGTACAAATATACTCATTGGAATCAGAATAGAGCACCGTATTAAAATTGCATTTACATATTACAAAGACACAATAATATGATGATATAGTATTAGCCAGAACAAAGACAATACAAAGTACTCGAATTAAGGTTTTAAAGGGTACTATTTTTTAAATTATTTTAACAAATTCTTAATGAGAGTTAATTGCGTAAGTGAAAGTGGTTTGGAGTTAAATTAAATATGAAAAGTCAAGACACATATTTACGGTAATAAATATGTGAAAATTGAATGTGCTATGGAATTGAAGAGGCAGTTGTATGATGAGGGGGGTCTTTATGGGTTGAATCAATGAATGTAGTGGGAATTTTAAAAGTCGGTTTAGGGAATGAATGTAGTGGGAATTGTAAAAGTGAATTTAAGGAATGAATGAATGTAGTGGGCTTTGCCGAATATATATATATATATATATATATATATATATATATATATATATATATATATATATATATTTTTTTTTTTTTATACTACTTCGTATTGGGTTCAGTTGATATATAATATGTTTATAATATATATATACATATATATTTTTTTATACTACTTCGTATTGGGTTCAGTTGATATATAATATGTATATATATATATATATATATATATATATATATATATATATATATATATATATATATATATATATATATATATATATATATATATATATATATCTTATATATTATTTTATATAGTTTGGTCGATCGGGATTGTAAACGGAGAACCAAGTCGTTAATGTAACATTAACTCCTCCTTTTGTAGAAAAATAGAACTTCAATTTTTTTTTTTAATTTGGTCGATCGGGATTCAAAACGGAGAATATGTTGGTATTTCTGTTAGATAATGAATCTGTTGATTTTACTAAGCTGACTAATTCGGCACTAACAGCTGAGTCAGCGAAATAGCTGTATTGGCTGAAATTTGAATGTATTTAAACGCCGAATTGGGTTTTGTATGATCATGACTATGTTTTTGGATAGTTGCGTGACAAGTTTGTAAGATGCTAAGACTAATTAATTAAAAATTTATTTTAAATTTGTATTCGTTCATAATCTTTCAATGTCAAAATAAACCAACAGCTTCATACATGCTCAGCTCCATATTTGACAAACTAAACTAAATTCTATTTTCAAATAGACGTATGTCAACCACCCAATTTAAAAAAAAAAAAAAAACACAACCTCTTAATATCCTAGACACAACATTTTAGCCCATTAAGACTTTTTCGTCGTTTGTATAAATAGGAAGCCTCTTCGCAGAACAGCTCCTATTACTCTCAAATTCTAAAACCCTAAATCAAGAACATACCACTGCGAAATTTCTCAGCTTCCATGGCTACAAAACAAGCATCAAGTTCTAAGGCATCTACCCCTGAATCTGGGGATACAAAAATTGGAAGGCAGAAAGCACTAGTTGAAGGTATGTGGTTAAATTACGAAGAGTATCATGACACCGCAACAACAACAATGAGGGCTATTTTGAAAAAAATCAAGGACACCTGTTTGATGGGTTTCTTATCTGCTCGTTCAAACTACATCTACACCGATGAAATTCTCGATTTCTATCGTCACGCATCAGTGAAAGGGAAATCGATAGAATCTGTCGTAGGACAGCAAAGTGTGGTGATTGATGCGGCTGTTCTGCACCGAGCATTTGGGTTACCTATTGAGGGAAGGGTGGATTTTCGGGAGTACGCTCGAACTAGGGTGGACTCATTTTGGAGAATTGCTGCCAAGGATGGTCAACAGATGGGCAGATCAATGATGAAAAAGCAGCTGAAAGATGAATTCCAGAGGTTTGCAGATATTATTGCAAAGACTCTGGAGAGCAGAAGTGGGTCTTTTGATGGTTTAACCGAGGGCAGGTTATTCTATATGGTTGCCATTTGAAATGATGTTAGGATAAACTGGGCAGAAGTTATGTTGGAATACATGAAGTCAAATATGGGCAATGTGAAGAACTTACACCACGGGAATATTTTAAGTTTTCTATTTAATCATATGGGAGTTCCTCTTGGTCGTGGGAAGACCCTGCATCCCTCCAAGGAGATGAAAAAATATGAACCCCCTGCCATCAAGTGAGGGTCTTCAGCTGCTACAGAGGCAAGTTGACCACAAGTTTTATCCCCAGTTTTACAAGTTCTTTTCAGAACATTTGATGAAAATTTCCTTAATTTGATGAAAGAATGCAGTGTGTAAAGCATATGTGGTTATATGGATCAAAGTCCTTTAGTCCACTCGATCATAAGTCTTGATCCTTCTGATTTGTCTTTAATGTTTGATCAAAACTTCTTGATGGGAGATTTACTAAGCTTTTATTACTTAGCTGATCTTCATGTTTTGGAAATCATCAGAAAGTATAATGACATGTTCAATTTATTTGAATTTATATACATAATCATTGAAGAGATATTTAAAAAAAAAAGTTCATCGGTTGATCATTCACTCATCTCCTTAATGTTTATGTTCATATGTTGAAATAAATGTAAACATTCAAATTTGGCTTAATTATTTTTAATGTTTTTATATTGTTCTTGATTGAAATTATAATGGCATATTCTGTTATTTATATACATAAACATTCAATGGGTTTTTGGCGCCTTGCACCATAGCTTAAAAGTTTTGGCACTTTGCACCCTGGAAATACAATTTACATTTACATGGCACTTTGCATATGATTATGAACAATTCAACTTCACATAATTTTAACTTTTATCCTCTTAATTTATTTAAAGTCTACATTACCTATATAAAAGATCAATAATTGTTGGGCGGGTTTGAAAATCGAACAAAACATTTCCAAACAATAAACAAAAATAAAACTCCTTCCTTCAGCATATCCTTATCAGCCAACTTTCCACTTAGCTGTTCTCTTTCATTCTGGTTGTCATTATCAGGTAACTGGTATCTTAGATGTTCTCCTTCATAACACGGGCAACCCTCACCTGTAAAATCTTCTCCTCTTCCTCGTTCTCCATTTCATCATCCGAATCATACTGTAGTTGTCAATTTAACAATTCAACCTCACAGCCAATTCACTCATAGCCTTTGCAGGTGCCGATCTCGTTTGCATCCATTGCAAATGATTAATTCTCTGTTCCTTAATTTATTTAAGTACAAACAGTTTACTGGTTCTCTTTACATAAAGACAACATATATATTTGCTTTTTCGACAAATAATAGCTGAAAATCAATTTTATTTATACAATCAAATGATACAATAATAAGGACAAGCTTCTTAAAATAAGTTCAGTACTATCAAAAACCTATTACAACTTTCTAAAGGATCAATATAGGATAATGAGTATCTTGTTATTGTCTTGGCTGTTTTCAAGATGTAATTAAGATATACCATGTCACATATTCTCGAGTTAATGATTGAGTGTTTCCGAGATTGCTTGGAGTATTTACAATAGGCCAATTACTTGGTCAAAATTCTTCATAAGGGTTTTAAACAAATTTTTCCATACTTAGCTTATCTTGAAGAGTTTTGGCAATCATCAAAACCTCCCTTAAATCTCTTAATTTCAGCACACACCCTATCTTCATCCAACAATTTCCAAGTTTTTCAAGTTTTTTATGATGACAAAACTTCAGCAAAGTACCTGTTACCTAAACTAAAGTTTAATCCTCAAAATTTCTGAGATAGGAATATATGATCGATCAGTCAGGAACTTGGACTGACCATAAATGATTGAAAGTTATTACAAAGTACAAGACTTTAAGATGATATAACTGAAAGGAAATTTAAGTAAGCTGATTATAATGAGTAATCTAATTTAACCATCAGCTTATTCACTTCCTTATGATACTTCCTCATAATATTCATATTCTGATTCATCATCATCATCATCATCTTCTTCATCAATGGCATAAACATCAAGCAGACTAGGCAAATTTCCCATGGTAGCTTCCATCTTTTGTTTGGTTTCTTGTTCACGCTTCAGCTCCTTCTCTGCCTCATCATTCCTTCTCTTCATCAGCTCTATGTTCTTGTACTTGGTGAATGGCACCAGTTGTTCTTCAGGACTATCCTTGGACGTGGAAAATTCTTTATCAGACTTCACTTGTTCCTTGGGTTCCTCTTCAGAGAACTCATCATCAGATTCTTTGCCATCAACCTTTCCATCTTCTTCAGCAGCATCAGTTTCCATGTCCTCAGCTTCTCCACCTCCTTGAGCCTTTTCTTCATGTGCTTGGTTATCCGGCTCTTTTGGTTCTTCTTGAGCAGCAGCAGAGTCTTCAGCAGCAGCTTTAGTGGTTGTCTCCTCCCTTTTCTCTTCCTTCTTCTCGTCATCGTCAGGGTTAATAGGAGGGTTGAGTCCAACAGCTGGGATCCTGACAGCAGCACACAAGGTCTTTATGTTCTGATTTATTAAGTCTTGGCTTGAGTTGACATGATTAAGAGCAGTAGTGATGATGTCAGCTTGATCATTGATGCAGTCAAAGTTAAGTTGCAGTGTTGAGATTTCCTTATCAACTTTGGTGGCAGCTTTGTGAACTTCTTCTACCAACAAATGATAGTTAAGTTGCAGTGTTGAGATTTCCTTATCAACTTTGGTGGCAGCTTTGTGAACTTCTTCTACCAACAAATGATTCTTTGCAGTTTCCTCTTCAGCAACTTTGGTGAACGTGTTTGTCAGATGAGCCATACAACAGTCAAGTCTTTCTACAGCAGCACGAAGATGTCCAACATCAGCTTTCACATCCTCAATTGATTTATCATCCTTCAACATTTTTGCATTTTCTTTCAGCATTTGCTCCATCTGCAGTCTGTTCCTCTCTTCCATTTTCCTTAAAGAATCTACAAGCATCATCTGGAAGGCTTTTATCAGTGATGAGTGCATATCAGCTGTTGGAATTGAGGTTGATGCAGTGTTATCTTCTTCTTCCTCTTGAACAGGATTGTCTTCTAGAACAGCCTCCGCTTCAGCAGTGTTTTCCTTAGCATTCAGCTCAATTGCTAAGAGCTTTTCAACAGCAGGCTGATCTATGACATCTTCAAATATTTTATTAACAATAGTGCCTTCGTCAGTAAAGATAGTGGTCTGACGAATCCTCTTTACAATAGGCAGACTACTGGCAGCAGATGTCTTCACTTTAGGCAACTCTTGATATTTTTCCATTTCCTTGCTGAATATGATATGCTGTACGCTGGGTAGAGCAGGCTGATCACTTGGAGATCCTTGTCCATATCTTGATTTAGCAGCCCACATCTCCAAGGAAGCCATAACAGCAATTTGCACAGCCCGTTGAATAGGATCATCTTGTTTTCTCCTCTTGGCTGGCAAAGATTGAGAGATTGTCTTTGCTTCTGCGGTGGCATTTTCTTGTGCATATTTGTGCATCACATCTCTAACATAGTCAGGATCCAGAGCTTTGGTGATGGAAGTTGTTTGCAACCAGGTGAGGACCCACTTCTCCTCATAAGCAAACTCTTTCCAGCGCTGGACCTCGTCAACAGATTTAGCCATCCTGTAGTCCCTCCATTTCATGTATCTTTCCTTCTCTTGGGTGAACAGGGTTTGGCGCTGCAGCTTTGCATCAACGCATGCAAGAGCAGCTTCAAATCTGGTGAAAACAGCAGGGTCAGAATTGACAATCTCAAAAGCCCTTCTTACCTCATACCTTTTCTTTTCTGGCTTTATGCAAGCAGGCATTTTCATCCTCCTTTTCCGAGATTCACCAATCTTTATGCCACCAGCTAAGTTTGGGCCATAGGCATCCTTTTTGCTGAGCTCAAGCACAAGTGCTAACTCTGCATCTTCAGCAGCTTTGCGTTCAGCCTCAGTCATTTTTCTTCTTGGTTCTTCCTTTTCAGCTTCAATTTTGCTGAGTTCAATGACCCTTTGCTCTTCTTGTTCATCCCTTTTTCTTTGCTCTGCTTCTTCTCTCTTCTTCTTGTCAGCAGCAGACACTTTCTTCCTTGTCATAACTATCTTCTTTTTTCCTTCCTGCTTATCAGCTGTCTGTAATTGTTTAACAGTAGAAGGTTTAGGAGCAGCAGATGCAAGTGGTGCAGCTGCTACAGGAATGATGATCTGCACTTCAGGATCATCTTGAGGTTGAGCAACCTCAGTCATTGGTGCTGTTGAAGTGGTCCGTGGGGCAGTTTGATCACCAGCTGGCTTCTCAGCAGCAGACACATCTTCAGCTCCAGCAGGCCTCTCTGCTGATTGAGGACTTTCTCCAGATAGTTCAGTGGGAGATTCAATGAAGGTTATCCTTCCTTCTGGAACAGGTTGGGAAGCTCCTGTGTCCCTCAATTTACTTCTTGTCCTGTGAGCAACAATTGGCTCATCAGCTTGCTTTTTCTTTTCAGTCTTTGCTTCAACAGTAGGCTTCTCTGTTCGAGCAGTCTTATTCTGTTTCTTTGCAGGAACCGTTTCCTTAGGTTCCTCATCCTCTTCTTCCTCATCCTCATTCTTTCTCTTAGTTCCTCCCTTAACCATCTGATAAGTTGCCATAGCCTTGGCATTATGAATTTCCTTCTCATGGGTCATCCCACAACCCAGACTGTGGAACAGGTAACTCAAGGTGATCCTATGGTTAGTCTGCTTTTTCTCGTGAAAATTTGCCAGTATATACCAAATCACAACAGACCAATTTATCTCAATACCATAGTAAACAGCCAACATCATACAGTACCTCTTCATGGGAACACTGTCCAGAGAGAATGTACAGTTCTCTACCAGCTTAGCAAACATATCTGCCATGCGCTGATATTCATCCCTAACCTGTCTCTTTTTGATGTTGCCAGAATGAATTTCTCCCTTCTTGGCACAGACTGCCCAGAACTCATGAATCTGGTCTTCAGACACATTGGAAACATCAATCCTTCCCTGATTGGATAGCCCAAACTTCTCGTGCAATAGAGCAGGAGTGATGACAACAGCCACTCCTCCAACGGTGGCCTTGATTTCCAGTTTCACAAAGTTAACGGCCTTCTCAGTTTTGTAGTATTGCATCACTTGGTCTTTCCAGACCATTCCCGCGTGCGCTTCCATGAATCTTACCAGTGTTGCAGATTTGAATTTCTCAAGAATTTCCTTCATTTCGGCAGTGCCTGAGTTATGATATGTGTCATAAACAAGATACATGCCTTCAGCCCTAGATTCTTGTCCGGGATTCATAGTTGATTCTTTGAAAAGTTAGTGGAAACAGAAAGTTTTGCAGAAATTGAAAGCAGAATTTCTCACAAATGCCTTCGAATAATGTTGGGTGCGTAATGAGTCGCAAGGCTGATCAGATCTGGATTTATAGAGTTAGGGCTTTTCGGTTTCTTTTTATGTCAATCACTTACCATTGATCCGTTTATGTCAGTTCTGATCGTGTGGTCTCAGTTGCGCTATTTGAAGATGGTTAAGCGCATTTATTGATAGGAGAGAATACTGTAAATGCGTGTTTTTGGATAAACGTATTTAAAACACAAAGCTTTTACATAGTTTATCTCCATGATTAGATTTAAATACTGGTGGTCTTTACATAAAGAAAAAATATATATTTGATTTATCGACAAACATTAGCTGAAAATCAATTTTATTTATATAATCAAACGCTACGATAATAAGGACAAGCTTCTTAAAAAAAGGTAAGTACTATCAAAAACCTATAACAAATTGATAAAGGATCTATCTAGGATAATGTGTGTTGTTTTTTATTTTGATTTCAAGACGTAATTAAGATATACCACGTCACATAGCTCGAGTTAATGATTGAGTGTTTCCGAAATTGCTTGGAATAATTACAATAGGCCAATTATTGATGAACAATTTTGTGTGCCATCTCAACCATTATAGCACACACAGTTGTTCATCAACAATTGACCTATTGTAATTACTCCAAGCACTCTAGGAATCCTCATTAACTCGAGCTATGTGACATGGAATATCTTGATCCATACACAAAAGAAGTGACAACTTTGTTCCTCCAGCTTTCTCTCGGCTGTTGATGCTTCTATTTTCCCCCTCAAGGCAACTACAGATTTCTACCTTCGTGTGAAACGGACGGAGTTTCTGAACGCCGAAATTCCGAGACCATCCATCCAATCCAACGGGGTAATTGGTCTTACTCTACCCTGAAGATCCGGGAGGTACAAAGGAGGTTCACGAGAAGGATATATGTCGGTCAATATATATTTTTTTTTTCAAGGTAAAAATCTTTAGGAATATTCATGGTGAGAAGGAGAAATTGTAAAAGTCACCTTGTAACATATATGTTTGTTTGTTTTTTGTTTTTGGGAATGGAGTTTCACCTGCCCCCCTTCTTTAAAGACCCGGGCTATCCAATCGGACGGTCAGGTATAATCATGATCAACGGCCCAGATCTGGTGCATTAAACGATGCGGCCGTTGCGCTTACCTAGGGGAGGAACGTGGACCGTTTCTTACCTAGTATTTTGAACATAAGGGAGAATAGCAGAGACAACCAGACCTGTATTAAAATTTCAATGATACTAAATATTCATAATTATTGGAAGCTGGAACATTAATTACTCATTAATTTACAATACAACCCTGTTTGTCTCGTCTTTCGGAGAGTGGTTTGGAAAAGTGGTAGAGGTTTGAGAAATAATCTCGATTTGCGTAATGTTATTTGTTTGGGTTTTGAGGTTTGGTTTAGGAGTACCTACATAGTGGGTAATGCATATCGGTCTTCTTTGCATGACATGTGTAAAAAGAGGACCCCTTATGTTTAAATATATACCACATGTTAAAGTCCACTTTTTACACATGTCAAGCAAAGAAGGCCGATATGTATTACCCACTATGTAGGTACTCCTAATCCGGTTTTGAGAGAGTTGTTTGGGAGAGTAGCCGCAATTTTTGACTTTTCTGATATGGAGAGAAATAGAAATAGAGTAGAAAAATGGCCTGTTTATCTGGCCTTTCGGAGAGTGGTTGTACGAAAAAAATTACTGTAGCTAATTAATTGGGAAAGTGGTTGGATTGTTTGTTTGGCCTTTCCGAAAACCAAAATTTTTTTCGGAAATTTTACTTGCCTAGATTTAAATTACTCTAGGAGAACAACGTGGACCGTTCCTTACCTAGTATTTTAAACATATGGGAGAATAACTGAGACCCACACTTGTACTTCTGATGAACATGATGATCAACAGTGAAATAGTACTGCACTGAGCTGTTGTTGAGTACCAACAGCCAATTCATCATTCGAAAACGACCATGCTGTTGAATCTAGTTTCAACAGTTAAATCACTTTCTTGAGTACAAATAGCCAAGTCATTTCCAGAGTAATTCACTAAGCTGTTGTTGAGTACTAACAGCTTTGTCATTGTCTGAGTACTTCACTAAGCTGTTTATCATGACATAAGATATTGTGACACGGCACCTTGTGCGGAAACGTGAATGTATGATGCAATTGCTAGTCTTCTTACCATGATTAATTAAGTTTTGGTTTGCTTATATCAAATGTTCTCGTAGTGGCTTATCAAAGTCTACGCTATTAAGCGGTTTAATGAAGCAGATATACTTATTGTTTTCGCAATATTTATTAAAATATATTATGGGGAATTATCCCGTACTTTATCAATGTTTTTGGCAGTTCGGCTTTGCGGTCTTAAATTTCCTATTTTAATTAAGTATTTCTTTTTGAATTATCGTTTTTGTAAATGTTCCATATGATTATGAACAATACTAATTCGTAATTATTACTTTTAATTTGATAAGTTATTTAAAGTCTGCATTACCCACATAAAAGATCAATAGTTGTTGGGTTTGTTTATGAAAATCGAACAAAACTTTTTGAAACAATAAACAAAAATAAAACTCCTTCATATCAATATCAGCCAACTTCCCACAATTACAAAGATATCAAAAACCTGAAAATCAATTTTATATATATAATCATATGATACAATAATGAAGGAAAAGCTTCTTAAAAGATGAACCAAAGATATCAGAAACCTGTTACAATTTTCTAAAGTATCTAATCTAATATTAACTCCAAATTCCATGTTTTTTTACTCAAACCTGCCCCCCACAATCATGTCCTCTTGCTAAAACTTAAGAAATCAAAATCTGAAAATGAAATTCTTGAAAAAATGGAGAAAAATTAACAATTTTCAACCAAATCAAATCGACCAAACGAGGCGGCATGTTAGCATCAAATATTAACTGCAGACATTGCAAGTGTTGATATTGCCTCTGAGTCTTCCCTAAATCAAAACCAGTCAAAGTTTTCTCCCCGAACTGCAGATAATCAAAATCACTCAAAGGTCCCATCTAATATCTTGTTGAGAGTCTTGATGGTGTAACATTAGGACAAAGAGGCGGCATGTTAGCATCAAATATTACCTGCAGACATTGCAAGTGTTGATATTGCCTCTGAATCTTCCCTAAATCAAAATCAGTCAAAGTTTTCTCCCCGAACTGCAGATAATCAAAATCACTCAAAGGTCCCATCTAATATCTTGTTGAGAGTCTTGATGGTGTAACATTAGGACAAAGAGGGTACTTGAGCATCACCCTGGAGGTGAATTAGTATTGTTCCTCTCCGGCGACAGCTTGAGACTTCTACGTTCGTGTGATACGCCAACGGACTCGCCCTCTCCGTCGTTCAAGATCCCACATCGGACGCAGAGGCCAGCACTTCGGGGACCCCCTTTACCGATACCACCCAATCCAACGTTGTAATTGGTCCTTGCTCTACCCTCATAAGCAGACGATCGGGGAGGTGCAAAAATGAAGAAAGCATTCCTCGTCGACCACCTTGTAGAAAGGAGGTTCACGAGAAGGATATATGTCGGTCTATATTCTTGTTTCACATGGTAAAATTCTTTAAGATTATTCATGGTGAAAAGGAATTCTTGTTAAAATCACCTTGTAAAATATGTTTGGCTGTTTTTGGGAATGGAGTATATGGTAACCATACTTTAAAGACCCGGGCTATCCAATCGGACGGTCAGGAATAATCATGATCAACGTATCAGCTCGGGTGCATTAAAAGCTGCGCCCGTTGAGAACAACGTGGACCGTTACTTACCTAGTATTTTCAACATATGGGAGTATAACTGAATGCGCCACACTTGTACTCCTGATGAACAGGATGATCGACAGTGAAAGAGTACTGCACTAAGCTGTTTTAGGGTCAAAACAGCCAATTCATCATTTGAAAATGACTATGTTGTTGTAGAGTATCGACAGACAACACATTTTCATAGACACAACTAGCGAAGTCATTGCCTGAGTCACTCAATAAGCTGTTGTAGAGTACTAACAGCGAAGTCAAAGGCAAAGTACTTCACTAAGCTGTTTATCATGTAAGCATTCCTTACGTAGCTGATTATGATGTTTTGGATATTGTCAAAACCTCCCTTATCTTCTTAACTCCTTTGCACTCATCTTCATCCTCATCTAAGTACACTAAAGCTTCGATCCTTGGCTTCTTTATAGAGATATAAAAAATTTGTTTCGAGTCACCGTCGAACTTTCATAGCAGATAAGGAAGGTCGACAGCAGGGACCCCTGACATTGAAGTGCCAAATGAGGCTTGAATCTTGCAAGGTCAGAATCTGAATATCCTATTAAATCAAATCCAGATTCCATATGGTAGCACAATCCCAATTCTTGAGTGCCTGAGTATCCTCTTGGCATCCAGGAGATGAGATTCCTTATGATTAATTGATATCTCGCACAAACCTCGATAGACTACATGATGTCAGTTCTGATGAAAAATATAATAAAATTAATATTCTATTTAATATTAATATTTTTTATATAATTAATAATTAAATTACGAGTACTAATATAATTACTATTATTAATATTAATATTAAAAAAATCAAAAACTATAATATTAAATATGTAAAAGTGGGCAAATGAAAAAAATTGAATTAATTCCCCCACGGAGCCCCAACCATTGGAGACGATCAGGCATAGCCCCGATCTGGCCCTGGGCTAGCCCGGGCTCCAACTAGCCCCAAACCATTGGAGATGGCCTTAGGTTTGTCACATTCTTACAATTAACCCTTGTCCCTAAAATATTTCAATTTCGCCCTTGGGTGTTATTAGTATTGTTTGTGACGGCCCGGCTCCGCGGGTCCGTCGGATAACGGTTGAAATTTTTTGTTATTTTGAAAAAGCGTTAAAAATATCGAAGCTTTTTTTTTTTTTAAACGAAAACAATAAATTAAAGATTTTTAAAGCGGAAGCGTTTAATCACAACATCTCAAAATACTTGAACAAAATAAACCGAGAGAGTTAATTAAGTAATTTATGAAAATCTTGAATCTTTGACAAAAATATAAATCGACTTTAACGAATCAAACATTCTAAGCAAGGTTTTAAACAAAATCGAGAAAGAACCTAAATCAACGAAAAAATATAATTACTTTTCGGAATACTAGGGTGGGATCGCAACCGTGATGACCTAACCACAACCCGACTATAAATTTTCAGAGCACCTGAAACTGAAAAGAGTGAAACATAGAACGCATAAGTTGATCGTCCAACTTAGTGAGGCTATGTGCGAATTTGCATGGTGAACAAATTATTCAGCTGTGAATCAATTGATTTTAAAGGGCTCATATAAGAATCTTACAACAACTGAAAAATACTTTTTCTGTATTTAATATTGCACCGAGCAAAATTTTGTAAGGTGCAATAACAGCTTAGTCGTTAAGTAGTAAGCTGAACAAACTTGGGCAACATTGTACTCAGCTGACCCATGAAAAGCTGAGTAGTCCAAATCAATTAATTCTCTGTTAAACACTAATGTCTGACACCTCACTTAAAATCGTCTTGTTCATCCCGCCTTAACCAAATTGAATAAATATTTGGATTCCGCCAACGTAGGGTATAAATGGAGGGCCGAGTACGCTTCTTCTCGCAAACAGCTAAATCATATTCCTTACTGTGCTTCTAAAAAATCATATCACTCAAAAACAACGCACTACACTGAAATGGCATTCCAATCCGAGTGTACGAAGACTTCAATGAAAGAGGTGATACTAACAAAGGGATCCTGGCTGAACTGCGAATCGTACGCTGAGAGTGGTACGGATCTGATGAAAGCCATCATAACAAAGATTGTGAACACTGGACTAGGACCATTCCTAGAGGCTCACGAAGAGAGGATATTTGTGAACGAGGTAGTTGAATTCTACCTGAATGGATCGGTGGAATATTACCAGGCTGGCTCTGTTTTGGAAGGAATCATTGTGTCGGAAGTTGCTGGAGAGATTATTGTTATAAACAAAACGAAAATGAGCGAAACCTTCAGCCTGCCCACAGAAGGAATGACTGACTTAGCCACATTCGCTCAAGAAGGATTGGAAAATTTCAGTGCCCTAGCAGCTAAGGAAGGTCGAGAGCAGGGACCCCTGACGTTGAAGTGCCAAATGAGGCCTGAATTTCAAAGGTTTGCCGACATTTGCTCTAACATTTTACAATGCAAAAAAGTATCAATAATAAGGTTGCCGGAGGAATTGTTGCACCTCATGGCTGCAATCTGGTACAGTCAGAAAGTCGATTGGTCAAGAATATTGTGGGACAATTTATGCCACAACATCAAAGAGAAGAATTTGTACCAAGGAATAATTGTAAGTATGTTGTTATCCCACGCTGGAACAAAACTGGGAAGAGGGAAGAAGTTAGATAGAAGAAGGGAAATCAAAAACTACAATGCCACTCTAGAAGTGGAAAACACCCCTGAAACAGTAACAGTTGCTAACAAGTCACCAACAAGAGAAATCACCAAGGGAAATCTGGTACAGCTGAAGACTGTCGCCAAGGGAAAGGAGAAAATGATTCCCGAGGATTCATCAAGTAAGAATGATAAGGATCAACAAGAGAAATCACCCGCTGAAATAAGAAATGCTGAAGTTCAAATAGAAAGGAGCTTAGGTCAAAGGATGGATAGCCTAGAGATAATGTTCGAAGACATATGTCCTCAATTTCAATGGAAGAAGAATGATTCCTCTGGTGTTCCCTACCCATCGGACTCATCAGAGGATGTTACCCCTGGAGATTCCAGCAACAAGGAACTCGCTGAAGTATCTGAAGAGATTGGACTTGTTCCTAGTCTAGAAGGAAGTCGTGAGGTGCAAGGTCGTTTTAATTATACTCAAAGGAGAGAGATCAAGAAAATGGAGAGGAGGATGACCGAAATGATGTTAGAAACGAAGAAAACCAGAAAGATTGTTGAAAGACTGCTTGAGAAGCAAGAAGCAGCGGAGGAGTTAATTGACAAACAAAATAAGTTTGTCCGGACAGCAGTGGAGAAAGTCGAAAGAAATGTACGAGAGATGAGTCGTCTGATCACTCCTGAGAATCGCAAAGTACTTGATCTGATCCAAACCATGTCCACCCACCTCAATGAGCTCAGCAAACTAACACTACATTACACTGATGCTCACAAACAGGGGGAAGAAAAGAAGAATAAGGAAGAATTTGAACGGAAGAGAAGAGAAGAAATCAGAAAACGACATGAAGATGAAATTGCAGAGGAGGAAACAGTGTTGAGCTTATTGCAGTTTGGAGCAACTAGCACCCATAATGTGAAGAAAGCCCGTTAGTGAACAAGGTGTGTTATGGGAGTTCAACCAATCCAAAGGAAGATTTAGATATTTCGATTCATTTCTGCTTATTTATATTTTGACGAATCTGTTGGAACACTATCCAAAGAACAACTACCTTTCTATCGAGCAATGTTTCTGCATTATAAATTCTGTGTGGAGATGCATTCTTAGTTGATTGCATAAAGACAACATATATAAATGTTCCATATGATTATGAACAATACTACTCATAATTTTTACTTTTAATTTGTTAATTTATTAAAAGTCTACATTACCTATATAAAAGATCAATAAATGTTTGGTGGGTTTGAAAATCGAACAAAACTTTTCCAAACAATAAACAAAAATAAAACTCCTTCCTTATTGAAATCCTTGTCGGACAACTTCCCACTTAGCTGTTCTCCTTCATTCTGGTTATCATTATCAGGTAACTGGTATCTTAGCTGTTCTTCTTCGTAATACGGGCAATCCTCATCTGTAGTCTCGTCTCTTCTCTTCCTCGTTCTCCATTTCGCCATCTGAATCATACTGTAGTTGTCAATTAACACAAGCCATTATTCCATTTCTAACAATTCAACCTCACAGCCAATTCACTCATAGCCTTTGCAGGTGCCCATCTGGTTTGCATCCATGGTAAATGACTAATTCTCTGTTCGACCTGTAACTTGTGATCTTGTCTAAATCTATAGAAGTACAACAAACCTCTGAAAATTTTATAACTTTTGAAATTTAAACCTCAATTCCTCAGATTAGCACTAAACTGTTCATGTTGAGATGAGTTACTAGGCTGTTCGCGCACACAGATTTGAGCAGCAGAGTGGACCACACGTTTTTTATCCCCAGTTTTACAAGTTCTTTTCAAAACACTTGATGAAAAAATTTGCTTAATTTGAAATGTGTGAAAATAAGGCAGAATGTAAAACATAAGTGGTTATATGGATCATTGTCCTTTAGTCCACTCGACCATCACTCTTGATCCTTCTGATTTGTCTTTCACGTTTGATCAAAACTTCTTGATGGTCTGTTTTATACTAAGCCTTTACTACTTAGCTAATCCAAATTCATAATCAAATCCTCAAAATCACTATATCTAGCAATCAAGAATCAATAACACTCATCTCAAAGGGTTGTCAAACCACAAGACGAACAATAAACACGGAATCGGATTAACGAACACATATAAGCACCATACTAATCATCAAGACATCATTAATCAAACAATAACATAAATTTATATAAATCCGGAGAATTCCAATACATAATCATTCATCCAAAAAGGAAATAACAAACTCATCTCCTAATCATAAATAACTAAGAAATGGAAAGAAATCACCTAATCGAAATGGAATCGAGACAAGGATTCTCTTCCCTTTAATCACCACCTAATCACTCCCCAAGGGTGGTGACTAACTCACCCCCTTGGTGGAGCCTTCAATTACAAGAAAGAGAAAGAAAAAGTAAAGAAAGAAAGTTGAGGGAGGCAAAGAGAGAAAGGGCGGCCAAGAGTAGAGGGAAAGATTGGAAGAGATTGAAGTCCCAAAGTTGCTCTCTTATCTTGCCCTAAGAGTCCCTCGTGAGAAAACCCAAAAATGCCCTTCAAAACGCGGAGATTCAGCTGATATTTCGCACCAGCAGGCAGGACCTCGCGGCCGCGAGCTCAGGCAGTAAGCTCTCTGCAGATTTTCTGCTCCGCCGCACTTTCTTCCGAGCAGCATACCTTTTGACTCTGAACTCCGATTGCGGATCCGTAAAGTCCGTAGCGTAGCTAACTCACTCATCTATGACATATCCAAAATTCAGCTCATTTGGATCATCCATCAAATATTTATGCATGTTCTAGTGAGCAACTATCTACGTTCTTCCATATTTTTTACTTCGGCTCTTCATTCCTTTGAAGCCCTTTTTTACATCTCCCGACAAAAACACACAAAACAACAATAAAACACACAAACAACAACCAAAACATACAAATGTCCAGCAAAGGACCAAAAACGCAAAAGAACGCGAAAATAAACAAAAGCACGCAAAACTCTAATCAAAGCAAGTTGTTTTCGGCTTAAGAAGACACGTAATAATGACTTTTTCACGACGTTATCATACATCCAATTTAACTTTTGTTCCTCCGCCCTTCTCTCGGCTGCCGCCAACAAACCTATTTTTCCCTCATGGCTGAACGATTCAGCAGACGAGGTAATGACACATGAACATATGCAGATTGATAGACAATGTTTTCTGGACTATAACCAAACTCATTAGAGGTGAAAAGACTCGTCGTTTCGATTGTGAAAAGGCTGCACAAAGTTCATCTCTCTGAAGCAGAATTGCACCAATGTTAGCGTTGGTTCACTAGAAAGATCCTCTACAAACCTTCCCTTTCATTGCACCAATTGTATTAAAATTAAAATGTTAATATGTATCTATAATTTGTTGGAACGTTTTTTTTTTAAATTACTCGTTAAGATTTTAATTTTTATAAATAAATTCGAATAGAAAAACATTTATTCTATTTTTTTTTTATTTTAGTCGATCAGGATTGAAATCGGAGGACCAAGTCGTTATGTAATATTAAATCCTCCGTTCGTAAGAATATAGAATCTTAATTTTTTGGTGTTTTTTAATCATGTCTATCGGTATTCAAAACGAAGAACCAATTCGTTATGTAACATTAACTCCTCCGTTTGTAAAACAAAGAACGACCAATAATCCATAAGGCTTGCTCCAGCGGCAAGGGTGGGGGTTCGAATCCCATCTGGAACTTGGATGGAAGCATTTCGATGGGTCTATCTAAGGGTCATTTGTGGTGAAGACTCCTTTGTGCGCAGAGTGTACAGCAGTATGGTGGGAACCCGGGGCTTGGTGGAGGCACATCCTGCGATTTACATCCTTCAGGATTCTAGGGCAAGGGTTCTGAGGGTCCAGGATTAGTCGAGTGTAAGCTTGTACACCTGGGTTATCAAAAAAAAAGAAACTCAATTTCTTATTTTTTTTATTTTGGTCGATCGGGATTGAAAACGGAGAACCAAGTTTTTATGTAACATTGACTCCTCCGTTTATAAAAAAGAATCTCAATTATTTTTTGGGTCAATCAGGATTGAAAACGGAGAACAAATTTGTTACATAACATTAACGACTCCATTTGTAAAACAAATAATCTCAAATATTATTTTTTTGGTCAATTGGGATTCAAAACGGAGCCTAGTCGTTATGTAACAATTACATAGCCAATTACTTAAAACAGGGAATCTGCATAAAAATTTTTTTGGTCGATCGGGATTCAAAACGGAGAACCTAGTCGTTTTGTAACATTAACTCCTCCATTTGTAAAACAGGGAATCTGATTTTTATTTTTTTTTAATTTTGATCGATCAAGATTAAAAACGGAGAACCAAGTCGTTATGTAACATTAACTCTTCCGGTTGGTAAAACTTGAACATCTGAAATTTTTTTTTTTTTTTTTTTTGGATCGATTCAGATTGAAAACTGAGAACCAAGTCGTTACGTAACATTAACTCCTCCATTTGTAAAACAATGAATCTCAAATTGCATCTTTTTAATTTTGGTCGATCTAGATTGAAAACGGAGAACCAATTTGTTATGTAACATTAACTCCTCCGGTTGGTAAAAAAAGAACATCTCAAAAAAAAAATTGTTTTGGTCGATCGGGATTCGAAACGGAGAACCAATTCGTTATGTATCATTAACTCTGTAACGGCCCGAAAACTTCGAACGCGTTTGATTGGATTTTAAATCCAAATTTATGTGTATGCTTTTTTTTTTTTTCAAAGTTAAACATTCATTTGAACTAAAATACATAATTTAATTATCTCCTATGTCCTTATTAACTTTGAAATGTTCTAACACACCGTTGATTAAATTTCGGAAAACACATCTGGATCGTTAAACGGTCTACCTTCATTCCACGGTCATGAATTGGGCAGTCGAGTAGACCTGCAGATCCCTAGTCGAGTAGAGCTGTACAAATTAATCAAGTACATTCTATTGGGCATTGTCTTTTCGGTCGCCAAATCCTATCAGGTGGGTGGGTGGTTATAGAGTTGTCAGCCTTTTCCGGCGATTTGACAAACCCAAATATTTAATGTTATACGTTCATGATGAATATTATTGTTTTTTTTTTTTATTTGATAACCCAGGTGTACAAGCTTACACTAGACTGGACCCTCAGAACCCTTGCCCTAGAATCCTGAAGGATGTAAATCGACCCTTGCCCTAGAATCCTGAAGGATGTAAATCGCAGGATGTGCCTCCACCAAGTCCCGGGTTCCCACCATACTGCTGTACACTCTGCGCACAAAGGGGTCTTCACCACAAATAACCCTTAGATAGACCCATAGAAATGCTTCCATCCAAGTTCCAAATGAGATTCGAACCCCCACCCTTGCCGCTGGAGCAAGCCTTATGAATCATTGGTCGATGAACAGGTGAATACACCCATATAGCTGATTCGATAACTCCGCATCATTCACTTTGTCCATATGCACCCACATATTTTACACTTTATTTTGCTTAAAAAAACAGCTGACTAAATGGTAATGTTCTCAAATTACTTGAAATTATTTGTATTATTTACATATTTTTTTACCAATTAGCTGATGGTTCAATTTGCATTTAAAATGGGATTACAAATTCTGTTAAATGATGACTACCTGTTTGTACCGAAGAACAGCTTATTGATTTTTAAATTGACTTGCCTGTTCAAAAAAAATGCTGACTTGGCTGTTGGTACTCAACACCAGCTTAGTGAATTACTCAGCATTGACTGTTGAACATCCTGTTCATCAGAAGTAAAAGTTTGGCTATCTCAATTATTTCAAATAGAGTTTTTTTCTTTTTTTGGTACATTCACTAGGCGTGATAAAGTATATAATTTAGTAGTATTAGGGTTGTAATTGATATTTGAACGACTGTGAAGGAATATAGTTTTAAAATAAAGTTTTTAATTAATTAGTCTTAGCATCTTACAAACTTATCACACAACGTGGACCGTAAGTCATGATCATACAAAACCCAGTTCGGCATTTAAATACATTCCAATACAGCTTATTTGTACTCATAGTTTTAAAAATTAATATTTTATCGACCGTTTTTCGACGGACTCGCGGAGCCGGGCCTTCACAAACTCCTCAGTTTCAAAAAAAAAAAACTCGATTTTTATTTACTTATTTATTTTTTTATTTACTACGATATGCAAACGTGTATTTTATGTATAAAGTAAATAATCTATAGAGGATACTTCAAAATAAAATGAAAACAATGCCTCTTTTTAAATCTAAATTGTACTAAGAAAATGTTAAAATAAATTATTCTAAAGTATCATAAATTTAAAATAACATGTTTATGATTGTAGTGCATAGAAATGACCATTTTTATCTCTGCGTCGCCGACATTCATGAGTTTAAAATATTTAAGAAAAATCCATTAGGGTACAAATGTCATACAGATTTTATTTTTAGGGTGAATAATGTCAAAAAAAAAAAAAAAACGGGTTGGAAATGCTAATGTTTTATAAAATTATGGGGTAAAATGCCAATATTCTATATTATAAGGGTGCAAAATCTATGTTGCCAAGGTGCAAAGTGTTTTACAATTGAAAATAACTATTCAACCCTGATACCAATGAGTTTTCTCACTAAAACACACACTAGGGTGCAACTTGCCAAATAACTGAATAAGTAATATATTTCTATGCTGCAAAGTGCCAAAATTTTTAAGTCAGGGTGCAACGTGCCAAAACCCTATAATTAAAGGGCTCAAAATGCCAAAGGCCCACTGTAATAGTTAATTTTAAAAAAAATCATCAGCTTGATCGCTCAGCTCCTGATCACTCACTCATCTGATGATCGCTCAGCTCTTGATCACTCACTCATCTGATGATCACTCAGCTCATGTTACTAAATTCAATCAAAACTTTATTATCAATCAATTCCCTATTAAATTATTGATTAAACTAGAGACAATGAGCACCATGTCCAGGCCATTGAATTACACTACTCAAATATAAAAGTTAACCCAAAAACTCAAAATAAATTATCACATTTTAAATAATAACGATAATATTTATATATAATCAGCAGTCAACATAAACTTAACCCAACACAGAAATTAAAAATTAACAGCCAAGATAGTTAGTTCATACCAAATAGTTCCCAAAAAACTAAATTAAAAAACGTCCACAGTTTAACCTCCCACACCACCCCCTAAGCAGTCCTCCTCCTTTTATTATCCCTGTTATCGCTGTCCACCTCGTTTTCCCTCTCTCGGCGATCAGGCACCACCTGAAGTGGTAACACTTTCTTCTCATCTAATGGAAACTCATAAGCAAAGATGACGCTAAATTCAAACCAATATCTCTCGCCTTCATCACGGTACATACGTGCCCACTGGCGATAAATTATACTACTCAAATATAAAGTTTTTTGCCTTTTCCCAAAGGCAGTACGGATAGTGCAAGAATCTCTTCCCTGTCACAGCTTAAAGTTTGGGAATTATTCTTTCAAAAGCCTCTTCATTCTCCTTGCTGTAATGGATGTTTCCTTGGAACGCTTCATCTAGCAACAAGTCAATGAATGCAGCGATCTCCTCCTCTGTCCATATGATCCTCATGTTGTTGCTGTATTTGATACAAAAATGAACTGTTAACGCACAATTGATTATAAAATAGTGATATAGGTGCATGCTGAAGAGCCAAAGAATGAACCAAAGAATACTTAAAAGATTGACAGAGCCAGTAAAAATTAGTATGTCCTCGATTCAAGTGTTTTTCTACGTTCGTTCGTGTGAAACGCACGAGTTTCTGAATGGTTAAAGTGAAACGGACGAGTTCCTCAGCTTCTCCGTCTCCATGAGGGGAAAAATGGAATCATCAAAACCGAGATTTTGGGTCGTTCAATTTGGTATGGATCAAGATATTCCATGTCTAATAGCTCGAGTTATGTTTCATGGAAAATCTTGATCCATACCAAATTGCATGACAACTTTGTTCCTCCAACCTTCTCTCGGTGTCGATGCTTCCATTTTCCCCCTCAAGGCAACTCGAGATTACTACGTTCGTGTGAAACGGACGAGTTTCTGAACGCCGAAATACCGAGACCCCCTTTACCGATACCATCTAATTGGTCCTTACTCTACCCTGAAGGTCAGTGAGGTTCACGAGAAGGATATATGTCGGTCTATATTTTTATAGGATTATTCATGGTGAGAAGGAGACCGTGTAAAAATCGGCAATAGATCCTCTGTACCACAATTTGTGTACCACAAGTGTGTACCACAAATGAGGAAATGACACATGTATATATAACAATTATTATAATTGTTATATATACATGTGTCATTTCCTCATTTGTGGTACAGACTTATGGTACACAAATTATGGTACAGAGGATCTTGAGCCGTAAAAATCACATTGTAAAATATGTTTAGCTGTTTTGGGGAATGGAGCATGTGGAGAGCTTCACCGGCCCCCTTCTTTAAAGATCCGTGATATCCAATCGGACGGTCAGGTATAATCATGATCTACGGCTCAGATCTGGTGCATTAAAAGATGCGGCCGTTGCGCTTACGGCTTACCTAGTGGAGGAACGTGGACCGTTTCTTACCTAGTATTAAAATTTCAATGTTAATAAATATTCATAATTATTGGAAGTTGGAACATTAATTACTCATTAATTTACAATACAACAATTTTCCTTGCCTAGATTTAAATTACTCTAGGAGAACAACGTGGACCGTTCCTTACCTATTTTAATTAAGTATTTTCTTTTTGAGAGTTCAGTATATTACCACTTATCGTTATTGTAAATGTTCCATATGATTATTAAGTAGTTGAACAGATGCAACTCTTATGAAACTAAGTAATACAAATTAGCGTTAATCATTTTCATAATCTGGAACCTCTAGTGATTATCAATACTCTAGTTATCTAATGGATCCCAACAACAATAACAACTCCGGCAAACCAGCGGAGGACGGCGCGTACTGGGAAGCTTTCGAGGCAGATATGGAGGCCTGGCTTGCCCAAATAGACGAGGAAGCCAGGCAACGAGCGGCTGAGCAACCTCCGGAGGAGGCGCTGGAGGAGGAGGAGGAGGAGTTCTGGTGGGATGAGCCAGTGGACGAAGGTGGCTCCTCTGATGATGATGGGGATGAATGGTTGGATGGTATTTTAGATGGATATATTTAATTTTGTATTCAATCCTCATTATCATCAACAACATTTTATTTATTTTATTTTGTTAATTAGTGTTGTTAAAATTACAATTACTTATATGTAAGAGGAATTATTCTTTTTTCATGTATAATTTGGTTCAACAGCTTAGTCTTAAGATGAAATAAAAATTAAGGGACGTAAAATGCTTGCTGAAAAATTAAGTGTCATGATTTCGCGGACAAGTGAAACTTAAGGATTAAAAATGCTTGCCGAATATTTAAATGTCCTACTTTTGCGGATTTGTGAAACTTATGGGACTAAAAATGCTTGTCGGAGATATAAATGTCCTAATTTCGCAGACTTACGAAACTTATGGGACTAAAAAAACTTGCCGGAGATTTAAGTGTCCTACTTTTGCGGACTAGTAAAACTTAAGGGACTAAAAATGCTATTTTGCCGTTATTCTCCCATATGTTGAAAATACTAGGTAAGGAACGGTCCACGTTGTTCTCAACGGGCGCAGCTTTTCATGCACCCGAGCTGAGCCCTTGATCATGATTATTCCTGACCGTCCGATTGGATAGCCCGGGTCTTTAAAGTATGGTTACCACATACTCCATTCCCAAAAACAGCCAAACATATTTTACAAGGTGATTTTTACAAGAACTCCATTTCACCATGAATAATCTTAACGAATTTTACCATGTGAAACAAAAATGTAGACCGACATATATCCTTCTCGTGAACCTCATTTGTACAAGGTGGTCGACGAGGAATGCTTTCTTCATTGTTGCACCTCGTGAACTTCATTTTCTTCTCATGAACCGTCTGCTTATGAGGGTACAGCAAGGACCAATTACAACGTTGGATTGGGTGGTATCGGTAAACGGGGTTCCCCGAAGGGCTGGCCTCTGCGTCCGATGTGGGATCTTCCACGACGGAGAGGGCGAGTCCGTTGGCGTGTCGGAATTTCGGCATTCAGAAAGTCGTCTATTTCACACGAACGTAGAAGTCTCGAGCTGTCGCCGGAATCTTCAAGCCATGAGGGGAAAAATGGAAGCATCAATATTTATATTTATATGTATACAAAAATAAAAATGAGTTGAAATTGTGCACCAAAGAAATAAAATCCAAAATCCGTTGAAATTGCTGTTAAATCACACCAATTTTGACGCCTGCATTTATGCTAGCCGATAAACATACACAAAGATGGCAACACTCCACATCACAGGTTATTTTGATTCTCCCAAGTCCCATAAGCATTTTCTGGAAAAAAACCATTTATATGAAATAATCCATAACTTACCAAATATGCACGGAAATGAGATTGAATCATAACGGCCGCCCATTCCTCTTGGCTACCCCCGTAACCTGCGCTGCTCTTACTAACGCACGCCGCGGAAGAAATATTCAACCCTCTGCTACTGTGCTTGACTGATACGGCGGCTGCCTGAGCAGCGGCCACGGCAGCCTCAGCAGCTCGGGCGGTGGCGGTAGCCACAGCAATAGCGTGCAAAGTGTTGTATTTTTCACATTTTGAGGGTGCAAAGTGCTAAATCTAAGTTTTGAGGGTGCAAAATGCCTATTTTCCATGTTTCGAGGGTGCAAAGTGCAAAAAACTCGCCGAACTGCCAAAAACATTGATAAAGTTCGGGATAATTCCCCATAATGTAGTTTAATAAATATAATAAGTATATGTGCTTCATTAAACCGCTTAATAGAGTAGACATTGATAAAGCCAATATGAGAACCATTGATATAATCAAAGCCAAACTTATTTAATCATTGTAAGCAGACTAGCAATTGCATCATACATTCACGTTTAAAAAATGGTGCCGTGTCACAATATCTTATGTCATGATAAACAGCTTAGTAAAGTACTCAGACAATGACAAAACTGTTAGTACTCAACAACAGCTTAGTGAATTACTCTGGCAATGACTTGGCTATTTGTACTCAAGAAAGTGATTTAACTGTTGAAACTAGATTCAACAGCATGGTCGTTTTCGAATGATGAAGTAGCTTTTGGTACTCAACAACAGCTCAGTGCAGTACTATTTCACTGTTGATCATCATGTTCATCAGAAGTACAAGTGTGGGTCTCAGTTATTCTCCCATATGTTGAAAATACTAGGTAAGGAACGGTCCACGTTGTTCTCCTAGAGTAATTTAAATCTAGGCAAGGAAAATAGTTGTATTGTAAATTACGGAAAATTAGTACCTACACCCGTAAATTAATGAGTAATTAATGTTCCAGCTTCCAATAATTATGAATATTTAGTAATAATACAGGTCTGGTTGTCTCTGCTATTCTCCCTTATGTTCAAAATACTAGGTAAGAAACGGTCCACGTTCCTCCACTAGGTAAGCGCAACGGCCGCATCGTTTAATGCACCAGATCTGAGCCGTTGATCATGATTATACATGACCGTCCAATTGGATAGCCCCATTCAATGTTTATGTATATAAATAATTGAATATGCCATTATAATTTCAATCAAGTAAAATATAAAAACATTAAAAATAATTAAGCCATATTTGAATGTTTATATTTATTTCAACTTATGAACATAAACATTAAGGAGATGAGTGAATGATCGACTGATGAACTTTTTTTTAAATTATCTCTTGAATGATTATGTATATAAATTCAAGTAAATTGAAGATGTCATTATACTTTCTGATGATTTCCAAGACATCAAGATCAGCTAAGTAATAAAAGCTTAGTAAATCTCCCATGAAGAAGTTTTGATCAAACATTAAAGACAAATCAGAAGGATCAAGACTTATGGTCGAGTGGACTAAAGGACTTTGATCCATATAACCACATATGTTTTACACACTGCATTCTTTTCATACATATATCAAGTTAAGCAAATTTTCATCAAATGTTCTGAAAAGAACTTGTAAAACTGGGGATAAAACTTGTGGTCAACTTGCCTCTGTAGCAGCTGAAGACCCTCACCTGATGGCAGGGGTTTCATATTTTTTCATCTCCTTGGAGGGATGCAGGGTCTTCCCACGACCCAGAGGAACTCCCATATGATTAAATAGAAAACTTAAAATATTCCCGTGGTGTAAGTTCTTTACATTGCCCATATTTGACTTCATGTATTCCAATATAACTTCTGCCCAGCTTATCCTAACATCATTTCAAATGGCAACCATATAGAATAACTTCTGCTCTCCAGAGTCTTTGCAATTATATCTGCAAACCTCTGGAATTCATCTTTCAGCTGCTTTTTCATCATTGATGTACCCATCTGTTAACCCAAATGCTCGGTGCAGAACAGCTGCATCAATTTTCACACTTTGCTGTCCAACGACAGATTCTATCGATTTCCCTTTCACTGATGCGTGACGATAGAAATCGAGAATTTCATCGGTGTAGATGTAGTTTGAACGAGCAGATAAGAAACCCATTAAACCGGTGTCCTTGATTTTTTTCAAAATAACCCTCCGTTATGTAACATTAACTCCTCCTTCAAAGGGGAGCGTAAAATTTGAAATTCAACCCAATGTTTACAATTAAGCATCATTACTTTTGCAAATTCTGACCATAAATGATCCAGAGATGAGTGGTCATCAGCTGAGTGAGTGATCAAGAGGTGATTGGTCATCAGCTGACTAAGTTAATTTATTAACTTGGCAGATTTATTAACATTTTCCTCTCAAGAGATGAGTGAATGATCAAGAGATGAACCTTTTTTTTTAAATTATCTCTTGAATGTTTATGTACATAAATACAAATAAATTGAATATGACATCATATTTTCTATCAAATAATATATATTAACATCGTTCTCAATCCCGATCAACCAAAATATGTAAAAAATGAGATTCTTTTTTTTACATAAACATTTGAGTTAATGTTACTCGACGACTTGGTTCTCCGTTTTGAATCCTGATCGACCAAATAAAAAAAAAATTGAAATTCCATTTTTCTACAAATGGAGGAGTTAATGTTACATTAACGACTTGGTTCTCCGTTTACAAACCCGATCGACCAAACTATATAAAATAATATATATATATATATATATATATATATATTTATTGTCTATATATATATATCAACTGAACCCAATGCGAAGTAGTATTTAAAATTAAATATTAGGCAAAGCCCACTACATTCATTCATTCCTTAAACTCACTTTTACAATTCCCACTACATTCATTCCCTAAACCGACTTTTAAAATTCCCACTACATTCATTCATTCAACCCATAAGGAGCCCCCCCCATCATCACAGCTGCCTCTTCAATTCCATAGCCCAGTCCAATTTTCACATATTTATAACCGTAAATATGTGTCTTGACTTTTCATATTTAATTTAACTCCAAACCACCTTCACGCAACTAACTCTCATTAAGAATTTGTTAAAATAATTTGAAAAGTAGTACGGTAGTACCCCCTAAAACCTTAATTCGAGTACTTTGTATTGTCTTTGTTTTGGCTAATACTATATCATCATATTATTGTGTCTTAGTTATATGTAAATGCAATTTTAATCCGGTGCTCTATTCTGATTCCAATGAGTATATTTGTACCAATCTTAATTTTCTAAAATTATGACTAATTATTATTTTACTTTTAATTTTATATAATATATATATATTATAACTAGAGAAGATTCCGAAAGAAACTTATATATACTATCATAAATTACTAATATATGGCCTTTACAGATTTATTTGTTATAAGAAATCGATTTATTTTCCAAGTAATAAAATTTTTTATTTCCAATTAATTATATATACGTAATTATATATGTATATATTTTAACTAGCTGTTTACAATCTAAAATATTTTACTACTAATGATAAAAACAAATGTTATGAGAGAGTCTTAACCGTGGAAGTGGGGTTAGTAGTTAAATATTGTTTTGGTATATGAAAAGTCACATCTTTTAATTTTAATGGACACTTCCAACGGTGTTAATATCGGCTGCTGAATTTTTATCTTCTTTTTGTTTTACGAACAGATGGTTCGGTTAACGAAGGGTCTGTTATTATAATACTCGTATAAATAGGTATTTCATGCATATTTTCATGCAACTTTCATTTGGCATTCCTCATCTGATGAACTTGTAACTTGTAATTTGTAATCTTTTCATATCTATAAAAGTTCAAGTTTTATCCAATAAACTATTTTTATCTCAGAAATTTTTGAGGATCAAAACTTTAGTTTAGGTACAGGTATTATCCAATATACTTGTTCAAAATTCTTATAAGGGCTTAGCTGAAGTTTTGTCATCATCAAAAAGGGGGAAATTGTTGGATGAAGATGAAGATGAAGTGCAAAGAAGATAAGTAGATAAGGGAAGGTTTTGATGATTTCCAAAACGTCAAAATCAGCTAAGCCCTTAGAAGAATTTTGAACAATTATAGAAAACAACAGAACGGTTCAAAATTCTAAGCCCAGAAGACTACTGATCTAATGCTGAAACAGCAAACAGAAGGGTAGACCATCAGCTGACTCAAATAAGATTAGTTCAGAGTTTGATCAGCTGAGTAGAGCCAAACGGAGATTCAGTTTTGAATCCCGATCGATAAAAAACAAACAAAACAAAAATTGTAAGATTCTATTTTTTTACAAACGGAGGAGTTAATGATACATAACGACTTTGGTCTCCGTTTTGAATCCCTATCGACCAAAAAAATAAAAAAAAATGGTCTGTTGATGTTGGAAACAGAGGAGTAAATGTTACATAACGACTTTCTTCTCCGTTTTGAATCCCGATCGACCAAACAAATAAAAAGAATTTGAGATTCTTTCTTTACAAACGGAGGAGTTAATGTTACATAACGACTTTGTTCTCTGTTTTGAATCCCGATCGACCAAATTAAATAAAAACAATTAAATGTTACCAGTATTGGGCAGCTGAGTACTGAGCACCTGAGTTGAATTTATTTACTGAAATGTTCTTACACACCGTTGATTAAATTTCGAAAAACACATCTGGACCGTTAAACGGTCTACCTACATTCAACGGTCATGAATTGGGCAGTTGAGTAGACCTGCAGATCCCTAGTCATATGGCAGGAGCTATACAAATAAATCAGAATTATTATATTGTGCATTGTCTTTTCGGTCGCCAAATCCTATCACGTGGGTGGGTTATAAAGTTGTCAGCCTTTTCCGGCGATTTGACAAACCCCAATATTTTTTTTTTTTTTGATAACCCAGGTGTACAAGCTTGCACTCGACTAATCTTGGACCCTCAGAACCCTTGCCCTAGAATCCTGAAGGATGTAAATCGCAGAATGTGCCTCCACCAAGCCACGGGTTTCCACCATACTGCTGTACACTCTGCGCACAAAGGAGTCTTCACCACAAATAACCCTTAGATAGACCCATAGAAATGCTTCCATCCAAGTTCCAAATGGGATTCGAACCCTAACCCTTGCCGCTGGAGCAAGCCTTATGGATTATTGGTCGACCAGTTGGAGATATGCCCTGGGGGCAACCCCAATATTTAATGTTATACGTTCTTCATGAATATTATTGTTATTAAATTCATAATCTATACCCCCATGACACTAATCCGATAACTCCGTATCATTCACTTCGTCCATATATGTTTGTGTATATTTTACACCTTATTTTGCTTAAAAAACAGCTGAGTAAATGGTAATGTTCTCAAATTATTTGTATTATTTACATATTTTTTTTTACCAGTTAGGTGATGGTTCAATTCGTAATAAATTGTTACAGGGAAAATTTTATGTAGTGTTTGTTGGTCGTGTACCCGGTATCTATGAAGATTGGGGTCAGGCAGAAAAACAAGTGCTTCATTTCAGTAATGCAAGACACAAATCATACAAATCTTACAAATGGAGGAGTTATTGTTATGTAACGACTTGGTTATCCGTTTTCAATCCTGATTGACCCAAAAAAAAAATTGAAAAAAATTGAGATTCTTTTTTTATAAACGGAGGAGTTTAATGTTATATAAAGACTTGGTAGTTGCTTCTCCGTTTTCAATCTCGATCGACCAAAATAAAAAAAATAAGATATTAGTTTTACAAACGGAGGAGTTAATGTTACATAACGAATTGGTTCTTCGTTTTGAATACCGATAGACATGATTAAAAAACACTAAAAAATTAAGATTCTAGTATATTTTTGCGAACGGATGATTTAATATTACATAACGACTTGGTTCTCCGTTTTCAAAGACAATCGACCAAAATAAAAAAAGAAGAAATATTATAAATATTTGAATTTATTTGTAAAAATTAAAATCTTAATAAATATTTATAATATCAAAATTGCTGTATTGTAAATTAACGAGTAATTTAAAAAAAAAATGTTCCAACTGATTGTAGATATTTATTAACATTTTAATTTTAATAAAATGGCAGGTAAGAAACGGTCCACGTTGCTCTCCTAGGTAAGCGCAACGGGCGCAGCTTTTAATGCACCCGAACTGAGCCGCTGATAACCTCACATATAAATCGTGGGGGGTGGTGAAGCTTACCACATACTCCATTCTCAATAACATCCAAATATGTATTCCTGAAAAACAGGCCATTATCCTTCTCGTAAATCTTCTTCTCCGGATAGAGTAAGGAACAACCCAGCTGATTTGGATTGGGCGGTCTCGGAATTTCGGAGTTCATAAACTCGTCAGTTTCACCATACATCTGAACGTTGATATCTCGAGGCCTCGTCGGAATCATTAAGCCATGAGGGGTTTTTCCCCCGTGGCTGAACGATTCCCACTACGAGCTTATGACACATGTACATATGCAGATTGATAGACAATGTTTTCCGGACTATAACCAAACTCGTTGGGCAGGGGTGAAAAGACTAGTCGTTTCCATTGTGAAAAGACTGAGCAAAGTTCATCTCTCTTGAGCAGAATTTGCACCAATGTTAGTGTTGGTTCACCAGAAAGATCCTCTACAAGCCTTCCCTTTTATGTGCAGGATCAAAAGATTGAGACACTACACATAAAAGGGATGGTTTGTAGAGGGTCTTTCTGGTGAACCAACGCTAACATTGGTGCACATTCTGCTTCAGACAGATGAATTTTGTGCAGTCTTTTCACAATGAAAATGACGAGTCTTTTTATCTTAGTGCAATGAGTTTGGTTATAGTACAGCAAGCATTGTTTACAATCTGCATATGTTCATGTGTCTTTAGCTCGTCTGCTGAATCGTTCCGCCATGAGGAAAAAACAGGTTGGTTGGCGGCAGCCGAGAGAAGGGAGAAGGAACAAAAGTTCAAATAGCTGTACTAGGTTTTTTTTTTTTTGTAATCGTTTTAACCAGTTTATGTGCTTAGAAACTTGTAATCGGTTTTTGATTTCCCTGTAATCGTTTAAACAACTTTGTCCTTCATTATTGTCTCATTTGATCATATAAATAATATTTATTTTCGGCATTAATTTCTCTATATATAAATCAGCAGTAATTTGTCAAATCATCTGTTTAGGAACAGAGAATTAATCGATCTTTTTAAATATAAAATTGTTGCCAATCTGATCCTGCTTTCAGAGAAAATTAATCAAGCTTCCACTTAGTTTAATATGTTAAGGGAGGTTTTGATGATTTCCAAGTAGCACATCAAGATCAGATAAGTAATAAAAGCTTAGTAAATCTCCCGTCAAGTAGTTTTGATCAAACATGAAATCAGAGGGATCAAGACTTATGGTCGAGTGGACTAAAGGACTTTGATCCATATAACTACTTATGTTTTACACTCTGCATTCTTTTCATACATATTTCAAATTAAGCAAATTTTCATCAAATGTTTTGAAAAGAACTTGTAAAACTGGGGATAAAACTTGTGGTCTGCTGATCAGATTACTCTGTGTGCGCGAACAGCCTAGTAACTCATCTCAACTTGAACATTTAGTCTGCTCATTTGACGAATTGATGTTTAAATTTCATAAAGTTATAAAATTTTCAGAGGTTTATTGTACTTTTATGGATTTAGACAAGATTACAGGTCGTACAGAGAATTAGTCATTTACTATGGATGCAAACCAGATGGGCACCTGCAAAGGCTATGAGTGAATTGGCTGTGAGGTTGAATTGTTAGAAATGGAATAATGGCTTGTGGTAATTGACAACCACAGTATGATTCGGATGATGGAATGGAGAACGAGGAAGAGAAGAGACGAGACGACAGCTGAGGATTGCCCGTGTTATGAAGGAGAACAGCTAAGATACCAGTTACCTGGTAATGATATCCAGAATGAAGGAGAACAGCTAAGTGGGAAGTTGGCTGATAAGGATATCAAAAAGGAAGGAGTTTTATTTTTGTTTATTGTTTCGAAAAGTTTTGTTCGATTTTCAAACCCACCAAACAATTATTGATCTTTTATATAGGTAATGTAGACTTTAAATGGATAACTGCTTTAAAAGTAAAAATTACGAGTAGTATTGTTCATAATCATATGGAACATTTACAATAACAGTATGTGGTAATATACTAAACTCTCAACAAGAAAATAATTAATTAAAATAGGAAAGCTTAGACCGAAATACCAAAAACATCGATAAAGTTGGGAAAATGAAATGGTCATGCGCCTGACATCAAAACAAAAATGAATATTTATGTATATAAATTCAAATAAATATAAACATTTAAATTTGTTTTTATTATATTTAGTGTTTTTATATTTTACTTGATAGAAAAATATTTGAAATACTCAACTTTAGTATCAAGTAAAATATAAAAGCACTAAAAATAATAAATACAAATTTGAATGTTTATATTTATTTGAATTTATATACATAAACATTCAAGAGATAATTTGAAAAAAAACTCATCTCTTGATCATTCAGTAGATTTAAATATTTTCCTACAAGCCTTGCACATGTTTATAAAATTTTATAATAGTAAATATTGTTTTAGAAAAAAAATATTACAAATCTATCGACTCAAATTTTATTGGTGTGATGTAAAAAATAATTAAATAACTTATTTGTTGGAACATTCTTTTTTTATATTATTATAAATTTAACATAACAACTTTTTTAATACATATTTAATAACATTTAATTTTTAAAATTAAATATGAATAATTATTTTATTTTGAATAATTATTTTATTTTGAATTAAATATTTTCTTTTCCTTTTCTTTTATTTTTTTAAATCAAAATTTTAATTAAAATCCTAAATCGATCTGGTGCTTTTAACTCAACAGACTTAACATTCCCCCTCTGTCTCTCTCTTCAAATTATATCGCTCCAGGCGAACAGGCGAACTAACAGAATCCAACTCCTTCAACTCTTTTCAATTCTCCTTCAATTTTATTCCAAAATTATATCTCAATTCTAACTTTATAAAGCAAGTTCTCCCAATTTCGATTCTAAAAAGCCCTCATCTCCCACAAATCAAATTTGAATGGATCACCAAAGTGAAAGACGGACAAAACGTAGAAGTGAACAGGATCCAAATGTCTTATTAATCGAAGAACTATCCGAAGATTACTCTCACGAATTGCAGGTAATTTTTATTTTATTTTAACGAATTTAGGGTTCTTGGGTGCCTGGATATCTTCAACTTCATGGACGCCCAAAAATTCTGGTTTCAAATCCTAGGCACCCGAAATGTCGAGCGCCCATGAAGAGGCGCCCAACATTCCGGGCGCCCTAGGCAAAAAGCAAAATTGCTCCCTGACTAGGGCGCCTGGCACCCGTGCGTCCGAGGCAGGGAGCATTTTTTGTTCGTTAGTCATATTTTATTTGATCATATCTTCCATTCTTTAATTTATATTTCCATATTTTATTAAATTTCTAGAGATTGTAATGTTTCCATCATAATTGTCGAAATTTGTTCTCTAAATATATTTATCTATATATAACACTCTAGAGAACTTGACTTTAACAATCAAAATGTTCATCTATTTTTGAAACTTTTGTAATTCTCGTTAACAAGATACTATTTTGAAATAATGATTTTGTTTATTTTGTAGGAGGATTACCGTGAAATATATAGAGACCAGTTGCCACCTTTGCCTCTTCTTCACTACAACAAAGTTGTAAGTGTAGGGAAAATATCAGTGAGAGGAGGATGGAAAGATATTGCGCAGTACCGGGAATGGCTTAATACGCCGGTTCAAATTAACCGAACTCAGATGTACCCCCAAATAGGAAATTTTCTAGCTCTTGATACAAATGGAAAATTTAAGGGTTTTTGTTACGATCAGCTCATGATTAGAACATGCAAGCAATACAAAGGTCAAAGCTTGTTCGAGCGGTGGTTTGTGATAAATGAAAAGCCTGTGAGGCTTAGCGCCATTGAGTTTAGCCTTGTATCGGGGCTCAAATTTGACGATACATTACTAACAAGACAAGAACAACAAGCTATTAAATCGGATCAATTGAAACGCCGAATATGGCCCAGTAAGGGGAATGAAGCAGTCACCGCATCGGAAGTCGTGAAAAAAATTACATCCATTATGGAACGCGATCCAAATTCTGAAGATATAATCAAATTAGTGTATGCTTTGATTATATCTCAATTTTTCCTTCAAGAACGCTATTTAGTGGTCGATAACACTGTTTTGAATGTAGGTCAACTAATCTCATTTTAATGTCGTTATTTATAACTTATATTGTATTTTTTATTCAAAATTGTCTGATATTATTACAGGTATGTGATAACCTGGATATCTGCGAAAAATATCCATGGGGTCTTCAAGTTTGGAATAAGACCATTCGAGACGTCTTGAGCAATATAGGAGATTTAAGTAATTCATCCCAAAGTAAACGTAATTGGAACGCACATGGATGTCCCTGGATTGTATTGGTATGAACTCTTGCTTAGTTAAGTTTTTCTTTTTTGAATTAAATTTTTTCATGTATATGTTTGTCGTGCAGTATTGGATGTTAGAGGCTATCGAAGGCATGGAAAGAGCATCCAAGTCTAACAGAAGATATGGTTACTCTGCAAGGTATCCAAGGATGTTGCGGTGGAGCTTAGGACAAGTACCGCCAAACAACAACAAGTTCGAAGCTTTTTTGGAGAAAGAGGCTCGTGTATGTTTTATAATAATTAATTGTATTTTTTTGAATAATATCACTAATAAATTCTAATTTGGAATAATTATGTGTTTTTTGTTATCAGGCTGTGATCCCGAGATTGATGCCTGATGAAAATGAGATAAGGATGGCCTATTTTAGGGACACCAAGAATTGGTTTCAACTAAAAAATAATCAAGCAGCCGAGTACGGTTCCCTGACTAGCGGGTTGGGCCTTGATTACGTCATCATTCGGGATATTGAGTCATCATCTCCTCAGCATCAACCCGATGATTCTTCTAGCTCTCGCCATGATCCTACCACTGGAGGTCGACCCAACCATTCCTTCACCTCTCAGCACCCTTCAATGTCGAATGATGAATTGCCACTTGATTGGTTCGTCCGAATGGAAGAAAGATTTGACCGAATGGAACAAAGGTTTGATCGAATTGAGAGTGGGCAAGCACAAGTCATGAAGAGTTTCAAGCATCTTGAAAGGATGATCTGCACTGACTTTCAGTCGAGAGGAATCGAATATTCATCCGAAGAGGTGGATGAGTGATTTAATTTTGTGTTCTTAATGATATTTTTTTATGCTTGGATTTTGATGTGTTTGGTTTATTTATTTTTAATTTAGGATTTGGATATTTTTGGATGTTTTGTTCTAATTTGTGAGTTTCAATGTTTTTTTGTTAAAATAGAATTCTCATCATTTTGCCCGAGTTGATGATCCGGAGGGTACTCAATATAATTCCAAAGCTGATGATCTTCATGGTTCTCAACAGAGTTTTGGATATAATGATCCCGAGCATTTTGAGCAGAATCACGGAGTTGATGATCTAGGTTGCGATGTTATGAATGCCAGAGCTGATGATCCGCAGAGTTCTCAGCAGACTCTCGGATATGATAATCCGGAGGATTTTGAGCAGGATCCCGGAGTTGATGATTTGGTGGGCGTTGTATGACTCTAGAAGAGAGGGTACGAAGGACAAGAAAGCCTAGTGCCTATATTAGAAATCCATTTGTTAGTGATAGACCAACATATAAGCCGAGGATGCCTTCTAAATAATTAGGCAGTGTTATTATTTGGTATTTCACTTGTGGTACTTGAAATTCCTAATCATACCTTATAATTTGTTCTATGTTTTAATTATTGCTCGTTATTTATTGTTGATATCGGGATAGAATCGCATAAATTGATTAGAGGCAAATTTAAAACTTTTAAAAATTGAGGGACCAAAAGTGCAAATTCGGATTTCAGAAAATTTGGGGCCGAATTGAAAATCTTAATTTTTAGAAAATTTTGGACTTAATTGGAACTCTGGGTTTTTCGAAAATTTGGGGTCAAATTGCAATTTTTGAAAATTTAAGGGACCAAAATTACAAATATGGATTTTTGAAGATTAAAATCTTCTGAAAGTTATGGACTGAACTCTCAATTCTGGGTTTTTCAAAAATGGGAGTCAAATTGCATATTTTGAAAATTAAGGGATCAAAAGTGAATATTTGGATTTCTGAAAATTAAGGGCCGAATTGAAAATTTTATTAAGTTATGATTTACGGAGGAGCTATAAATGAATGTTTTCCATTCGAATCCTCAATTAATCAAACTTCACTAAGTTGTGATTTACGGAGGGGTTCATGTTACTACGAGTGAATGTTTTCCGTTCGAATCCTCAATTAATCAAAATTCAATAAGTTGTAATTTACGAAGGGGTTAATGTTACTATAAGTGCATGTTCTCCATTCGAATCCTCAATTAATCAAATTTCAGTAAGTTGTGATTTACGAAGGGGTTAATGTTACTATAAGTGAATGTTTTCCGTTCGAATCCTCAATTAATCAAATTTCAATAAGTTGTGATTTACGAATGAGTTAATGTTACTATAAATGAATATTCTCCGATCGGATCTTAAATTAATTAAATTTCACTAAGTTGTGATTTACGGAGGGGTTCATGTTACTAGTGAATGTTATATGTTGGAATCCCCAATTAATCAAATTTCAATAAGTTATGGTTTACGAAAGAGTTATAAGTGATGTTCTCCGATTGGATTATCAATTAATCAAATTTAACTAAATTATGATTTATGGATGAGTTAATGTTACGAATTTGGGATAAGTTACGATCCTCGATTAACTAAATCAACAAATTTAGGGTAAGGATGATTGTTTTTCTGATAGTCAGGCGCCCAGAATATCGGGTGCCTTTGAAGGCGCCCGTAATATCGGGCGTCTTAGACGGCGCTCAGGATTTCGGGAGCCTTTGAGGGCGCTCGGAAGTTCGGGCGCTTACAAAGGCGCCCGATATTCTGGGCGCCTTTGTATATTTCGAGCGCCCAAGACAGGGGAGCATTTTTTATCTCTTTCAATAATAATAATAAATGCTTCAACACAATAATCATCAAATATTATAACAAATATTGTTCAAGAAACATCAAATAATACAAGTAGTTTGCATTAAAATAAACATCAACCTAAGATTGCTCTGAGTTCTCCAAGTGTTGAGGACATGTTTTTACATTATGTCCAGTAAATTTGCAAATCGAGCATTTGTATTTTTTTTATTTTGGTCGATGTCGTTATGTAACATTAACTCCTCCGTTTGTAAAAAAAGAAAATCTCAATTTTTTTATTTTTTTATTTTGGTCGATCGGGATCCAAAACAGAGAACCAAGTTGTTATGTAACATTAACTCCTCCGTTAGTAAAAAAAATAATCTCATTTTTTTTTTATTTTGGTCGATCGGATTCAAAACGGAGAACCAAGTCCTAATGTAACATTAACTCCTTCGTTTGTAAAAAAAGAATCTCATTTTTTTTTATTGATTCTGGTCGATCGGGATTCAAAACGGAGAATCAAGTCGTTATGTAACATTAATTTCTACGTTTGTAAAAAAAAGAATCTCATTTTTTTTTTGGTCGATCGGGATTCAAAAAGGATGTTTTTATATTTTACTTGATAGAAAATATAATGACATATTCAATTTATTTGAATTTATATACATAAACATTCAAGAGATAATTTAAAATAAAACACTCATCTCTTGATCATTCACTCATCTCTTGGTCACTCATCTCTTGAATGTTTATATTCGTAAATTCAAATAAATATAAACATTCAAATAGTTTTTATTATTTTTAATTGGGTAATCAAGAGCTGAATGAGTGATCAAAAGCTGAGTGAAGAGCTGAATGAGTGATCAAGAGCTGAGTGCGTGATGAAGAGTTGAGTAAGTGATCAAGAGATGAGTGATAAAGAGATGATTTTTTTTTTTAAAATTATCTCTTGAATGTTTATGTAAATAAATTGAATATGTCATTATAATTTCTATCAAGTACAATATAAAAACATTAAAAATAATAAAAATAAATTCGAATGATTATATTTATTTGAATTTATGAACATAAACATTCAAGAGATGAATTTTTTTTTTTAAAATTATCTCTTGAATATTTATGTATATAAATTCAAATAAATTGAATATGTCATTATATTTTCTATCAAGTAGTAAAATACAAAAACATACCTTTTGAATCCCGATCGACAAAAAAAAAATGAGATTATTTTTTTTACAAACGGAGGAGTTAATGTTACATAACGACTTGGTTCTCCGTTTTGAATCCGATCGACCAAAATAAAAAAAAATAAATTTGAGATTATTTTTTTTACAAACGTAGGAGTTAATGTTACATAACGACTTGGTTCTCCGTTTTGAATTCCGATCGACCAAAATAAAAAAATAAAAAATAAATTGAGTTTTTTTTTTTTTTTTACAAACGGAGGAGTTAATGTTACATAACGACATCAATCAAAATAAAAAGAATTACAAATGCTCGATTTGCAAATGTACTGGACATAATGCAAAAACATGTCCTCAACACTTGGAGAACTCAGAGCAATCTTAGGTTGATGTTTATATCAATGCAAACTACTTGTATTATTTAATGTTTATCAAACAATATTTCTTATAATATTTGATGATTATTGTGTTGAAGCATTTATTATTATTGAAATAGATAAAAAATGCTCCCGTCTTTGGCGCTCGAAATATCCAAAGGCGCCCAGAATATCGGGCGCCTTTGTAAGCGCCCGAACTTCCGAGCGCCCTCAAAGGCTCCCGAAATCATGAGCGCCTTAAGAGCTGAGTGAGTGATCAAGAGCTAAGTGAGTAATCAAGAGATGAGTGATAAAGAGATGAACCGTAAAAAACAGGTTGAACTTTTAAACGGATATCAAACAATTGATCATGTAACAACAAAAAAGATATAAGATTAAAGTAAATCCAGGAACAAAATATACATTGTTGAAATGTAGGAATTTATTTACTAAATGGATTGTTCCCACGTCCTTTACTGAAACGATCACCCCATTTTCAATTCTCATAATGACGTCCCCTTCAGGCAAGTTCACACTAAGAACTGTGCATTTTTCTTTTTGTTCTTCAACTTGGAAAATACTTTGCATAGTTTCTTTTCCAATGTCCATCAACGCTCCGAGAGAAACTTTGTACAATTTCTTTTCCAATGTCCCTCAACTCCGCAGTAAAAACATTTTCCTTTAGACTTATCTTCCTTCTTGTTCCTGCCCTTGAACTCCTCACATTTTCCTTTAGACTTATTATTTTCCTTGAATTTGTTCTTCTTCTTGTTCCTACCCTTGAACTCCTCCTTGGCTTTCTTGGGTTCCAATTCAAGCCCACCCTTCTCCATCTTCTTCCTCATCTTCTTCCTCAGCCTCTTCAACCTATTTCTTGAGGAAGACAACTTCGGCTCAACATCGTTTGGCCGAATATCGGATTTGGGAAGCATTTCCATGTGAAGCGGCGGTTGAAACTGATGAAGTGGGGGTTGAAAATGGTGAGGTGGCGGTTGGAACTGATGAAGTGGGGGTTGAAAATGGTGAGGTGGCGGTTGAAACTGATGAAGTGGGGGTTGAAAATGGTGAGGTGGCGGTTGGAACTGATGAAGCGGTCCTTGAAACTGACTTGCCGCCTCCTCATAGACTTTTTGGCATGAGCTGTTAGATATATGAGACATTACTCCATAAACTATATGGTTATTTTGGTTCCGTACATTGACACTTCCCCTGTGAGTATTAGGAAACAAGAAAATTGCTGATAAGCAGACTAAACAATGTTATAGTACAAATAATTTTTTTGAATATATTGTAAGATTTCTCACCTCCAAATAGGTTCCGGATATGGATAGGAATTCGATGAGGTATTTAAATAATTAGGAAAATTATTCCAGAGATTGCTCGTTTGAAGAGGTATAGCAAATCTCTCAGTTCTTACTAATAGTTCTCTGTTGTCATAATGATCATTGCTAGGTCCAATGCATCTTCCCTTAGTACTCATCTCAAGGCACCGATTTTCTAAGATTATATCTTCACTTTCATCTCGAGGTCCAATAGAAGAACAGGTTCCTTGACTTTGCTCCTCCAACCTAGCTTCAAAAGACCCTACACTTTTCATCCTCTTTGAACTTCTTTCAATCTCATTATCTAATACAACACGAGGCTCTTCATCTGATTCACACGGTGGCTGTGGACAAGCATCACACGATTTTTGTAGGGCGCCCTCATAATCTTGCTCCTTTGTCCTAACTACCACCACGTTAGTTTCCTTTGTTTCAACTCCAGACGCTTTACTTTCTCTTGTCTTGCATGGAATGGCATCATCTTTGATGACCATAAAGTCATTATGACTTTGTGGACTTGGGGGATCACGATTCTTCAGTTTCACTTCAATTATATCCACATTCGGAATATTTTCATGCATTAAAGGTTTGTCGACTAATTCCTCGGTACATGAATTAGAACATGAAGGAGGCTTCCCCCGAAATACTCCCCATAGATAATACTTACCCTGAAATTCTGCAATCAGTTTACTCTCATGTTAACAACTATTGCAATAATTGAAAAAAATACACATTAACGAAAAAATTGTAAAATCAGTGGCATCAAGAAAAGGAATCAAACTTACTCCAGTATTGAAGTGGCAGTAAATCAGAAGGAAAAACCAAAAGCTCAGCATTGTGCACAAATGTTCTCATAGCAAGTTCTTCACGCACCATTTCATCAAGCAATAGATCAAAGACCCGTTTGCTTACATAGGAAAGTAGTAAAATTAGATCAATGAAAAAACAAAGAAATCCGAAAAGGACTAAAAGGTAAGAAAAGACACCGCAAAAAATAAATATGAAAACCGGTACCTTATCTCAGAAGGAAAGAAATAGAGTGCAATATTGTCAGTAGTTGGTTCTGATATCTCGAAACTTTTAGGCCAAACATCGGATTTGGGAAGCATTTCCAAGCGAAGCACCGGTTGAAACTGAGATGCCTCCTCGTATACTTTATGGCATGCTTTGTTAGATATATGAGCCATTAGTCCATTAAGTATATCGTTCTTTTGATTCTGTATGTTGAAACTTCCCCTGTGAATAGAAATAAAGAAATCGTTAATAAGCATACATGATACAACTAAGCAAATTATAGAATAAATCCATTATCTGCTAATTACGACATTTATCACCTCCAAATTGGCCTGATGATTGGTTCAGGACATGGCCGGGGATCGAGCATTGATGAGGTATTTGACTCATTCAGAGAATAATTCCAGAAATTGATCGTTCGAAGAGGTGTAGCAGAACTATCAACTAATTCTCTGTTTCCATTATGGTCATTGCTATCAGGGCACTGATTTTCTAAGTCGATAGCATCATTTTCATTGAGAGGTCCAGTAGACTCAATTCCTTGCCTTTGATCCTCAAAATTAGCTTCAGAAGAACTAACAGTTTTCCTCTTCTTTGAACTTCTCTGAGATTCATTATATGATACAATGAAATGCTCAGCCGTGCTAGGCTCTGCACCTGATTCACATGGTGGGTGTGGACAAGCATCATATGATTGTTGTAGGGCCCCCTCATACACTTGATCCTCTGTCGTAACTACTACAAAGTTACTTTTGCTTGTTTCAGCTCCAGACCCTTCACTATCTCTTGTCTCAAACGGAATAGCATCATCTATGCTGATCATAGAATCGTCTTCCCATTCTTCTTCACAGTCATCGCAAACCCAATGAACTTCTTCATCAAGTGACTTAGGTACTACATCTAGGCAGTAGCTGGAAAATAGACAAATTAAGTGAATCAACCACACACAATCTAAGTCGCAAAACCAATAAAAGACTTATATTTGGTATTTAGATATTATATGATAATTCCAAGCTGTGAACAGCTCTAATGTGACTACTTTATCAGTAGTCCATCTTATACTAATCAAAGGATCAAACAATAAGAACATCAAGGTGTTAATATATTTGCAGAATTCCATTGGTCAAATATCAAACACCTTCTAAATATAAGACAAACTGCAAGAACATTTCAAAGACATTGGAAAAGAAAAAGGGAACCTTGTATCCAACTAGAACATAAATTGCGACAAAGAGAGAGTTTAGATGCAACAAAATCAGCTCAGAAGCTTACCGATGCACAGCAAAATCTCGACATTTGACACAGTATTCAAAGGCTTCTGTGCATCCTTCATCACCACATTGCAGACATACTGTTTCCTGCACGATGAAATATACACAAGTGAATATTAATGGAAATATGAGGCTTCGTTTCACTGTTGGCGGCAAAAGGGCCTCATTCAATTATCAATTAAGTCGCTTAACATCGCAACCAATTAAAAAACATGTTGTACGTTAAATTGTGTCTAGTTATAGTGCAGAGAAATTGTGTCCAAGTACATCAAAATTTCAGTTTATTTCTTGAAATTCTCTCCTTTCCTCCTATGAATGATCTCACCTTCTCTCTGATCCCCAATTCTTCTCAATTCAAAACTACGGCATCCACATAATTAACAACTAGGTGGGCTACCCAATCCCAAAGGATAAATATAAAGGAAACAAAGTTCAAGCTCACAGAAACAATCATAGACAATTACTTCAGGTTCCGCAGAAGACATCAATTACATAAAAAAAAAACCAAATCTTTAATCAACTGATAATTGAACAAAACACAATGGCAACAAATTACAAAAACCCAACCACCAGTAGCAATTTCAATAAACACTTAAAGAACTGATTAATAAGAAAAAGGCAAACAGAGAAAACACAAATACGCATTTCATACACGCAGTAATATTAATTGAATCAGAAATCCCCCGACCCCAAATTAAAAGGAAAGGAAAAAACAAAGAAAGAAAGGGAAAGTACGAAGTTTACCATAATGCAGACAAATTCGTCAAACTCACAAGAGATGAAGTGATTATTTTAAGGAAAAATTCATCATAACTAGGCACTGCTGATATAAATCTCGTGGATTAGAATTTAAGAAACGAAGATTCAAGGTTTTATGAAATAGATGAAAGGCTATAAGATTGAGTGATTAGAGAGTAATTTGGGAATTTAGGGTTCGCAAGTCGACTTATCTGATTACTTCTAGATTTATAAATTTGATTTGTTTCGATTTCCAAGAATTACGTGAATGGTCAGATCAACTTGATACATTTGAAATCGTGTGAGCGAGATCGCGGTTTTGAAAAATTATTTAAGTTAATGTCAGACAGGCGGGAAACTCAGTCGACACTTATCTGTTACTCATAAAAGCGTTCAGAAAATGGGTTTTTATGACCATGCTTATATAATGTAATCAGTTGAGTAGACTTTATCTCATCTGACAGAAGACTGATCTGATATCTGATATTACTAGTGAAAGCCAATAAGATAACTAGTTCAAGAATCCATAAGTAAACTAGTCTGTTCAGAGTTAATCTTGAAGATGATAGCGGATAAGTAACCTGATGATCTTTGTTTTACAAATGAAGGAGTTAAGGTTACATAACGACTAGGTTCCCCGTTTTGAATCTCGATCGACCAAAAAAAAAAAAATTTGAGATTCTTTGTTTTACAAATGTAGTAGTTAATGTTACATAACGACTTTGTTCTCCGTTTTCAATCCCGATCGACCAAAATAAAAAAAAATTGAGATTCTTTTTACTATAAACGGAGGAGTTAAAGTTACATAACGACTAGGTTCTCCGTTTTGAATCCCGATCGACCAAAATGAGAAGAAAAAAAAGTTGAGATCTTTTTTTTTTTTTATAAACGAAGGAATTAATGTTACATAAGGACTAGGTTCTCCGTTTTCAATCCCGAATCTCGATCGACCAAAATACAAAAAATTGAGATTCTTTGTTTTACAAATGGAGGAGTTAATGACTTAATGTTACGTAACGACTAGGTTGTCCGTTTTGAATCCCGATCGACCAAAATAAAAAAACAAAAATTGAGATTTTTTGTTTTACGAAGGGAGGAGTTAGTGTTACATAACGACTAGATTCTCCGCTTTGAATCCCGATCGACAAAAATAAAAAAACATCATGTAAAAATAAAAATTGAGATTCTTTTTACTAGAAATGTAGGAGTTAAATTTACATTACGACTAGGTTTTCCGTTTTGAATCCCGATTGACCAAAATGAGAAAAATAATTGAGATATTCTTTTCCTACCAACCGGAGGAGTTAATGTTACATAACAACTTTGTTCTCCGTTTTGAATCTCGATTGACCAAAATTAAAAAAAAAAGTTGAGATATGCAATATTTTTTTATAAACGGAGGAGTTAATTAGGCATGGCAAGATGGGTCTGACCCGCGGGCCGGCCCGTGACCCGTCCAGACCCAACCTATTAATTTTTATGTTTGTTGGGTTGGGTTGGTCTTGGGTCAGCTTTATAATTAATGGGTCTCCTAATGGGTCTGTTAATGGGTCTAGTAAAAACAAAAGAAAATAAAGGATTGGGCCCAATTTAAAAACAACTTTGTTATTATCTTTAATTCCAAAAAGAGAATCATATTATATCTGTTTGCTATCATAAAATTGAAGGCCGAGACCCATCTTTTATTATTTTGTCATTACTAACCCATTATTTAAAAGAAAAAAATTAAATTATTAAGATATCTTAAAATCGTTGGTCATTTCGCTACCAATTTCATGGCCACTTTTGACTAATAAAATATTAGTATCGACTTTCGAAAGGGTTTTTTATTTATTTTTACGCAGTATATTTCTTAGATAAAAGAGAATAATAAAAATTATATTTTCAAATCATATACTTAATGTTTCATAATTTGCATGTTAACTTTATTCTTTCAAATATTGGCATCAATTGCTCCCATTTTTCAACCTATGTTAAAACAATTTGTTGTGAATTTTTGAAGGGAAAAAAAAAAGATAAGGATTAAAGGGTCGACCCAAGCCCGACCCGACCCAGACCAGTTAAATACCGACCGTTTACAACCCAACCCATTTCCGGCCTGCTACCACAGACCCGTTAAAGACCCGACCCGCCCATTTGCCAAGCCTAGAGTTAATGTAAATAATGACTAGGTTCTCCGTTTTCAATCCCGATCGACCAAATATATATATATATATATATATATATATATATATATATATATATATATATATATATATAATTGAGAATCTTTGTTTTACAAATGGAGGAGTTAATGTTACATAACGATTAGGTTCTCCGATTTGAATCAACGGTTTATACCAAAAATAAAAGAAATAAAATTCAGATTCATTTTTTTAGAAACCGAGGAGTTAATGTTACATAATGAGTTGGTTCTTCGTTTTGCATCCCGATTGAGCAAAATAAAAAAATAAAAAAATTTGAGATTCTTCTTTTCATAAGCGGAGGAGTTAATGTTACATAACGACTAGGTTCTCCGTTTTGGATCCCGATCAACCAAAAAAAAAAAAAATAAAGTGTATATACCACTTTTGGTCCCTCTTATCATTAACTTTTTACAGAGTGGTCCCTCTTGTGGTTTTTTACACTTTAGTCCCTACTATGAATTATTTGTTTCACTTTAGTCCCTACTATGAATTATGTGTTTCACTTTAGTCCTTATCAGGTGGTTCCGATAACACGTGACATGCATATGAATATTTTTTAGGGCATTTTCGTCCGTTCACTATTGAGAATATTTGAGATATTGTTTAATTGGTGAGCAATTTTTGGTGTTTGAAAAAAATTTTAGGCAAAAACTTTAGTTTGGAACGAAATGTATGATTGAGTTGGATTGGAATGAAAGCCTAGTTTGGAAGAGATTATATATTTAGTTTTTTTTAGATAATTAGAAAGACGAAATATCCCTGTTAGTTTACTTGAAATGACAAAATTGCCCTCGTGAGCATATCACATGTTATCGGAATCGCCTTGGACCACATGTGAATCCAAAGTGAAACAAATAATTCATAGTAGGGAGTAAAGTGGGAAACAAAACATAAGAGGGACCACTCTGTAAAAAGTTAATGATTAGAGGGACAAAAAGTGGTTTTCACCCAAAAATTGAGATTCTTTGTTTTACAAATGGAGGAGTTAATGTTACATAACGGCTAGGTTCTCCGCTTTGAATCCCGATCGACCAAAATTAAAAAAAAAATGAAATAAAATTCAGATTCATTTTTTTAGAAAACGAGGAGTTAATGTTACATAACGAGTTGGTTCTCCGTTTTGCATCCCGGTTGACCAAAATAAAAAAATTAAAACAAAAATTTGAGATTCTTTTTTTCATAAGCGGAGGAGTTAATATTACATAACGACTAGGTTCTCCGTTTTGGATCCCGATCAACCAAAATAAAAATAAAAAATAAAAAAACAAAATTGAGATTCCTGTTTTTATAAATGGAGGAGTTAATGTTACATAACGACTTGGTTCTCCGTTTTCAATCCCGATCGACCAATATAAAAATAAAAAAAAATTCAGATTCATTTTTTATAAACGGAGGAGTTAATGTTAACTAACGACTTGGTTCTCCGTTTTCAATCCCGATCGACCAAAATAATAAATAATAAATGTTTTTATATTTGAATATATTTAATTTATAAAAAATAAAATCTTAATAAATATTTATAATTTAAAAATTGTTCTATTGTAAATTAATGATTAATTTAAAAAAATAAATGTTCCAACAAATTACAAATATTCGTTAACATTTTAATTTTAATACAACTCTGTTTGTATCAGCTATACTCCCTTATGCTCAAAATACAAGTGCCGTTGACTCAGCTAATTTTACATCCATCTGTTGATCACCCTGTCCATCAGATAATAAAAGTGCCATTGTCTCAGCTATTCACCCATCTGTTGATCACCCCGTTCATCAGAAAATACAAGTGCCGATGTCTAAACTATTTACCCATCTGTTGATCACCCTGTTCATCAGAAAATACAAGTGCCGTTATCTCAGCTATCCTACATCCATCTGATGAACAGGTTGATCATTAGAAATTATCTGTTCACCAAAGTAGGAGTGGAAAATATAAATATCCTAACACAAAAACTTCTGGTCTGATAGATGAGCTATCCTACATCCATCTGATGAACAGGTTGATCATTAGAAATTATCTGTTCACCAAACTAGGAGTGGAAAATATAAATATCCTAACACAAAAACTTCTGGTCTGATAGATGATTCCACAAATATTCGTTAACATTTTAATTTTAATACAACTCTGTTTGTATCAGCTATACTCCCTTATGCTCAAAATACAAGTGCCGTTGTCTCAGCTAATTTTACATCCATCTGTTGATCACCCTATCCATCAGATAATAAAAGTGCCATTGTCTCAGCTATTCACCCATCTGTTGATCACCCCGTTCATCAGAAAATACAAGTGCCGATGTCTAAACTATTTACCCATCTGTTGATCACCCTGTTCATCAGAAAATACAAGTGCCGTTATCTCAGCTATCCTACATCCATCTGATGAACAGGTTGATCATTAGAAATTATCTGTTCACCAAACTAGGAGTGGAAAATATAAATATCCTAACACAAAAACTTCTGGTCTGATAGATGAGCTATCCTACATCCATCTGATGAACAGGTTGATCATTAGAAATTATCTGTTCACCAAACTAGGAGTGGAAAATATAAATATCCTAACACAAAAACTTCTGGTCTGATAGATGATTCCACAAACCTTCAACGGCTAATGCCCATTGCCACCTGGGTCCTTCTGCTCGAGACCAGTCACAAAATAATTCGGCACAATCACCACCATTACCCATCAATCACCCCTGATTCGTTACTCTCACCGGCCGAGAGTCAAGATAGAACATCCCATGAGGGTATTGCTAGGTAGTGGTGTGTGTGAGCAGCGGCGTTTAAATTAGGATTTCGGAGAGAAATTTAATTGGACGAAATGGTAATTAATATATATTAAAGGGTATACATGTCAATTTAATATCTTATTGAATAAATATTAAAGGGTATAAATGTCAATTCGATATGTCAAGTAACAAAAAAATTAAAGGGTATAAATGTCCATGCATGTGTACGACTTACAACAGTGGGGTTCGGACACCCATTTAAACCATCGTATGGAATGTACATCTCTTAAAGATTGAGGTACAATTTCGGCAGCACAAATTATCCTGACTCTTGAGCGGCCTGAGAGTCAGGATAGACCCCGCCAACACACACTAGGGTGCAAAGTGCCAACTAAATTGTATTTCCAGGGTGCAAAGTGCCAAAACTTTTAAGTTAGGGTGCAAAGTGCCAAAACCCTATAATTTCAGGGTGCAAAGTGCCAAAAGCCCAATTATATCTTCAATTTCAATAACCTCAAAATTCAACTTTCAAATCGCATTTCAAAGATTATATCAAAATCACCCAACCAATATTCTAAAACAAAAACTCGTTGAAACCAGACCAACTCCGATCCATATAAACCCTATACTTTCTCATGAATGAAAAAAAAAAAAAAATCTTCCTTCCTTTAAATTCCCCTTGCTCCTTTTCTTTTTTATATTCTCTTTATCTTTAAATGTGGTGCCGTGCAGACCACAAATTTTGTTGAATAATCATACTGACATGCAGCTAATTTTCAGTGGCCATGTGAAAATAATCAAATTTTTAATGTGACAATTTTAGACAAAATTAAAGTGCACCCTCATTTATTGTGTTTTATCAGTTACCATTTTTTTTATGGTGGTCTTATCTATTTATTTAAATAAAATTTCTTCAATAAAACTGAACCAAGATTTAATCTTTCCATCTTTTAATTTGGATGCGAAAAACCCATATTCAAAAAAGATTGTGAGCGAGAGTGAGATTTCACAGGATATGTGGCTTTTCAAAAGAAAAGGGCCTTCTGGATTTTCTTCCTCATCTACAGCCGAGGAAGTTACCAATGGAATCGACGCTTCCGGCCTCACCGCCATTGTTACAGGTCAATATATATATATATTTATATTTTTTGTATTTTGTAATCATTTTCTGATTTGATCTCCACTGGGTTTTAATAATTTTCATTATTTCATTACTTCTTTACCGATTTTTAGGTGTGTTATGGAAATTTGGGTTATTTGCAAAACGCACCCCTATGTTTGTTTTAATTGACACAGGTCTGGGTTAGTACTTAGTATATATACACCATATAGAGCTAAATGTGCCTAATAGTTTAAAATCAAATGAAAAATATACAATTATCTATTTGTAATTATTGAATACTCCTATATTGTTCCATTTCAACATTCAATAGGAAAAAGAATACTAATAAGATAAAAGGGTGATTTAGGACTGGAACCCCCCGAGATTTAATCGTTTTACAAGGAACCCTCCGATTTATATTATGTACCAAAACACCCCGTACAGCTTCAACAATCCTTACAAGAACCCCATAAATGCTGACAAAAACCCCCTTAAGAGGTATCCTTGTAATTTGGGAAACCAAAGGGGGTTTTCTGTAATTATGGTAAACCTTAGGGGGTCCACATGTAAATCATCAAAGATAATAAAATTATGACTTTATTCTGAATTAAAAACAAAGGGTATTTTTTTTTTTGATCTTAAACTGATAAATCTTAGAAGTACACTTGCTTATATTCAAACAGATTATTTAGAGGTCTTTTTGCACACACGAAAAAATATCATCCATCGTGATTAATCACGTGTACATCACTTTTGCTGCGTATAAAGGTCTCATCATACGCGTATTTGCAATTAGAATGGGGGAATATTATGCAAATGAATGGAAAAAGCTTGTAAATAGTTGAAATTGGAATTTTAAGGAGATAGTTATTGAAAAATCATTTGCTATATGCTATGTTTTCTATCAATTACGCACGCTTTTGCTCGTGTTACGACAAATTTCAGGGGCGTCAAGTGGTATTGGTTCAGAAACTGCTCGTGTTCTTGCTCTTCGCGGTGTGAATGTAGTAATGGGAGTTAGAAATATGGATGCTGGAAAAAAAGTTAAAGAAACAATAGTTAAAGAAATCCCTTCTGCTAAAGTTGATGCTATGGAATTGGATCTTAGCTCATTAGCATCTGTTAGAAATTTTGCATCCGAATTTAGATCTTCTGGTCGTCCGTTGAACCTTCTGATGTAAGTAGACAGAGCACAAATTACGTAGCTTTGAACTTGAATTTAATTTTAGGGTGACTTACGACCGAACCCCAAGGAACCCCCTGACTGCTGCCGTTTTAAAAATTACGAGGAGACCCCCTCTGGTTTATACTATGTATCAAAACACCCCTTACAACTTCAACAATTTTTTACAAAGACCCCCTCGAAAATGTTTGGTGTCCTTGTAATTTTTGAAATCAAGGGGATTTCAAGGGGTCCGAGTGTAAATCAACCTTAATTTTAATGTGTATATGCCTTCAGTAATAATGCAGGAGTGATGGCACCACCATTCAAGCTTTCTAAAGACAAGATAGAGTTACAATTCGCCACAAACCATCTGGGTATTTTGCCTCGTTTTCGGAAATGATTTTATTTATCTGTATGGATGAAACGAGAAAATCATATGTTGTAGTAAATTGTCTATATCTTGTTTTCTAGGCCATTTTCTTTTAGCAAATATGTTGTTAGACACGATGAAAAAAACAGCTCGTAAGATGAAAAGGGAAGGAAGGATTGTGAATGTTTCTTCGGAGGCTCACCGTCTAACGTACAAAGAGGGAATCCGATTTGACCGGCTTAATGATGAAGAAGGGTATGATTGTAATATTGCTTTGTTAGTTTTAGTATTGTATAATAAGCTTTTTCACTTGGAATTAACATTGCTTGTTTGTGTGTTTAATATGTAATTTTGCTTGTTAATTACATTCGCAGATATGCAAAATGGGCTGCATATGGCCAATCGAAGCTTGCTAATGTACTGCATGCTAATGAACTTGGAAGGCGATTAAAGGTTTATAATTAAAATTAATGTGCAATTATCGCACACAACACAAGTTATTATACGTCCTTGTATTGTTGAAAATTTTCTGAAGCTCGCAAAATGCTTTATCTATATTGCTCGTTTACGTTTACGAGCATAAACATGATACTCTAAGAGTACGTTTGTGTGCTTGCTAATGCGGTATAATCGCTGTAATAAGACATTGAGGTTACTAAAATTCTATATTTTATTGGAATTATTGTAAAGCTGATATTTTTGCTAAACAGGAAGAAGGTGCAGAAATAACTGCAAATTCACTTCATCCCGGAGTAATTACAACCAATCTTTTCCGCCATATGGGTGTATTTGAAGGTAACTTAGGTGTTTTCGAAGGTAACCTAAATAGTTCGACTTAGTAAATTTTTTCATCATTAATCGGTATTTTCAAATGCAAATGGTAGATGAAACCATGAAAGGTAAATGTGATTTTTTGCTACTGGACGTGTAAATATCTAACTCGGCTAATCCCTTTTGTATGTGCAGGTTTAGTAAGTACACTAGGGAAATTGGTGCTTAAGAACGTTCAACAGGTAGATATGTCGGCGTTTGGATTAAATTAGATTATACTTGATAACATTTTTTGCATATAAATTTACGCGACTAATTTTTTCTTCGTTTGCATGATTTAATAACTTAAAGGGGGCTTCGACTACCTGTTATGTGGCATTGCATCCACAGTTGAAGGGAGTTAGTGGCGAATATTTTTCGGACAACAACTTGGCCAAAGCAAGTGCTACTGCTACAGACGGAAATTTGGCTAAGAAACTATGGGATTTTAGCATGAATTTGGCTAAGTAATATTACTTGAAAAACAAAAATTTATAGTACATGTTTATGTTATTTTTGCACTGTTTTTTTTTCTTGAAAATGTTATTTGAAAACCACAGTATGAAGTTGCAGCATATACATTTTAATAAAACAAATGTTTAGTTTATACTTGGGGAAGATAAATTTTGCGGGGGAAAATGCAAGATACTCTCCTGTGTTATGCTAAATCTGCAAGAAATTATCCTGTGAAATTTTTAATTGCCTAAACTTTCTTGTGTTTTCAAAAATCATGTAAAAAACATCCAGTTTGTAAAAATAGATCGTTTTGGATCGACTAATTTCAAGAAATACTTTATAAAATACTTCAAGTTGGTTCCTACAATTTCATGTGATATGATTTTAAAATGATTTCTTGAAAAATATCGATTCAAAATGACCTATTTTTTTTTATAAATTTGGGGTGTTTTGCAGAGTTTTTAAAACACAAGGAAGTTTGGCGCAATAAAAAATTTACAGTATAGTTTCTTGCAGATTTAACATAACAATCTTGCATTTACCCCAGTTTTGCAGCATATACATTTTGTATGTATAGTATATGTTTCTATTAGCTAAATATTAATAATTTTTCGTAAAATGAAGATATTATGAACATATAAGTAAAAATTATACGAAAAATTACTTACTAATGTAAAGAAAATAAAATCTCTTGTGAAACAAAAAATTTATGAAGATACCTCATTTTCATTTCTATTTATTCAAAAATTAAAATATTTTTATATTATTCTACGGAAGTCATAAAAAATTTTATCCATTAGTAGAACGCACCTCGAGAGAGGCACATATATTAAGGTTATGTTCGGATGTATTTTAGTTCAGTTTCACCCATTTTCGGTGAAATTAATTTCACTGGGTGTTTTAAAGATTTTTCTGAAAGTTGTTTGAAATAATTAAAATTAAATTTTAATGTATTTTGGTTAAAATCTTTTGTATGTAAATAATATTAATTAAATGAATAGTTGATCTGAAAATTGTAGATTATGCATTGTTGTATTTGGGATGTCGAAGTTTGAGGAGAATAATTAATTAGTAGACGTTATGTATGTCTTTTTATATTAAAATAATTAATTATTACTATTATAATGTATAGTAATTGAACAAATGATTAAAAATATAATATTTTATGATTAAATAATTAGTTGGTACAATGATGATATTGGGTGGGACGGGACGGTGCTGTCGGTAAAACAATTTTGGGCCGTCATGTTTTGGTCCTTGTCCAATTTTGGGCAATAATTTTAACTCATTTGGGCCGATGGGATGTGTTCAAACTTGCAGATGATTATAGGACATTAGGAGTTAGGACGCATAAGTTTAAAAAAAGAAAAATAAAAGGATTTTTCACACTTTACACCTTCGAATTACGAGATATAGTCCCCTCAAAAAAAAAAAAAAAGAATTATGAGATATAGACATTTTGCAGTTTGCACTCCTCAAAACACAGACTTACCATTCGCCCCCTTAAATTAAGAAAAATTCAACAACTTGCACCCTTTCAAAAAATCTAGGAACAAAATAACTAATTCATTTTTCGGGCTTTAAGAACTTTGCCCCTTCGAAACACGAAAAATGAACACTTCGCAATTTTCTGACGGCCCATTCCTTGAGTGATTTTGATCACACAGGATAATCCTGTTTCTCCCACATCAAAAGCAATTCTATGCATCTTGTTAAATCAGTTAATACATAACTTTTGGTTATTCAATTCAGGACTTGATTCTGTTCTTGGTAAGCATGTAATGAAAAATGTTCAGCAGGTACTAATGTAATGGGTCTTAATTTTCTCTGTTTTTTCATTTAACTTTGACAATATTTTGTAGGGGGCAGCAACAACATGCTATGTGGCACTGCATCCAGATGTTAAAGGGATGAGTGGAAAATATTATGCAGACAGTAATTTGGCCAAGACAAGTTTGCAAGCTAATGATAATGAATTGGCCAAAAGTATTTAAGATAAAAACATCTTAATAACGAGCCGCAGTTACTAAATAGAAGCTACGCAACCAACACTCGGATATAAAGAGCCTTGCCTGAAGATACTGCCGAAGTCTCCTTAAATAGAAGCAGATCTTCATCGCAGGCTAGCACAATCCAATCACCATCTTCATCTTGATACTGCAGTTCGAAACGTCCAATCACTAAATTGAGTCTCCTCGCTACTTCTTCCATGAGCTTATCCAACCCAGATGAAATACATAACTTAAATTTCACAATTTTATCTTTAAATCTTGCCTTTATCATCAAAACATCAGTTGTCTTTGGCTCTTTAGTAAGGTTTTGAGATATTACGGATTTGTCTAGAGGCACTGGTGGAGTTGCTAGCTCAAAATTTGCAGCAGAATTCTTCTTGTTTTTCTTACTGGATGGCCCACTATTGATACCACAATCTATGAATCCACGTTTTGATGTTGATTTGTTGACTGCAATATAAATTTAAAAGTAAAGTAAATCGAATGACGTTTATATCGAGTCTATGAAGTTCACCATATTAAAGATAGAAGCTTTTATACTTACCACTGAGATTTTCTGAAACTTCGAGTTTCTTTCCAGCAGAATCTGATGTAACTTGTACTTGATGAAAGTTGATGACTGTAAAATCTAAATCTTCTCCTAGTTTACCTGATGAAACCTTAAAACTTAATAGCTTCAGCATTTGGATAAGTATGTACATGAGCCTATGATATCCATTTTTACGAATGTGCTTGAGAAAGAACTCTATAACGTATATTTCGTTCCCTGTGTGTGAGCTCTGTAAACAAATCGCAAATGAACCATTTAACCTTGCTTGTTGGGCAAAATGTGCCAGAGGATAGTCAATTATGCTAAAATGGCATAAGCTTTTGCATAAGCACATCTTGGTATGAGATTTAAATGCTGTCCCAGCGACTCCCTTTCCCATTTGTACTCCATGGAAATTACTAGCTTGCATAAAGTCAGGGGGCAGCTCACGGAAAATGGATGTCTTCAGTTTCATGCAGCTGGTGCTTTTAGCACATTGGACACAGGGCAACCATACCTGTACCCCAACTACTTGCGGCTTCCTCATTACTGCTCGAATCAGTTTCTCCATGTCTCTAGCCGCTAATTCCTGACCAAAATTCTATTTCTCAAAATTGATTAGCAGAGACCACTTTAGGCAGTAATTGCAGTTTTATACATAAATATGTAAAGTGCAAACTTTTCGACTCTTATTGCAACGCAATCAACAATAAGAGTAAATGCAACCAAGTTTCAACAATTTCAAGCACTTCACTCAATTTTATTCATATAATTCTAGGTATCATTCTTCTCTTTTGTCAGCTCAGGTTAAGGTAAACTAAAAGCAAATTAAATCAACATACAAAATGACATTCACCGAAAAGGTCACACCATTATATACTAGTACTTGTTTAAGTTTTGTAACATACATTGTGAATTGGAACATCGACGGTGGTGTGAGTTGATCTCAAATTTGCTTTCTGCAAGAAGCAACCAAAGTGATTAGTAATTAATTTTTGGTAAATTTAGCACCATAAATAAACTCATCATGTCGAAACAAAACACCTCTAGTCCTTTATATAGTGATGGAATTTCATATCCCTTAAAGCCGACGTCAAAAGTGAAGTACTCTAACACGCCCAAACAACGTTGATCTAAAACATCAAATACGGGCAAAGCCATATATGCTTTGAGTCTGCAAAATGCAGCATTATTCCTGAGTGGATAGTCTTTGGTAGAGTAGAGACACAGGTCCGGGCTGGATTCTGGATGCCCGTATTTAAAGACGCGTCCGGGGGGACCAATTTCCTCTTCTCTTACTGATTCTTCTTCGCCCCCCACATAATATCGATGTTTTAAGCTAGGCTTGTGCTTCAGATACAAGCCCAACAACTTGATAGCAGGCAACCTCTTTTTCCCACCAACAACAAAAGGTTGGTCTAAATTGGTGATGTAAGACCTTCCATCAAACACTTTGTGTGCCCAAAATTGAATCAGATAACATGGGTTGCTGTTTAAAGTTAATATTTCCCTAAGACCAAGAATGATTTTCTTTCGGATTTCTCTATCTACTTCGGAAGATTCAGGCGGCAGATTCTTCCAAAACACCGTCCCAAAGAGCTCGTGTTTTTCTAACAATTCGGCCATATATTCGTCGATTTCGGCATTTTTCATGAATTCGGAACGTGAATACTCTTTCGCTGATTTCGGCAGCATCCTTGATTTCATGATTTGATGGAGAAACCCTAAAGATCGAGGTGAAATTAGAGCTTTTGGTGCAAAATTTTGGTAAAAGGTTTAATGGCAAAATGGCAATTTACGTCATTTAATTTTCACTTGTCCCAAAATCAAGATACTTAGAGTCTGTTTGTTTGGTGTTTCCCAAATTTTTTTCGTATTTAAAAATATCAAACAAACATGTATTCTATTTTTTAAAATAAATTTTTGCATCTTTTAATTTTCTTAAACTACTCTCTTAAACCCTAAACAAACAACAATTTTCTTATCTCTAAACAAAATATTTACAATATCTACTCTGATTTGACATAAAATAACTTATCTCTTACACAATTTATCTCACAACAAACATGATTTGACATAAAGTCTAATAAATCTTACTCCTACAACTCAATCTTCCAAATAAAACATATACATACTTTATTTCTCAAACCACTCTCTCAAAACCCAAATAAACAACATTACGCAAATCGAGATTATTTCACAAACCTACATTACTCTCCCAAACTACTTTCCCAAACACCAAACAAATGGGCCCTTAATTTTTCAGCAAGCATTATACGTCCCTTAATTTTCATTGTTTCGCAGAATCAGGACATTTAACTTTTCAGCAAATATTTTATGCCCTTAATTTTCACTAGCCCGTAAAATCAGTACACTTAAACTTTCGGCAAGATATTACGTCCCTTAATTTTCACTGATCCGCGAAATCAGTACACTTAATTTTCTAGCAAGCAATTTACATCCCTTAACTTTCACTCATCTGCGAAATTAGGACACTTAATTTTTCGGCAAGCAAATACATTTTATAACTTTTTCGTACTCACAATTTTAGTCCATTTAATCATAATTTCAGTCCATAACACGCCGAAAATTGCATAATTGGCAACCGGACAAATAATTTGGGGATTTGAATTAATATTGATGTTGTTAAATAGTCGTAGATAGTTTGTAAAGTAAGTGTTTGTTTTGTCAAGTGGAATTTAATGTCCTGTAAACAAAATGCATCAAATTGGTTTTAAAACTTTGCGGTTTAAAAGTTATAAGTTTTGTAAAGTAATTTTGAGAGTTGAAATAGTAGATTGTACACGATTCTTTCCAATTAATTCATAACATTAAGTAGTACATATTGAAACAAAGCATAGTACTCTATAAATAAGAATCTATATAAGTCAACTAAAAACAAAGAAGCATGACGTATGCAAAGTTATAGGATATTCGGAAAATTTATAGGAATGAAATTTCGGTCAAGTAGACTAAAATTACGTTTATAGGACATATTTTGCTTGCCGAAAAATTAAGTGTCTTGATTCTATGAAACAGTGAAAGTTAACTGATGTAAAATACTTGCTCAAATATTAAGTGTCATGATTCTGTGAAATTAAGGTACGTAAATTGCTATTGTGAGTGGATTTGATGAATGGAACAACAGATTCGCGGGAAAACAATAATTGAATGGAGATTGGAGGGCCCTATTTATATGCTATTTGATCTGGGCCATTGGATCGCTGAAGAAAAGCTGGGCCACTGATTTAAGTTGTTATTTTGGGCCGAATATATATATCTTAAAAGACTTGGAGCTGGTTGTTAATGTGTCGGATCCGATTTAATAGGATCTTTCTCTTATTAGAAATTCATTAATTTGTTCCGGTTAGGAAGATTCGTAATCCAAAAAACGTGAGGGAAATATTTATGGTGCTGGATTGAAGTTTATGTATTTAATTTGAGGAAAGCAATAATATTGGATGCTAAAAATCATGCTCGAAACTTTCCTATACAAGAACCAAATTATGTTGTCATATTTACACGTGGATTAATTTTTCAGTGTATATTATTAATATATACTTTATCCATATGTAGGGCCCGTAGAGAACAATATAAGAAAAACGACTCCTTTCTTTTTTTATGAAAAATTTGTTGAATAAATGAAGATGATCTTGTGTAAATACGATCGAGGAATGTTTTCGGGATTTCTTTATTCTTCTCCAAGTTTGTAGAATAAATGAGCCTATACATGTTGTAGTAGTGTGTATTCGTATTCGTATTGTGTCATCGTTCATATTTAGAGGTGCAAATAAGCTGAGTAGTGTTGAACGACTTACTACTCAAGTTTGATTTGAATTTTATAGAACTTGATATTTTGTGTTTGATCTTGAATTGATCGATTGTTAACCGAATCGAGTTCAAACAAGAAATTTTCGAAAGAACTTTATAAAAAATTTAGTATTTATTTCCATTTTATCAAAAATTAAAACATTTTCATATTTTTTTTTACAACTCAAAATCGGGTGCGACTGATTTTCAATGTTAAATCAAAATGTGGCCTGCTTTTATCAGCAAGTTTACCTCCCCTAGGCCTCCAATTTACTAATTAGCCATGATGGACAATAAATTATAAAATTACTCTAACTCATAAAGACTTGGATTTGAGATATTGCGAATTACTACTACTTCACAAAAGAATTGGGGAAAATGCAAGATACTCCCCTGTGTTATGTTAAACTTGCAAGAAACTACCCTGTGAAATTTTTTTTGCGCCAAACTTCCTTGTGTTTTCAAAAACCCTGCAAAAAACACCCAATTTGTAAAAAACAGGTCGTTTTGAATCGATATATTTCAAGAAATAATTTCTAAAACACTTCAAGTTGGTCCCTACAACTTTACGTGATATATTTTTAAAATGTTTTCTTGAAAAATGTCGATTCAAAACGACCTATTTTTTATAAATTGTGTGTTTTTTGCAAGGTTTTTGAAAACACAAGGAAGTGTAGCGCAATAAAAATTTCACAGGGTAGTTTTTTGCAGGTTTAGTATAACATGGGGGAGTATTTTGCATTTATCCCCAAAAGAATTTGAAGTACTAAAGTGCAAATATGGTAAAAATAACTATAGCAACAATCAAACTACATCTTGTATCGAGTTCCCCAATTAGTTTTAGCATAATATCTACTAGAAAGGATGTTGAATAATAGTTTCATCAATAATAAATCAGGAAAGGAGAACCAAACCATTAAATAACCAACTGAACTACCTAAGTGCCTCAGCAACCAACTTTCATGGAAACATCATATCATACATTTTCCTTTTGTAATAAAAATCAACATATACATATATATGCAATTTCAGTAATGTCACTTAATATTTTATCACTAAAATTCATTTTTCTTGTAATGCAATGGATTACTGGTTCTTTTAGTTAAGAGGTGAATCCAAGTCTTCCCAAGGACATATAAGCCCAGATTCTGGGGCATTAAAAGATATGCAAATGCCACAGAGCAGTCATTGTATACATTCGCAAAATAGATACCTATTAAACATGGTGAAGAAGAATGCAACTGGAGCAACTTTTCAGGCAAAAGTCCACAGAAAGCAGCCTCCTAATTGGAGATTCATTGAGAAAGTCCAATAATACCAAAAGATTTGCTCCCCTCGGGCAGAAGATATTGAGACTACACGCAAAACATGGGAAGTTTTGGGCACCCGCACAACATGATTTGCGATGAAGGAAACATAATAAACGTAATTGGTAAAAGAAGGAATGAGCAATGAGATATCAATGTTGTATGAGTTAGGGAAATCACAATGAATATGCGCTAGCTGAAGATCGGAGACAGCTAGCATAACGTTTTTAGACATCTCAACATTAATACTACTTAAAAGCCTTCAGCCCAAAATAACCAAATCTAATATGTAACGTTTTTATCAGCCTACGGCCCAAAATAAAACAAAATCTAATATCAGCTCTACAATAAGAAGTAACTAATTGTAGATACAACCAATTTCACGAAGACTGGCTGTAACGTTCTTAGACATCTCAACGCCTTCTAAAACCAATTCTAATAAGTTACTTAAAGATAGACAAAACCAGTTTCACAAAGACTACCTGTAACATGTTTCATAAAGGCTCAATCTACTTTAAGTTCTCGAGATCAACACTATGGGACCAGTTCTCATATAAAAAATCCTCGAACTCAAATATGCAATTCCTGCCGTTGACTTGAGATGGTTGTTACCGCAGTATTTTTATACAAATTACGCCCTTAGCAGCATCAACTAAAATATGCATGTGGATAGATACAAAGTAAGTATGCAAATGCCACAGAGCAGTCATTGTATACATTCGTAAATTAGATACCGCAGTCGCACTGAGATTTTATTGGACTGTTTGTCCTGATGTTTGAGAAATTAGAGACTCGTATGGCCTTTAATTTCATTATTGAAACAATTAAATCCTTACCGTGGAACAGTGACAGTACAATGAACTTGTTTTGTTGGGCAGGTAATTTGCTCAAACTTTTGGATCTGTCAACTGAGGACAATGTCTTTCTAACTACATATGGAAAATTGCAGCCTCCTCTCGGAAAGCATCGGTTGAAGGTATCTTCAGTATAGTTTGAGGAACACTAAGATTTCTTTTTGCTGAGTACTTATTCAATTAATAATACACAAATTGTATAATAATTTCTTACATCATCATGTGGAACACATTGTAACATCTTGCTTGGAGAGCAAGAATTCTGTGTTTGTTGAGCATCTTCTTCGTGATTGTAATCTTATTGGGAAGATTCTTGAAGCAGAGAAGAACTTCACTTTGGCTATTGATAAGATCAAGGTGATCTTGTCTTGTTTATCTTCTTTGGAGCTTTTACATGTTTCCAGTTTTTCTCATTTTTGTATTTTGTCTCATCATATACCTCTACTTAGTCCCTTTTTAAATCTTTTGTTTGGTAAGATGTTGATCAAATATTTTATTTATACTTATACTAGAACCAATCTTTTTAATGTGTCTTGCAGCCTAGACAACATTCTATACATTTGCTTCCTCCTGTTTTAATCAAGTTATAGGAGTTGAAGTGATCCTCTTTTTGCAGTAGCAATTGGACTTTTATATTCACTAGGAAAGTGCACGTACGTTGTACGTGTCTAGTTAATTTCATTGGTATGTTTTGTAAGTTAGAGTAAAATTAATTTTATTATGTCATAAAATAAAGTAAATTACCCATTTTTTACATATTTAATTCATTAGTTCAATTCATTTTTCACCAATTTAACCTATTTTTTAACCGATATAATTCATTTCTACCAGTTTTTTTTTTTTTTTTACTGTTTTAATCATTTTTCTCAATTATAACTTATTTTCATTGTTTTTATAATTTTGTCCTCTTGTTTTATCCGTTTAAAACTAATTTTCTACCAGTTTCACCTTATTTTGTCTGTTAAACTTTTTTTTATTGATTCAAACGTTTTTTGTCATATTACCCATTTTCATCTATTTTACACATATTTTTCACTGATTCAATTTTAAATTTTTTTTTGTAACATAATGATATTTAAGATAATTTTATTTTAAATATTTATATTTAGAGTGTTTATGACTTTGTACTAAATCTTTAAATTAACATATTTTTACTTAAATAAATATTGATGCTAAAATATAATAATATTTATATATATTTTGGGGGCTATTTAATATAATAGTGTTTTCTTAAGATTAAAATCACAAAATTCATGTAAAAGAGAATTTATAAATTTTAGAATCTTATGTAGGAGATAAATATAATAAGACTTCATGTCTAAATATATCTCTTCAATTACTTTTATTATTTTATATATTTACTATTTAATTAAATATCACTTTATAATTTAAGTAAGGTTATTTTAGTCTTCACAAAAAAGTTAAAGAAATATTAATAGTATAGATATAGATTAATGCCAACTCTTTAAATTTTCAATTGTATTTGGTATACTTGTTTGTGGTAATCGCGGCAAAGGTAGCATGGATTCATTCGATCCACTGCCGAAACTGTCGGTAATTTAATTTCAGCACTATAATTTTTTATAACAACCTGTAATAATTAGGGCTGAAAATCAAACTAAACTACTCGATACTCGACTCGAGCTCGTTCAATAAAAACTCGTTTGAGTTCGGTTCGTCACACTAATCAAACAAGCTTGAACATCTTTTTTCGTTCGATAACTTTTGAAGTTCGGCTCGAGCTCGACTCGATAAGCTAAAAATTAAAAAAATACATGTAAAATATCAAATTATTCGATACTCGGCTCGAGCTCGTTCGATAAAAGCTCGTTTGAGCTCGGTTCGATTGAAAATCAAACCAAGCTCAAACACAAAATTTCAAGCTCGATAAAAATCAAACGAAGCTTGAACAGTGTGTCGTTCGGTACTACTCGGCTCGATTACAGCCCTAGTAATAATGTACCCAAAAGAGGAAAATGATAATTTTGAAACCTGAATTTACAAATCTGATCACGTTATGAAATAATGCTACAAAATATTAACACGATCTTGTTCAAATCAGGTTTCATCTACAAATTTCCTCGTGGTTAAGGCTACATCTGAGATTGAAGGAAAAAGTGAAGAAAATAAATATCAGCTCAGCTCACTGGAACCGTAAAACAGAGCTTCTACCAGTCATCCCAGTTACTCTTCTCACCTCATAAATAAAAGTGCTAGGCTCATTTCGACATGATTTAGCACAAGAATTTACACTTAATTCCCCTCAATTAATTCTTCTCACAAACATCAAGTTCGGAAGAGTCTTTTTTACTGGGACGAGCATCTTCTACTTTTCCCATGTTTTGGTTCCGTTCATCGACTCCTGCTGATTGTGAGGGATTGGCAGCAGAGTCGATATCTTTTAAATCATTAGTTCTTCTTCCAACAACAACCTCATGGTCCTCAAAGTTGGGAGATGACGAAGCAATTGAATCAGATGACTGCTCATTAGCTATTCTTTCATCCTCAAATGCAAACCAATTGGAGTTCGTAAAAAGAGATCCACTGCAAACATGAGCAGAAGTCAAGTTATAAGCACAATAAGTAAATAAGAATAAAGGAGCTCTGGAACAGATAGCAATAGGCTATATAATTGCTGTTGTCATGACTTTTTTTTTTTCAGCCAAGTAAACTGCAAATTTGTGTTGGAAAAAGTCTTATAATTTAACAAAAGCAGAACATATTATTAAGTTTAGTTTGACTAACTTTGAACTATTTGAAAGTGCTTTTCCATCCAAAAATAAAAATATATTTGCGACTATAAAACATCATCAACCTCCGAACTTATTGAGGCAATAAGAAAAAACTTGAACTCTTCAATGCCAAATAGCAAATTTAATTTTCATTGCTTAGTAGGTATAGAAGATGATCAAACCAAACAATTCTTTATACTTGCCTGTCCTGGTCATCCCCCAACCGAAGAGAAGAAATGACAACTTCAGCAGATTCATAATCAAAATAAACATCCTGTGGAAGTCATAGTAAAAATTTATGCAAATGCTTAATAATATATGTCCATAAAGTGTACAGATGGTCAACAAGAATGTGATAGGATAATGGTGTAGAAACTGGCAACGGATGAAAACTACAATATTTCGACATTGCATAATCGTAAGAGGATAGTGAATAGCCATTATTAGCATACATGTGAATAATTTTCAAAATTTACTTCACATGCCTGCTTGAATAGGTATCTCTTCATCTATACTGCACTCCTCCAGCAGTTATAAGGGGCACAACTTATTGCATATACTGTCTCACTCTTTGAAAAATAAACTAGTAAACATCCATAGGTGTATTGGTTGTGTATTTCTTTACTCTTCACCTACCATCTGCTTCATCATTCATTTTACCCTTGAGAAAGTGCAACATCATAATCCCCCTATCATGGTAATCATCATCATCACTATCTCTTGTCTGATCATGCAGTGAAGTTGGCCTCCTGCAAAGCCAAAATGAATAATACATCCATAATCTAAAGTTCAAACTTAGAATGAGATTAGCGAAATGGATCATGCAATCGAGAACTACCATCAGTAATGGAAATCATAAGAAACCTGTCATGACTCAGTATCAGAGTGGAAGTAAATATCAAACACATGACATGACATGGACCTAACAACTACCAAATCTTCACCTCTTCACACTACCATTGACGAACAAGAACCTTAACAAACTAGCCAAATTCTTCAAACAAATCTCTAGTGAGCCCATAAGCCAGATGTTTAGTTCATCTGTTTCATTGAAAATCATCTTGATCAAAAATCTCAGCTTTGATGTTCATTACTGTAAGGCAAACAGGAATTGAGGTTTCTAGGATTGTTTTGGTCACTGAAAGTTCTTGATTACGATAAGTCGATAACAAACAAAATAATACATGTTGGGCAACAGCAGATACATACATCTTATAGTTTGTGCACGTGAGTTAAGCATGCACAGACAATTAATAAAACTTACCCACTGGAGCACATTTTCCACTGCATTGCGCTTAAGCAGCACATTTGTCTGCCAATCAACCCAATCACCGTTTTCCTGCCAATAAAAAGATACACAATGGACTTTCTTAGAAGACATATCCAACTTATTCAAAAATAGCCAGAACAGTTAACTATTGTCAAACATCTGTAAGCATGACACTGGCGTAAGATATAAAGGAAACACGACGAAAGCAATCAGAAAGAAAGCCAGCAGTACAGGGTGAGGAGAGATACCACTCTATGTCAAACATAGCCATGAAAAAGATGTCATGAGAAGGGTGGGTGGTGGGTTGTGGAGGCTGTCATGACTCACCAAGTGAAATGAGGTATCAAGAAAAAGATATGAAGATTGGTAAAACCTGCAGAAATGTCTGTATCTCGCTGTTGCTATTTCCCAATTGAACAAGTTTGTTAGCTATATAGGTTAGGTGACCGATATTCCCTATCCTTGGTGGTGATCTTCCCTCGGATGGTACGGTTTACATGATTATCACAAATTCACAGGAAACACGCTGATGACAACTGATTAACAGTCATTAGTTGTACTAGATGCACCACACTACAATATGGCACAGGCTCTGGCTTCCTCTAACCTCAACCTTCCACTTCAAACCAAATAAATATGCACATACATATACAAATGAAACAAACAATATATTCCCACCCTTGGCCCAAAATAATAGATACACAACACATAAACATGTAACAACTAGCAAATATATTAGTAAATGAAGAGAACCGAATAACAAGATGTTTGAATTTGTAGGCCTTGTCACATAAGACGTGATTCTTTTCCACGAAGCATTTGCGCCTTTATTACCCTGCATATGTTTTAGTTTCAATGCAAGCCAACCCATAATTTAATCCAAATCTTCTTTCATTTAAACCAATAAGGCCACGATCAATTATGTTTAATGATGGCATATGTGACTCTATGATGTAGTTAAAAGAAAGAAGTGCACCCATTCAGCAAAGTAAGAAGGACAGTGGAAACTTGTGTGCTCTCAGTCCCAGACCAAATTTTTGTAAGCATTAGCAGTTGAAATAAACGTAAGAACTTTTAATGCAATGATTAAACTTCAAAGCATTACCTGTCTCATGTCGTGTGAGCATTCTCCAAAGATGCCCGTAAGAGATAATATAAAGATAACTAAGCATCGGATTGTGGGAACTGAGATTTTTCTGTCTGCTGAGCATAATTTGTATTACGATTTTGAAAAAATCTGTTAGAGTTTCCATAGTTGTAAGAAGTTAATTAAACACATAACAGCAGTTAATCTGTTAGAGTTTCCATGAACCTTGACATACATGCCAACTCTAAGTAAAAAAAAAAATATACGAAAGCCAAGTAAAGAAAGAAGAAAACGAAATATTTTGGTAACTCTCTCGACAACAATGTAAAAACAAGTCATATTGAGCCTAAAAGCTCAAGCACTATCATAAGGCGTTCTAGTCACCCTAAAACTGTAAAAGTGTAAAATGATTCTATTTCACCATGCTAATTATGCTACTGATTTGTAACCAACAAAAATAAAAAAACTAAAAATAGAAATCTCAGGCAGCGTAGCTAGTCCAAATACAGCTTCGTGTGGTCAAGCTTGTCTGCCGATCTTCATCTATGCAGCCTGCCCTGCTGCAGGGCCACCTACTCATCGACGAACCACCTCAAAATCGAAGCCCCCGTTAAAGGGCTTGAACCAGAGAACATCACCATTACCAAAATTGTTTGCAGTAACAAAGGCCAGCCATCTGCCCTGGAACTTGAACCTATGATCAAGCTCCGTGAGTTTAACTGACCATGTCTGGCCAGTTGGACTCCGTAGCACGTTGTCATCGTCCGCAACAGCTAGATGTGCTCGTGAATACCTCTTCGGAATACTCTACAAAACAGAGAGCGAGCTCAATTAATAGAGAACTAAACAGAGCTCGATGTCACGCCCCAGCACTTTGCCCGACCACGGGGGCCGAGCGAGCAAGGCATTTGATCGAGGCAAAGGCCGAAAGGGACATAACGGGACTGCAGGCTGCTAGTTTATTTTATTAATTGATGCTTTCTGTAATTGTAATTGATGTCACGGACTTAACCTTTCAAGAGTACCGTGCGGCACCTAGCCTCGACTTACCCCCGGCTTTCGTCGACTCCGCCCCGCTGTCGGATTTGGCTAAGTTCAGCCTTTCCCTAACTTGTGGAAAAGTTACTAAGTATGAAAAGTGACTAAGGAAAGTGTGAGCAAAGAACTTAAGAAAACTCTCTTTATTAGCTTGGAGAATACTTACAACTTGAAGGATGGTCTTACAAATGAGAGCTCCTACCTATTTATACTACTAGCCTCCTTGAACGGACGGCCAAGATTTATTTGATCTAAGGGCTAGGAGTGATTCTCTAGACCCTTCTACAAAATTCCTACACAACTGGAACTATATACATAATTCTAGAAAGGCCTACTATGTACAAGGGAGCTCTACTTGCTTCTTGAGCCTTTCACACGTTTCTAGAGTATTCCGCAATGTTCTACATTCGTGTAGGCTCTTCCGGATCCTTCGGACGTCTTCCGGTATCTACCGGATCCCTCCGGAGTCGTGTGGAACCTCCCGGAGTCTCCTTGAATGTTCCGGACTTGTGTGGAGTCTTCTAGAACCTCCTGGAACCTCCAAGGCCTTGTTTGGCAACTTTAAATTTTCTAAGGCCGCCCCTGGCAGCCCCTGTGCCATCCGACGGGTCATGTCTCGCCACACTGCCTTCCCGTCGGCCGTATAAGTCCCTGTCTCACGCGGTCCACGCCCCGGGTGACATGCTACGCGCCCGGCAAGCTCTCCAGCCTTATCGGCAGTCCCGTTTGTCCCTTTCGGCCTTTGCCTCGGTCAAATGCCTTGCTCGCTCGGCCCACGTGGTCGGCCAAAGTGTTGGGGCGTGACATCCTCCCTCACTTATTCCATCGACGCCCTCGTCGATGAGTTGCTTCGGACGTAGTCACCTTCCCTAAAGGTAAACGAACCCTTCGACTTGCCTTGGACTTTGCTTGTCGGCCTCCCTTGGTATGTCCCCGGAAAGAAGCGTAATGCCGACACCCTAGCAGTCCCGGCATCCTTTGGCCCCTCAAGGCACGGCACCACGATGGCGGATAATTTGCTTGCATCCTGATCGTTAGGCCCCTTTGAGCACGGGACCACAACTGTCTTGCCCCCATCTGCAAGGACCAAGATATTTAAATGAGGTATAACAAGACCATTTACCTCTCGGAAGAAGTCGAGCCCCAAAATCATCTTGTAATCGTCCAGGGGTGCTATGATGAAGTCAGCTTTGCCTTCCCAGTCTCCTATGCGCAAGTTCACCTCGTGAGCTTTGCCATAGATCTTTTGTGCTGGCCCACTTGCCCCTTTTATCCGGCCTTCCTCCCGTTCGGTCTTGAGCCTCAACCGTTTAGCCTCTTTAACGGATATGATGTTATGTGTGGCCCCGGTGTCCGTCATCGCCTTGGCGGGTTTGCCATTAACCCTTACGTCCACGTATAACAATGGTTGAATCTCCTGCGGTTCAACTTCGACAGCCATAGAGTTGAGGAGTTGTATGGTCCCCAAGTTTTGGTCGATCTTCAAAAGCAACGGACTTACTGGTCAAAACCAATAATTGGTAAACAACCTAAGTAAAAGAATTGAGTTACCTAACCTAGATCTAATCATTAGTTTAACTTACCATTGATCCGTGCGGGCCAACCTCGCTAGGATAGAGTCTCTTTCTGAATATGTTAGCCATTTTCGAAGTTTGTGCGATATTTTGAGATTTGAAAATATGCTTAGTAGGGAGAATGGAGAATGGCGGGTTTTTTATTGTGTGTTAGTTCGTGTGAGTGTGATGTTTATTTTCATGATTAAATTACTTAATTAGTCCAATTGATCCCGCTTAGGCACTAGTCAATTTAAAAAATTCTAGCTTTTTCACAGCTACGATTATTGAATTAATATCGCAATTTGGAGTTGTAACAATTTTTGAGAAAGTAATGGAAAAGATCGATTAATTAGACTAATTAACTACTTTTTGGTGGTTAACAAACTCTTGATAGCTTTGAAATTTAGCCATCAACCAAAGATAATGACAATTAAGCCATAGATCAACTCTCTAAACATACATATTTATAATTTATGCATGGAGGGAGGGAAGACATATAGTAGCGAACTTTTCAGGAGAAAAATAATTTTACTCCTTTAATTTTTGAAGAGACGCGAAAATAGGAATATATGGTTCCCACAAGCAATGTACATTCTTTATGTTTTTAAGTTTCCGCAAATTTGGTCTTATTTTCGTCGGAATTGAAATTAGTGTCCTTAAATTATTATGCAAACAAATAATTGGGGGGAGGGGGGGGAGGGGGGGGGTTGTCCTTTTGGCACGGTGATAATCCACCACGCCACCTCGTCGAATTAGCTTAAATTTGAGTAAAAATAACACCTTATAAGTTTCCTTCATTTCCTTGATTAATCTTAGCATTAATGATAACTATTAGTAAGAAGGGTAAAATTGGTAAAAGAACATTAATTTTTCATTTAAATTCTAAAATGATAAATAAAACTAAACATTTTCTTTTTTGCCAAAGCGACAAATAAAAAAAACGGAGGGAGTAATTATTAACGCAAGGGGGAATTCTAGGGTACCGCTACGTTATGTGCCGCTAATACCACATTATGTGGTATTACCACACAATGTGTGTCACATTAGGTGGTATAAATACCATAGAATGTGACACACATTACGTGGTAATACCACATAATTTGGAATAAATACTACATGATGTGGGGGTCATATTAAACATATGGGGTTAATACTATGTAATGTGATCATGTACTGTCACATGTGGAGATCATACCATACAATGTGATACACATTGTGTGGTAATACCACCTAATGTGGTATTAGCGGCACATAACGTAGCGGCACCCTAGAATTTTCCGCAAGGCAAATATGTTATAATCCTTAATTTGTTTGCTTAACAAAAATTTATGGGCGCTATTTTTAAATTCAGATAACCTATAACTAAAATTACGTGTAAAATGATTAAATTATATTGCTGCTTACCGAAACTACAAGCATTTTATTTCTTCCTTCCCGTCAAAGTTAAAGGACTTTATGTGGCTTCTTGTGTGCCAACGAGTGTCTACATCAAAGTTGTATATTTGTAGGGAATGTAATTTTCCCTCAGGACAGAGGCACATTGGCATATCTCCAAGAAGATAAAGAGGGTCCACAAAACAACCCCATGAATTGGATTATCCAACATGAGGAAAAAGGTAAAATAAAAGGACAAAATCAAGGCTTTAATCCAAGTGGCTATTATATAATACATGATATGATATTATGGATTAAACTTTGGTTTTTTATGTTTGTTTTGGTGAGTTTGAACTATTCGATAAATTCTTGGAAACGTTTCGAAAAAATTGTGAAGATAGTTATTAAATTAAGGAAAAGAGAAAGTTTTAAGACAAATATAGGGTTTCGATTGATTCAAAAATAGAAATTTTTTGATGTTTTCGACGAAAAAGAAGGAAATTCGGATCCATGCATGACGATATATAAATGCGACTGATATAGTGGAATAGACTTGTCTCCAGAAAGTGGCGAACTTATAAAGTTTGGATTTTCGTCGTGAGAGGTTTTCATATGATATGTTTAACATGTCTTGAAATGACTAAATCAAATATAAGACCTGAACTTCCATTATATTTTGGATAGAAATTCCTTCATGTGAGTATTTGAGTGGGAAAATAGATTACACCTAAATAAAACATAATTGAATTTTTGTCATTTTAATTCCTAAAACGTGGGAGATTTTTTGCCCTATAGTTAATAAGTTTTGAAAATTTATGTACTATTAACTACTAATCTATTTTTTCTCTACGATGATGGTGTTGTAAACTAACATTTAAAGCAAAATTAAATAAAAGCCACCCACATATTCAGAAAAATCTGATACATAAGAGGTTGAATTATCGGGTTGCACATTTATCGCTGAAATATCACAAAACAAAAGCACAAGATTTTTTTGGTATTTTTATTAATCAGGAGGCCGTGGGACAAGATTTTTGACACGAGCTTCATTTAGTTTAGTTTAACTAGCAACCGGCGCATGCGTCCCGCGAGCATCATTCCAATATTATTATAACGCGTGGTTTGAACACAACGAAATCGGAGTTTATAAAAAAACAAAGTCAAAGTTTAATATATATGTAATGGAATTTCATAATTCTATGTTTGATAAACTATAATTTATAAATCTTTAACCGTAATTCAAAACTTTCACTAATCTCTAATAATGAATATACAATTTTAGAATACAATATAGTGCTTATCTTCTCCTAATTTTATTTGTCCTCATAACTTGAGTGTACGCATAATCATCTGCTTAAATTATCCATCCCCAACAATACTAAACAATAAACAGATTAATCCAATTTAATAGAATTTTTTGCTATTTCTAAAAAAAATAATGTACATCAGCAAAAGTACACTCTTAAGGCAAAGTTGAAATGAATTTCAGGGTAATGTGCTATTGAAATATTATATAGCTGTTTTATTATAAGTAAAAACATATTGCTTAGCCCTTTTTCTCAAAGTTTGATTCTTATAACTTCCCTACATATATATTTTCTCAAATGAAACTCCTAAAATATTGCAAGTTGAACAGTCACGAAACCAAAATATGTCATGACTTATTCCTTCATCAATTTGTTCTTCTAATTTACCTAAACAACCACAAATATGAAGAGATAAGTGCAGAACTTATGGATATATAAGGAATCAGAGGTTGAGATTAAAAAAAATATATATATATACAGAATAAGTCAATAAGTTTTAAGAGTATTATGAACTAAATAAGGAAGAAAAAAAATTAATAACAGTAAAATCTGAAGTATGTTTAAATACTAACATTCAGTAATTAATAGCGTATAACTTTAATGTTGAAGTTTACGTGCTATTAACTCCCACCTTGATGAAGGAAACACTAATATACAAATGTGAAAAAGAATACGAAAGATCATCTATACAGGGAAGTCTCAATGTCAAGTACTTCAATTCGTAGCAAAGATCATATTATCCTCTTTTTACATAAATCGAAAGAAGATATAGCTTCCTTTTTCGTTCTGATAAATCTTTTTCATCAATTACCTATTATGTTTACACAAAAACAGGGGTTTCAATTGTAAAATCTGACAAATCAGCAAAAGCCTCATATGGAAACGACAAATTTCACCTGAATACATCAGTAATGCAATGCAACTACGCAACCAAATTACTATGAACAAATACATGTAAGCAACCAAAGTGGAAAAATGGAAAAAGAATCAGTACATATTAATATGTATGACAATATTAGTCAATTAAAGAAGCCGAATGTTGTTGAAATCTCATAAATTGTTAAAATTCATATATCTAACCTTGAATTATAGAGTATGCTCCAAGCAAATTCCTTTTCAATTGAGATTTTCTGTTCTGGAATTAGATTAAGAAAATATCAATAAGAGTAATAACATAAAAAATTGCTCAAAGAATTTAAGATTAAAAACTTAGGATGATTTAACGTAAGAGTTAAAATATGACTTTCCATGACCAATTATGTGATCCAATGTTCCAACCATTCTGTTTAATATTTAGACTAACAAAATGTCAATCATAAAAATATGGTAGATCGAACATTTATATTCTGGAATGGAATACTAAACAATAAAAGTCAAGAATTAAAGAATTGCCCATTAGCCTATCTTCATCGATCTCCTTTCTGGCACCTTTATTTTCTGTTCTAGGGTTCTGAAAAATTACTTGCAATTAATGTAAAGCAACGGAAAATGGCAATGTAAAATTTACTGAGATAGTGGTTAGAGGGACAGAATTTGGGGAATGGGCAGGAGTTAGAGAGAGTGCGGGGGAAAATGCATATTACTACCATGTGATATCGAAAACCTGCAAAAAACTACCCTGTGAAATTTTTTTTGCACCAGACTTCCTTTTGTTTTCAAAAACCCTGCAAATTACACCCATTCTCCTTTTATCATTGATGGAGGGAGACGGAATGGGTGTGATTTGCAGTGTTTTTAAAAACACAAGGAAGTTTGGTGCAAAAAAAAATTTCACAGGGTAGTTTTTTGCAGGTTTTCGATATCACGAGATAGTAATATGTATTTTCCCCGTTAATAAAAATATAATTTTTTATTAATATATAAGAGGTAATTTAGGCAATTCAATTAAAAATTAACGGTGTCAATGATTAACGGAGAATGGGTGTAATTTGCAGGGTTTTTGAAAATACAGGGAAGTTTGGTGAAAAAAATTTCACAGGGTAGTTTTTTACAGATTTCCGATATCACGGGGTAGTAATATGCATTTTCCCCGAGATTGCGGCTTTAAATTTTTGATATGAAGAAAGAGGAGAAGTGGGGAGATAATGGGATTTTGCAGTTACACACCGTGGGAAGTTACTTGGTTGTAAATTTACAAAAAGCCACATCTGATGAAGCTTTGCAAAAGGTATCCGTGTGTCCAAATTTGGAAAATACTTTATTGGTATAACAACTTCCAAAATATTACACATTTTTCCAAAATTGACCCTTCTTTTTAATTAAGCCATCGAAATTTCGGAGGTCAATATGTGTAAAATTAACAAAAAAAACTGCCGGTTTGTCTCACAAAAATGCCTCTCTTTAGTATATTAGTATAGAAGTATAGATGAATAGTTGAACTGAAAATTATGAATTATGAATTGCATGTATTTTGAATGTTGGAGTTTGAAGGGAATAATTAATTAATAGATGTCATGTATGTCGTTTCCTATTAAAATAATTAATATTATAATGTATAATAACAGAACAAATCATTCAAAATATAATATTTTATGATTAAATAATTAGTTGGTATGATGATGATATTGGGATGGATGGGACGGTGCTGTTTGTAAAACAATTTTGGGCCGTCGTGTTTTGGTCCTTCGCCAATTTTGGGCAACAATTTTCACTCATTTGGGCCAATGGGAAGTGTTCCAGCTTGCAGATGATTATAGGACGCCCAAGGGCAAAAGATAAAAACACCTTTTTTTCTATTTTATTTTAATTTTCAAAAAATTCTCTATAATTTCAAATAGTGCCAAATACACCTCAAAAAAGATAGTGTGTTTCAAATATCAAAATTGCAAGTATTTGTTCACATTTTACTTTTGATATGATAATTTTACCCTTGATATCGAAAGATAAAAACATCTCTATGCTTTGTTTAAGTCCCAAAAAATCCCCTATGTGTCATTTTAAATCCCCAAAAACCGCTTGTGTTTGATTTTATATGCCACACTCAACCCAAATAGTATATACTTATTTTTTCAAAAAGAATAAATAAATTTTAAAAAAAAACACATAGGGGTAATCTTGTCATATTACCAAAAGTCAAAAATAAAATTATAAGTATATACTACTTGGGTCGAGTGTGGTATTTAAAATCAAACACAAGGGGTTTTTTGATAGTTAAAATAACACAGGGGGGTTTTTGGGAGTTAGACAAAGCATATGGGGTGTTTTTGTCTTTTGCTCTTTAAAAAAGAAAATCAAAGGGTTTTTCGCACTTTGCACCTCCGGAATACAAATATATAGAACCTTTGCAGTTTGCACCCCTCAAAACACAGACTTACCATTCGCCTCCTTAAATTAAGAAAAACTCAACAACTTGAATCCTTTCAAAAAATATAGGGACAAAATAAGTAATTCATTTTTCGGGTTTTTAAAACTTGGCCACCTCGAAACACGAAAAATGGACACTTTGCAATTTTCCTACGGCCCGTTCCCCAAGTGATTTTGATCACACAGGATAATCCTGTTTCTCCCACATCAAAAGCAATTCTATGCATCTTGTTAAATCAGTTAATATATAGTTTTGGTTAATTTATTTCAGGGACTTGTTTCTGTTCTTGTTAAGCATGTAATGAAAAATGTTCAGCAGGTAATCTTTGTATACTTATGTTATTGAGTATCAATTCAATATAATGAGTCTTAACTTAGAGTGGAAAATATAATGCAGAAAGTAATTTGGCCAAGACAAGTTTGCAAGCAAATGATAATGAATTGGCCAAAATTCATTAACTGTATTGATCAGGCCACTTTGGTGACTAACAGATCATCATAATATGAATTTTAAATGGTATGTCACATTATTCAATTAAATATAAATCGTACATAAGGAAGTTTACTAGTTATAAGATTAGGCCACTTTGGTGACTAACAAATCAATATAATTTTCGAAATCCTTTTTCATAAATGTACAATTAGATATTGGTGACAAAATTTTAACGTGCTTCGAAATTTACTAAACATAATGATCAGGCCACTTTGGTGACTAACAAATTGACATAATATAAATTTCAAACCTTTATGCACATATTCATTTCTCGAATTATGAATTTGTTTACATAATTGGAAAATTAAATAATTATTTAATTCCTTCAAATTCACAAATAAAGAGCCCAGAAAATTTTAATTATATAATTTTTCATTATAAAAAAAAAACATGATCCCACTTTAAGATGTTTCGGCCAATATGAAAATCAATTTTAGTAAGACCATAAACATAATAGTAGCGATTGAAATTCATTTAACCTTCTCATCCATAAATCAATTCAGGCCCATACAAAAAAAAAACATAATATCAGATTTTAATTTGGGTAAAAAACATGAATAGATCTTAGACACAAAACCCATAATTTATGGCCCAAGACCCAAATTGCTGAATTTGCTGAGCCGCCGCTATCAACATTCGAGGACGGAATTTCTCAGGCAAATCAGAAGAGACCGAAACGGGGGATTTTGTGCTTTCGCACAAATTAATCTACAACTATTCATCGGAAAACTATAAGGACATAATTGATGTTCACATAAGAATTTTCCAGGAACATGTACAACTAAACATACATAAAATATTCAAGAGTATGGTAAAAATTCTATGTACAGAACACATAACCCAATATCATGTACTGTATATAATTAAGCACGCATAAGGGTCTCATAATCACGCTTGCATCATTATAAGGGTCAAGCTGATGAAACAAAATTTAGAAGTGAAATTTGGTTACGAATTACACGTGAATCAAATTATAAATTTTGTTTACATGAATTTCATAATAATATGAGTCCGGGTGCATATCTAAGAAAATAAGCCTAATTATTAGATCATGCAAGTCATCTATTTTAATTTACAAAAAATACAGATCTAAAGATAAACATTAATTTTAGATCATAAAATTTAACCGAATTAAAGTTAGCCCAAACACGGGCTCTGATACCACTGTTAGCAATTAAGTACGTAAGGCATGAAACATTAAAGGATCGACATTAACATGCATTAATTGCTCAATAATTAAATTAGGTTTAGAGATACCTGATTCCATCGTAAAAGACATCAATGTGGAAAAGGTATGGAATCTCTGGTTTATCTCTCTTGCCACAGATTCGAGTTTCTATGAATGCGGTTAAACTATGAGGGGAATTTAACTGCTCTAAAAAGTGTGTAGAGAGAGGACCAGTTTCCTCATTATATAGATGTAGAACCCTAATCCTCACTACTTAGGGATTCTTTATCTATGGGCCTACCCTAATGGATTACTCTTAATGGGCCATTAATTTACAAGTAGTTCTTAAAATCTCTCCACGATAGAATTCCGAAAGTTCTAATATCTCCAAATAATTTCAATTGAAAACTAATTTTTAATCGTGGACTGTATTTAAGATAAGCTTTTAAGGAAAAATGTAATTTGAAAGCCACTCTCTTTATTCCAGTCCATATTAGTCCCGTAATTATAAATATTCAAATTGTCGATACAAGAAATCTCGACCTTTCAAAGCTCTGAATGGCAACACATGCTTTTATCCATAAATTCATCCATAAAATTCATGCCTTAAAAACATATTATCAATTCATGCCAAAGATGAACATGATCTTAAATTTGCCGTTTAGCTTGGACTAGAATAGGGACAGTTCAATTCACATGAATATAGTTTTAGTCAAGTGGAAACAATCACAACTTTGGTGTTAAAATAATTCCTCCAAATATTTTAGGACAAATGGGTCCTCTACTCAAATATATATATTGGATTTCAATCCTTTGAGTATATTATGAATGAAACATTGCCTTCACTTTATCTTTATCATATGTCTCATTTTATGACTGTATTTTGAGACTTTTTACATTCCATTGAATTCAAACCAGTAGTTTTACAAGCTTACTAAGCATTGTTAAATTTTACATACAAATGCTATTCACTTAGTAGGCACTATCATCAATTCTCAATTTTATTAATTGATTAAAGAGACAATGAATAGGCATTGCAAGAACCTTTTGATTTAACAAATTTTGATTCATCAACTCAAAGATTGATATCTTCTTTAATTTAACAAGATATAAATCATGGCTTTTCATTCTTCTCATTTTTCATGCACACATTCGGTTATGGCCTCCATATATGTTCAAGATTCAAAATCAATATATATATTGAATCAAAGCCAATCAATGTACTTAATCAAATACATAAATCTTCGAATTTGATTTTATCAATTTTTCATTTTCATTTTATGATTGTATTTTGAGGCTCTTTGCATTCCAATGGATTCCAGTGTAAATCCATGTCACATAAAATGTTAAAAAGGCACTCAAATCTTCAGGTTTGAGTTTATAACCTAGGCTTCAAGCCTAATATAAAAATGTGCCCAAACGTTTAAATTCTCATTTGTATCATTTAGGCTTTCGGCCTAACATATTATTTGACTTTAAGAACTTCAAGTTCTTGATATAATAACAAATTCTTCAACTAATCTGAAATTTAATCAGATCTTAAAGTTGAAGTAGACATCAACTATTTGATTCCTTGAAAAGTTATAGTACTGAAAATTGATATAAAACATAGGTACATATGACATAATCTTTATTCTAATTTGGTGACATTTTAAAGATCAAACCTCACTTTAATTGACAAAGTTCTTATGCAATCGTGGTTAGTAAGATGATTAATGTCATAATTCCAACTTTCTCGGCTACAAACTTTACTGAGGCAACAACATAGATTTCATCTATTCCCTTTGTTAATATAAATACTAATGTTCATATAATCGTAAAACATATGATATAAAATATATAATATAGAAGAAAATAAATAACTCACCATCTCACCCTTTCGTCGATTCGATCTTACCTTTTGAAGTGAGAAATATGAATTTTCTTACGGATCTGATTAGCTAACTTTGAATCAAAAGATAGAACATATCGTGCTGATAATGTGTTATGAAATTATTCAATAAATAATCTAAGAGAACAATCTAAAACTATAATGTAGAGATTAAATTAGAGAGAGCAATATATTTCATTATATTCATCTTGTTGTGTACAAAATATATTACAATATCCACTATATATAGATTTAAGAAAGCTATCAAATAGTAAGAGTTATGAAACTCTACATTTGTCACATAAAGACAATTCATATCAAAGAATACAAGACTCTTCATGTGCTCTTTTCAACGTAATATTTAAGATGAGTGGTAAATTTAGAGTGATTAATGGACATCCATATTATATATATTTTATAACAGAATGGAAAATATAATCGAATTCTATACATATTTTTTAAATTGAGTATAATTTGTTATATATAAAGAAAAGAAAAAAATGAACACTAGAGTACCTACGTGATTGGGAATTGCCAGTTTATTTTTCTAAGAATCAATTTAATTAACTAAATTATGCTATGTATATAAATTCTGTATTTTCACTATACTGAAAATTACAACTCCGATCCATACCGTATATCTATTTGCAAAAAGAGAAAATAACGAAATGGTCCTCGATCAATAATTTTCTTAAACACACATTTTGTCGACATTATTTCCTGCATTTTTGTCATTTGGGTATAGATATTTATAGATTCTAAGGGTATTGAGTAGACATTAATTATTATTTTTTTATTTTTTTGCCATTAATTCAAATGGAAAGAGGACAAGCTGGATCTATTTTAAGTATATTTCTATATTTAAGAAAAAAGACGTACTTATTTATTTACAAGGCCACAAGTATCATGAAAGTGCATATGACTACATTTCAATCTTAAAGATAATTTAATCTAATCTACCTTACGAAATCTAGAGTGACGAAAAATCTTTGAAGCACAAAAAGACAATTTAGATCATGAAAGTACTTACAAGAAAAAAAATCATCTAATGACAGGGAGAATACTTAAGTTCAGTACTAATACTTTTTGTTGCAAGTATTGAAACTCAATTAAATAAAGTAGAAAAAATAAATATCAAACTATTCAGGTTAAACTTATATTTATTTGAATAAAAAATTGCATTTTTAGAAATAAAAACTAATTCAAGCTAAATTTTGAATTGAATAAGAATTCCATTTCAATTCTAAAATAAATTAAATACTCCAAATTTTATATTCCAATAAAAATTACTCCTACAGGCTATAATATCAAACTAAAATTAATTTCAAAGGATAGATTTACAATACTTTTCATACTATACTTTAAAATATTTTACATATTTGATACTTAATTAGTTTTATGGAAAAAAAAAAAAAAACGCATTTGATACTATAATTTGACGGTCATCGACATATTTAGTTTTACCGTCAAAATCATTCTATTAAATTATCATCAAACTTTAACAATTCTTTCAACATATCGTCAGATTGAGAAATACTTAGACCTTTAGGTTTGCCTATAGTGTATCTAAGAGTACATGTCTAAACTCCAACATGCACTACAAGTAAATTATTTTTTTTGGATAGTATGTTGAATTATAAGAACAAATTTATCACTTTTTATTTGTCCAGAATAATTTATTGTTTTCCTTCAAACAATTACAAATAACAATTGCATTTGGCCATGGGTATTTGGCCATCCAAACTCATAAATTTTAGCAACACAAAAATTATACATGTGCTCTTGGAGAGCAATTTTAATAATAATTTTAGCAAAAGTCTTATAGTTTAATATATACATGTACTCTTAGAGATGGCCTAAACGAAATAGACCCAACTTCAATAATAAATAAATAATACGATTGTCATACTTCTCGTAACTCTCGAACCGCCCAAACTTTCTCTGTATATACAATATCTCGCCATGGATCAGTGCAAGGTACCAAATTTCTTAAAATAAAAGAAATGAAAAAATTGAAACATAATGTTGTTTGATGGATGAATTAATTCATAATTGAAAAATAAAATTATTATTATGAAAAGGACGGGAATAGTTTTGAAATAAAAACTACAAAACTACATATAAAATAGGGTAAGTGTTACAAGTGATACTCTAGGGAGAAACTGATACCACCTCAATAATTAATGGGAAAGCTATATTTCACCCATATATATATAAGCTAAACCTTATATATATATATATATATATATATATATATATATATATATATATAGAGAGAGAGAGAGAGAGAGGGGGGGGGGGGGGAAATATTGTTATATATACATATATAGATTTACTCACACATAGATACGTTAATAATATGCTGATATTAATATAGAATACTCCCTAGTGCACGTATAAAGTGAATCGCAGATGGAAAAAGGATAAAATATCAAAATTATGGTTAAAATTGGTGATAAAATTTTCAATTTTTATAATAGAGTTCCCAAAAAATTGAGTTTTAAAAAATTGTGTTCACATTGTCAGAACATAGGTGATGTGAATTATCGCTTCACATGTTGTAAGTGTATCGGTGGGCTGCACCACGTGTACTTGATGACGTGGTACAGCGGTTACACTAAATAATTTCTCATAGTATGGGCCCCTTAATATTGAAATTACTCTCGAAAGTTTGTCCTAAAATGCTATTTCATGATTAATAGAGAAATAATGAATGTAGTTTGGTAAATTTTGTGATTCTTTTATTGAATTTCGAAGTAATTTTGGCTTATCAGGAGAACTGTTTTTCAAGTAATTATTGTTGTCTAAATCGAGTTTGGTCAAACTCATTCTACTCACATAAAAGTGTAATGCATTTGTTTTTTGACTAAATAATACCCCTAATAAAGTGATTAATCGCAAGACATGTCCCATATAATTGTCAAATGATTTGATGAGTTTCACCAAATAAAATTTGACCAAAAAACTCTCCTTGTTTGATTGGAACGGATAAATATTACTACTTTGAATTCACTTGCCTTGTTTTTTTTTTTTTAATCATTTAGTTTATTAAAATACATGTTTCAAGCAATATTTATATGAATAAAGAAAGAAAAAAGAATTGGAAATTATTGTGTATCCAAGTATTGTTAAGCTGAAAATGAGTGGCATTTTTCAAGGGATTTAATCCTATATAGGCCGGATTATTTAATACCTTGGACTTGGAGATAGGATGTTCTGCAATTGGACTGGCCCACTTATGGGCGGGCTGCCCGTAGATTTGTAAGCCACAAGAACAGTAAATAATGCCCGATAAAATAACCAATCTAGCATAATTATTCCAAACCGAACTGGGCTAAGAATTAAAATCTGGCCCAGATTACCCATACTTGTCTAGGCTATCCTAAGTTGATTAGGAGTTCGTCGATAGTATTTATAGGTCTTCGCTAGTTTTGTTGATTAATCGCACAACAAATCAACAAGCCGCCTGAAAAAATACCTAAAAATCATTGGCCTCCAACTCGATTTCGTGAAGGTATGCATGCAACCCAAATCGAATTTAATTTAGTGAAACTAGAATAATTCTTGGTTGTGTTTGGGTTATTTTATTGTTATTTTTTCTAAAATATATACACCCCAGTTGTTCGTAAATACTTATGTAGGGTGTCGAGATAATTTTCTGATGTTGGGAAATCCATGTTTATGATGTTTTTCATTTTGATTGGCACTCTCAAATTTTTTATTGAATTATCTGCAATTTTTGATTAATAAATATATTAAAAAAATATATATATTATCTTATGTACAGCAGGAAACAATGGAGAAACAACAGAATGAGGGATCCTTAGAGAATATGATATTGTTGGAGATACTATCAAGGTTGCCAGTTAAGAGTCTTTTAAGGTTTATGTGTGTTTGCAAACACTGGAAATCTCTTATCTCATCTCACTCTTTCAGAAAATTACATCATCAAAGGCACAATTCTTCCCCCCCTTTAATTCTTGCTTTTCATTCTTCCGTTTCCGGATACGTCGGAGAATATAAACCTGGTATGCTATTTGATTATTTTCTAACCACCTTCGATGTCTATGGAAAAGTCATCCAACACTGTACTCTCCCATTTACTTCAGGATCTCTATCCATCTTATCTTCTCCGTCCCAATCTAAGTTGGTATGCTTCTCCGACACAGTAAGAAAGATATTCATCTCGTATAATCCTAGCACCCGACAATTCGTTCGCTTGCCCGATCCCCCTTCCTTTTCGTCACCAGACATTAAACGTTGCATCCCCGATTTGGGCTATATTCCATCCAAGGATGAATACACGTTATTGAACATGGTTGACAAAAATCCAGTCGACAAATGGGTTTTTGAGGTCCTCACTATGTCCATATCCAATGATAACTTTCAATTGCATTACAATGCATGGAGATCCATTGAGGTCACAACAATGCTCAGCCGCGTGTTTAATGGCTCTGGTGTGTTTGTTTGTGGGTCTTTTTATTGGCATGCACTTGATGAAAATGGTAATAACTGTATTCTCTCATTTGACGTTGAGACTGAAGTTTTTTCGACTTTTGGGGTGCCGCAAGGAACATTATATTGGAATGTAGATCTTTTGGAACTCAAAGATGAGCTATATCTCGTGAATGAACCACATATGCCAGTAAATTTCGATGATCCAGTTCCGCCCCCAATTATAAACCTGTGGAAGATGTCTTCTGATGTCAATAACAACAAGTTGTGGACTCTTAACTGGACCATCAATTTACAAAGTCTTGGTTATAGAGTAGCTCCGGAATATAATGAATTTGATTGGAAAATATTGATATACAGACTAGAATACCTCCAATATTACAACAAGCCACCCGACGTCTTACGAGAAATGGGGATGTTGAAGCTAGAAGAAGAAGACAACTCCATCATGGACGAGGAATACTTCATGCCAGACTTCTGTGTGCGAATCCACACCAACCTCTTTACTCTTTGATTGAAACTAGATATATATCAAGATATTGTTCTTTCTACTTATCATCTATGTCATGAGGATTACTTATTTTCTATTTTTTAATATAATCTTTTTATTGTGTACTAGACACTCCAGAATTAATTATTATTGGTTTCGATTAAATTAATTCTTCATGTTTTTTCATCGATCGTTACGTGACTTGATTAATTAGTTAGCTTTTCCTACCCATAACAATAAAGGAAGACTCCATGTTGTCGGGAAAAAAAAAATATGTTGTTGCTTTTTGTGATTGTGACATGCATGATAGATTGATATCTCATATCTATAATTTGTTATATAAAATGTCTAATATATCATTCCTCCAATTAATAAGTTCAAGTACAAGCCCATTTGCCTGCTGTCTGCTCTGGCTTATTTGAGTAATTAAGTAGAATGTGTTATGAAATTATTCAATAAATAATCTAAGAGAACAATCTAAAACTATAATGTAGAGATTAAATTAGAGAGAGCAATATATTTCATTACATTCATCTTATTGTGTACAAAATATATTACAATATCCACTATATATAGATTTAAGAAAGCTATCAAATAGTAAGAGTTATGAAACTCTTCATTTGTCACATAAAGACAATTCATATCAAAGAATACAAGACTCTTCATGTGCTCTCTTCAACGTAATATTTAAGATTAGTGGTAAATTTAGAGTGATTAATGGACATCCATATTATATATATTTTATAACACTCCCCCTTGGATGTCCATTGCTTATGAAATATGCCTCATTAAAAACCTTATCAGAAAAACCCGGTGGAAAAAATCTGAACAAGGAAAAGAGTACATATCCATATGGGGTCGATACGCGTGTAACACTGCCTCGTTAAAACCTTGCCAAGAAAACCCATTGGGACAAAAACTTGGACGAAGAAAAGAGTACAGTGTGCATATTATTATTAATGACACGCTCCCCTGGTGCAAACACAATGTCCATAAGTTGACACATTCCAATATTGAACCATCTGTCTGAAGGCAATATCTTGATATAACAAATATACATATTTATCATTATTCATATGCCTTCGTGTTTGAACAAAACTTATTTTGCAAGTAAATTAAACAAAAATGCTAAATCATTCTCGTAGAATTAACAAGATTCATTAAGTCTCAAATTTTATTTGGATAAAGGTATTTCAGGTCCCAAAACTTTTCATTGTTCGATCTTTTTGAGAACAAACATAATATTACATCCAAATATTGAAACGACCATGAAAATGCCCTCAAAGATTGAGCTTTTTATATATATAAAATCCTTTATTAATCGATTTTGTATGTATCGATTTATGGACAAAAGATTTCATCTGTTAAATGCTCGATCTGCCGGTCAAGATAAAATTTTATTTTTCAAAATCTTTCGTTTCAAGTTCTTCCTCTAAAACTCTTTGGAAGTTCCAATGATATTTAGATCATCAATATATACAACAATAATCCTGATCCCAATCTTTCCATAAAACACATGGGTTATTTGGATCGTTTTTATAGCTTTCTTTTAACAAGTATTCACTAATATAGTTGGACTACTTACGTCCAAATTGTTTTAATCCATACAAAAATTTACGCAAGCGTATTGAACAATTTTCTCCGGAGTTTCCAATTGCATCTGAAATTTTAAACCCTTCAGGGATTTTCATATAAATTTTAGTATTGAGCGAGCCATATAAATAAGTTGTATCAACATTCACTAGACGCAAATAAAGCTTTTCACGTACTGCCAGACTAATAAGGTATATATAAATAATTGCATCCACCACAAGAGATACGTCTCCTCATAGTCAATAACGGGTCTCTATGAAAATCCTTGTACTACTAGTCGTGCTTTATATAAAACGACTTCAGTTTTCTCATTTGGATTTCGCACAAGTACCCATTTATATCCAAACGGCTTTACACCTTTAGGTGTTTGAATTACTTTGAAAGTTAACTTAATTCTGCTCGAATTGCGTCTTTCTATTTTGGCCGATCATTTATATGTTTACATTTATAACATATTTAATTTAAAGATCCTCATTTTATTTTATAATTATATTCAAAAGTGTTGTCGACAATTGTTTTACTTCGGTTCCATCTTTTTCTCGTAGTGACATAACTTATAGAGATCTCTTTATTTATTATTTTCAGGTACCTGAACCTCTTCTGGGGTATTATCTATTAGTTATGTCTTGCGATTCTTTATAAGTGCTTACCTCCATAGTATGACCATCTTCAATGTTAGCTCCTTTTTTATTTTACGAGGATTTTTATCATTGGAACCAATTGATTTCATTTGAATTGGAGCATATATAGCTGGTATATGAGATTTAGTAACTCTTTTTATATTAGTAAATTCATCTGGCAGTTGATTTGCAATATTTTGCAAATAATTATCTTCTGGACTTCTAGCGTACACATTTTTTTCGAGGATCTAGAGAAGATAATGTTTAATGTTTTTCATATAATTTCTTTTACCAGCTCTTCATTACCTCCCCCTGATATTAGGAATATTATATCATCAAAATGACAATCGACAAACCATGCCGTAAATAAATTTTCAGTCATTTGATCAAGATACTTATTATGGATGGGGATTCATATCCAAAATATATTCCCAATCTCTTTTGATCAGAACCCATCTTTGTGCGTTGTGGTGGAGCAATTGGAATATATGTCGCACATCCTTAAATTTTAAGATGGAGAATGTTTGGCTCCTGACCAAATGTTAGTTTCATCAGGGAGAAATTATCATAATTTGTTGGCATGATGCACACAAGTGCTAATGCATGTTAAACAAAAGTTTTGTTCTCATTAATAATTTTTAGCATTTAACTGGAGGCGTTTGATGAATAATTCTATTATATTATTTTGTGTATGAATATGGAGAACATGACTCTCAATAGCCATTGAAAATCAGATATATGAAATCACCAGCATTACCAAGACGTCTTCATTGCATAATCTGAAAAGTGTGTTCTTAATTTAATTATTTGCGCAAATAATCCCGCAAACATCAAGGTTGCAGGTTGACAATAAACACACATGTCACATTTGTAGTAGAGGATGAGTGGGCCCACATATATCACATTAAATGTGTTTCATTAATGCTGGAGATTCTAACCCATTCTTAATTGAAATGATTTGGTAATCTATAAACCTTGAGAACAAGCAGCACAAAAAGGATTCTTTGATCAGAAGAATCTTCTGGTTCTTCAGTGAAGATCCATATGAACTCTCAATAATTTTTTTTTCGCATCATAATTTATCCGGGATGGTCTAACCGGTTATGCCAAATTTATTTTGATCTATAAACTTCTGATTTACTGTAATATGTGTTTCAATTGTACAAACACATTTCTTTCTATAAAATCCCCACATTTGAAGTCTTTATATAAATGAGGTTAATCAAAATAATAAGTCTTTACTTATTATGAAGGATTCATAAGCTCAAGAATCTCATCAAAGTAACCTCATATAGCTCATGACTTGGTGAATAATTTAATCAAAATGAAATGATTATTACATTAATTAGTTCTCATTTTACTTTTAATCAAGACATGAGATAAGATAAATTGATACAAATAAAGGCATAAAGAATATCATTTATATTTTTACGTTTCCTTTTTTCATTTAAGAAATAAATAATTTCTTTATATCATAATTAAGAAAACATGAGAAGATCATATTTACATTTCAAGTATGAAAATATATAATCTTACTTTTAAATATGAACAGCCGTACATTGACTTTTATCAAATATAATTTTACCATGCACTCAAAACATAATTAAATACATAATTGAAATATAATAAATCATATTAGAAAATCAAATATTTAATCAAAAAATGTTATGCCATAAATTTAATTTCATATTAATCAATATTATTTTATTATCACTATTAGCTCTACTTATCCCAATAGAAATTATCAAAATTCAAATTAGTAATGATAATTGGTGCAATTATTACCATCAAGAATGTCACTTACGACATCATAATTCATTTTTACTTGATGAATGTTTATTTCAACAAGTGTCATTTTGACGCCTTGTAGAATCAATTTGCATACCATTGTTTTTTTTTTCAAATTTTACCACTATATCTTTTCGCAACGAGTGGTATTATGCAATCATTATATGAAATAAAATACATAATAAAAATTTGATCATGTATAATCCATGTCTGCATTCCATTAATTTATGAGAATGAATCATGTACGTTCACTCCTAGGAATAAATAATTTATATTCACATTTGCATCCAATTCGGGGAATGCTTATCAATTATAATAGGAGTTTTTTTTTTTTTTTTTTTCCATCAATGTTTCATTTGTTCAACTACCAGAATTCAATTGATAGTAGTGTTAGCAATTAAGTACGTAAGGCATGAAACATTAAAGGATCGACATTAACATGCATTAATTGCTCAATAATTAAATTAGGTTTAGAGATACCTGATTCCATCGTAAAAGACATCAATGCGGAAAAGGTATGGAATCTCTGGTTTCTCTCTCTTGCCACAGATTCGAGTTTCTATGAATGCGGTTAAACTATGAGGGGAATTTAACTGCTCTAAAAAGTGTGTAGAGAGAGGACCAGTTTCCTCATTATATAGATGTAGAACCCTAATCCTCACTACTTAGGGATTCTTTATCTATGGGCCTACCCTAATGGGTTACTCTTAATGGGCCATTAATTTACATTCTCCCACTTGGCCCATGAGAGAATCATCGTTAATCGCCTTTGCATAATAAATCACATACACGAGTCATGGCGGTCCTAAGTTATCATTATCCAACAAAATTCCTTCCATGTACCACGATATAAGTGACTTATCACACAAGACCTAAAATTGGAAACTTTCATAATGTCCATTCCTATTATTCACATAATAGCCATAAAAGTGTACACATTCATTAAATAATAGGAACATGACTTTAAGTTATCAGAAACATGTATGTAGAGCTCAAAAATGTCAATATCAATAATAAACTCATAAAACCCTCAACAAATTACATCAAATACTACCAAGACCCATACATTCAGTATGCTCCAAAAACGATTTTGGTGGTATTGCCTTAGTTAAAGGATCAACAATCATCAGATTAGTACTGATGTGTTCAATTGACACTGTATGTTTCCGAACTTCCTCCTTCACGATAAAAAACTTCAAATCCATATGTTTTGCACCTTTGGAATACTTATCGTTCTTTGAGAAGAAGACGGCTGCGGAATTATCACAATAAAGTTTCAGCGGCTTGGCAATACTGTCGACAATTCCAAGTCCTGAATTGAAGTTCCGCAACCATAATGCATGATTTGTGGCCTCGAAACACGCCACAAATTCAGCCTCCATAGTAGATGCAGCTAGAACAGTTGCTTTTGCGCTTTTCCATGATATTGCCCCCTCAGCCAAAAGGAACAAATAGCCAAAAGTGGATTTTTTACTATCCAGACATCCAGCGAAGTCTGAATCGGAATATCCAATCACCTCTAACCGATCAGATCGTCTATATGTGAGCATATAGTCTTTAGTTCCTTGCAAGTAGCGTAGAACCTTCTTGGTAAGTTTCTAGTGATCCAAGCCTGGATTACTTTGGTAACGACCAAGCATACCAACAGCGAAGCTTATGTCAGGTCTGGTGCATGTTTGAGCATATAACAAGCTTCCGACTATCGAGGCATACGGAATATTTGCCATTTGTTTCCTCTCGAAATAATTCTTCGGACATTGTTTGAGACTAAATTTTTCTCCCTTGTTAATTGGGACAACACTAATATTGCAATCTTTCATCCCATACCTTTCAAGAATTTTGTTGATATAAGCCTTTTGAGACAACCCAATCCATCCTTGTGATCTATCACGGGATATTTCAATCCCTATCACATAAGATGCCTCATTCAAGTCTTTCATCTCAAAATTCTCAGAGAGAAATTTCTTAGTCTCATGTAGCAAGCCAAGATCGCTACTAGCCAAAAGAATGTCATCAACATACAGAATCAAGAAAATAAACTTACTCCCACTGACCTTCAAATATATACATTGATCAACGATATTTTCCTTAAATCCAAAGGAAACAATTATATCGTTGAATTTAATGTACCATTGTCGTGAGGCTTGCTTAAGTCCGTATATTGACCTATTCAATTTACACACCATGTGTTCGAGTCCTTCAACTCGAAAACCCTCAGGTTGGTCCATATAAACCTCTTCCTCTAATGTTCCATTAAGAAAGGCTGTTTTCACATCCATTTGATGTAACTCTAAGTCAAAATGAGCTACAAGTGCAAGAATTATTCTGAAAGAATCTTTCTTAGAGACAGGTGAAAACGTCTCATTGTAATCAATGCCGCTTTTCTGAGTAAAACCTTTGGCAACCAATCTTGCTTTATATCGTTCAACATTGCCTTTTGAGTCGTGTTTGGTCTTAAAGACCCACTTACAACCGACTCGCTTTGATCCCACCGGCAATGTGACTAGCTCCCATACGTGATTGGTTTCCATAGATTTCAATTCTTCCTTCATGACATTGATCCATTTCTCAGAATTTTCACTTTCAATGGCTTGTGAATATGAAATCAGATCATTGTCTATCCCAATATCATTCTCCAATTCTTGGAAATAAACAACATAGTCATCAGGTATTGCAGATCGTCTTTCCCTTTGCGACCGTCTTAATGCAATTCCTTGTGGCTCTTCTTCTACAGGTTCATTTTGAATGATTTCATTATGAATTGGTACTTCAGTTTGTTGCTCAGCATGAAACTGCTCAACTAATACGGGAGTAATGTCATGGAAGATTGCAGGTGGTAAACCTTGCTCTCTTACCTCGTTAATAACAGTTTGTCCAATGTCACTCCCACTGATCTCACCATTCTCAATGAACCTTGCATTTCCGGTTTCAACAATTCTTGGAGTATGTTTAGGACAATAAAATCTAAATCCTTTGGATTTCTTTGGGTAACCTATAAAGTAACCACTAACAGTACGAGAATCCAATTTCTTTTCATATGGATTATATAGCTTAGCTTCTGCCGGGCAACCCCAAATATGCAGGTGCTTTAAACTGGGTTTCCTTCCGGTCCATAGCTCATAAGGAGTTTTTGGAACCGCTTTACTGGGAACTCGGTTTAATACGTACATGGCAGTTTTAAGCGCATAAGTCCATAAGGATTTAGGTAATGATGAATTACTCATCATACTTCTAACCATATACATTAGAGTTCGATTACGCCTTTCGGCAACACCATTTTGTTGTGGTGTGCCTGGCATAGTGTAATGGGCACATATGCCATGTTTTTCGAGATATTTTGCAAAGGGACCAGGGCATTGTCCCGATTCAGTAGATCTCCCCTAATACTCACCACCTCTATCAGATCTAACGATTTTCACTTTTCTATCTAATTGTCTCTCAACTTCAGTAATAAACACCTCAAGGGCATTTACAGATTGAGATTTTTCATGAAGTAGATAGAGATAACCAAAACGTGAAAAATCATCGATAAAAGTGATGAAATATCGTTCACCATTAAATGAGGATGTTGGGATTCGGTAAGAATAACAGCCCTAGGCACAGCGGAATATAAAAAAAAATTTTTAGGGCCTCTTAAAGAATCTTGCCAGGATATTCTCTAGTTGTATATATATAAATATAATTAAACGACAGTATAAGTTTTCTCGTTTATACCTGTCTCCTTACAAATCCTAGGCTAGCAATATGAGCTCTGAATTCTGACCCCGGTTGATCGACCCACACCTTTTTGTAGCGCCCCACGTGTTGCGCCTCTACGAGTTGATACACCACAATATCACGAAAATTAATATACCTAATCGACTAGAACATAGGCTATATTAATATCTAGGTTTTAGGAACGATTTGGGAACAAAAACGAAGACGAAAAATTCTTCCACAGGGAAGAACTGGTTCGGCCGATCTGGTAGGGAGAGGGAGAGAGATTTTTGCTTTGCTCAATTTTTGCTTAAGGAGTTGTGTGAAAAATAACTAGAAGAAAGCTATTTATAGTTTTTCTTCTATCCTAGTCCTATTAGGACTAGGTCTTCTCTCTCCTACATGGGCCATGGCCCTCTTTAATTAGAAGACTAAGTCTTCTAATTAATTCATGGCCCATATTAATTAATCTTTCAGGGCTTTATTTAATCTCCCAATTAAATAGCCCAATTAATTAAATCATCTCCCAATTAATTAATTAAACTCCAAGTCTAATTAAATTAATCATTCCATTAATTAATTAAATCCTAATTAATTAATTTACTCATAAATCAAATTCCAATTTAATTTATAATCTTGATCCAATTCCAATTGGATCCATTTTTGTTCCATATGGGTCGACCCAGTCGACCCACCCATTTAATCGACCCAGTCGATTTTGACCCAGTCGACCCAGTCGACTGGTTCGTTCTTGTTTCCTCGCTTTCGCTACTTGTGTATTGTGTATGCCCCCGTAGGTTCACCACATAATTGGGCGTGGGTTGTAATTAAATATTATTTAATTACTCGAGCAATTAATACTCTAAATTAATCGAACACTCTGTCGATTAATCATTCCAAAATTAGCACCCCTGCTAATTTGGGAATTCTCCCACACTCCACGGTCGATGTCCAGTCACAAGCCCATGGAGCCCAATCACTGGTGAATTAATTCAGTGAACCTTTTATCATTTACAATTTCCATATACGACAAAATCTCTCCATCGATCAATCTCCCAGTCGAGACTTAAGGGTATGGTCTTTTATCGGATTCCCTTTTCTTTTGTCTTGACCTTATGTACTCTGGTCTCGAAATAAATTCTCTTTGACTTAATCTTTATGAGCTACTTACATAAAGTCGTCAGTTACCTTGGCCAAGGATTTTACCAGAATTAATTTCTCACAGAAATCCATAGGAGAATTTCCCAACCTATCAAGTCGGGTCAATGGATCCTTTGTTGATGATATGAATCTGCACACGAGTTCCTCTATACCCAACATGAGTCCACAGAGACTTTCTGGCTATCCCCAGTCAGTCGGAACTCATATCAAAGTATAGATGTTCTCGCACCAGATAAACCCTATCATCTCAAGTTGTTAGGGATCGTTCCTCGTATACTATTGTAAATTGGAATAACTTCAACCCCGATATGCGACTACCGCTTCCATGGTGAGTTATTTCCTAATTGGGGTATTCAGTGCACTTGCCATCCCAGCAAGCCACCCACTTATGTGTATCGACTATCCCAGTCACGCTCGTGGACCCCAGCGTCCTCCAGTTCATCGGAGTATACACAACAGTGAGAGTCTAACCGAATCCAACGATGTCCTATCTCGATTGGATTCTACGACTCTTGAATATGTTTTAGATCACGGCCTTAGAGATCAGTCCACGGGTTGTCCCATAGCCCTGTGATCTAAGGACTTCTATCCTTATGCGTAGACAAATATTACATAAGATAAAGTTGACCATTTAATAAAAGTGCATTTATTAACTAAATTGAATAGTTCCTCATTAATTACAATTAATGCTAGCCATACAGCTGGCTTGCAGGACACTATTTCTATCAATCTCCCACTTGTCCTAAAGCCAGTCTTTTATGTTCTTGAGTCCCATCTTATGCAGATGTTTCTCAAATGCCTTTTGAGGCAGAGGCTTCGTTAGCGGGTCCGCCGTATTATCTTCTGAGTCGACACGTTCCATCTTAATGTCTCCTCTACCAATGATATCTCTTATCACGTGGTATCGTCTCTGTACGTGCTTGGATTTCTGATGAGATCTCGGCTCCTTTGCTTGCGCTATTGCCCCATTATTATCGCAGAAGATAGTAATGGGCTCAGCAATGCTAGGTATCACATCCAATTCCTGGATGAAGTTCCTCATCCAAACACCTTCCTTTGCTGCGTCACTCGCGGCAATGTATTCTGCTTCAGTGGTTGAATCCGCGGTTGTTTCCTGCTTGGAGCTCTTCCAGCTAACCGCACCACCATTGAGGCAGAAAACGTATCCTGATGTCGACTTGAAGTCGTCTACATCACATTGGAAGCTTGAGTCTGTATAGCCTTCCAATTTCAATTCTCCTCCACCGTATACCAAGAACAATTCCTTAGTCCTTCTCAGGTACTTCAGAATTGCCTTTACGGCTATCCAGTGCTGCTCACCTGGATCAGACTGGTAGCGACTTGTTACGCTAAGAGCGTACGCTACATCTGGTCTCGTACATAGCATACCATACATTATGCTTCCTATCGCGGATGCATATGGTACTCGAGACATATTGCTTCTCTCCTCAGGCGTCTTTGGGGCCATAGACTTGGAGAGTGCAATTCCATGTCTCATTGGAAGTAACCCTCTCTTGGATTCTTCCATACTAAATCTTTTCAAGATTTTATCTATGTACTGGGATTGGGAGAGGCCCAGCAGTCCTTTTGATCTATCTCGGTAGATCCTTATACCTAGTACAAAGGATGCTTCTCCCATATCCTTCATTGAGAATTGTGTAGACAACCATGCTTTAGTTTCAGACAATGCTTTTACATTGTTTCCAATGAGAAGAATGTCGTCAACATAAAGCACCAAAAATTCAACTGTACTCCTACTGATCTTCTTGTACACGCAAGGTTCGAACATGTTCTTGATGAATCCAAAAGTTTGGATTGTCTCATCAAAACGAATGTTCCAACTTCGGGAAGCTTGCTTTAGTCCATAAATGGACCTCTGGAGTTTGCACACCTTGTGTTCTTCTCCTTTGGATGCATATCCTTTTGGTTGCTCCATGTAGATCTCCTTATCAATGTCTCCATTGAGAAAGGCAGTCTTTACATCCATTTGCCATATCTCGTAGTTATACCACGCAGCTATGGCCAGCAAGATCCGAATGGATTTGGGCATTGCGACGGGCGAGAAGGTCTCCTCAAAGTCGATACCAGGTCTTTGAGTGTATCCTTTCGCCACTAGTCGCGCCTTGTAGGTAATCACCTCTCCGTTCACTCCAAGCTTTCGCTTATAGATCCACTTGCAACCCACGGGAGCCACTCCCACTGGTGGATCTACCAAGGCCCAGACCTTGTTTGAGTGCATGGAGTCCAGTTCGGATTCCATGGCTTTGCGCCACTTTCCCGAGTCTATGTCTAGCATAGCCTCTTCGTAGGTCCTTGGGTCGATTAGAGACTGTCCAGTCTCATGCAGCAGACCGTAGTACCTCTCGGGTTCTCTACGTTGTCTTTCTGACCTACGAAGTATCGGTGTACTTTCTGGTGCACTTTCATGCTCTTGTTCTCCCACTGCCTGTGGTGACGGGTCAGCTCGATCGACCTCTAAGGCCTTTTCAGCTTCAGTGACCTCATCTAGTTCTACGTTATTTTCTTTCTTGTCCACCAAGAAATCCTTCTCCAAGAAGTGAGCGTTCCTTGAGACAAACGTTGTTTGTCTTGTAGGATCGTAGAACTCGTATCCTATTGAGTTTTCCGGATACCCCACAAATTTTGCACAAAGTGGATTTTGTTTCCAATTTATCTCCCACTAGCTTTTTAACGTAAGCGGGAGATCCCCATATGCGCATGAATGCGTATGAGGGTGCCTTGCCAAACCATAGTTCGTATGGTGTCTTTTCTACGGATTTCGAAGGTACCATATTCAGTATCTTCGTTGCCGTGAGGAGGGCATGTCCCCAAAATGAAAGAGGTAAGTCAGTGGCACTCATCATGGATCGAACCATGTCCATCAAGGTTCGATTCCTTCTCTCTGCTACTCCATTTAATTGGGGTGTTGCAGGAGGAGTCCACTGCGATAATATTCCATGCTCTACAAGATAATTCAGAAATTCGTTACTAAGAAATTCTCCACCTCGGTCAGAACGAAGAGCCTTTATCGTATGACCAAGTTGATTCTCTACTTCCATCTTGAATTCTTTGAATCGCTCAAAGGCTTCAGACTTGTGTTTCAACAAGAACACATATCCATAACGACTAAAGTCGTCAGTGAAAGTGATGAAGTAGTCATAGCCACCTCGGGCGCTTTTTCTTAGTGGTCCACATACGTCAGTATGTATTAAGTCCAATGTTTGCTTGGCTCGCTCAGGGTTTCCCTTAAACGGCAACTTAGCCATTTTACCCTTCAAACATGGTTCACATGTCGGCATTTCATCAATGCGATTGATTTCAATCGCGCCAGATGATGCTAACTTTTGAATCCTTGACTTAGATATATGTCCAAGTCTAGCGTGCCATAATTGGGCAGATATTTCATTATCTTGTTTCCTTTTGTTTTGTTGTACGTGCATGACTTAACTTAGGTGGTTTTATGATGTAAAGTCAATAATTCAATGTACCAAATGAAAAACAAAAACAGGAGCTTTTATTAAAATCAACATTATTCAAAAAATATGAATAAAAAGTTTCTCATTAAAAACTAGGTACATAAATGAAAGTTTCCTAATGACTTTATCAAACCACCTAAATCTACTTTTGCCTACGGCCTTGGTAGCAGCTCCAGCTCCATTGCCTTTATTCAAGGATCCAATCCTCAGGCTCCAGTTTCCCTAATGCTCCCATCACCTACAAGGATGAGAACTCCAGTCAGTGTCTAACACCAAAAATGCACAGTTAATTGTAAAATTAACTTTAACAAGGAATATACCTGTTCGAACTCTCCATAGGTTCGAATTTAATCCTTTCCTTTGACCTTGTGCAGTAAGGAGCTCTGGTTTCCATTTGTCTTGGTTTTGAACGCCGCCCAGTCTTTTCGCCAACCCTTGCTTTCTTTCCAAAAGAAGCTTCGTGTTCCTCGAGCATTTGCCGCAGGACATGCACAGTGATCTCTCGCCTCTGGAGATTCAAGTCCGCGATAAATCGGTCATATGATCTAGGAAGAGATTGTAGAATAATATCCACTCGGAAATCATTGTCCATCACGACACCCATATCATCGAGTTCAGACAGAAGTCGAATCATCTTGTGTACGTGGATTCCGACAGGAGTTTCCCTTCTCTTTCTTGCTTGCAAGAGTTCCCTCGTGATCGCGAATTTGCGACGACCATCTCTAATCCCATAAAGGAATTTGAGATTCGAGAGAATCTCTTTCGCGGATGCCATATGCTCATGTTGCAAACGCAGATCAAGTGACATATATTCCAACATGTATTCACGAGCTAAGCCATCATCCAATTTCCACTTGGTGATGCTTTTACGGAGCTCATCAGGAACGTCATGTGAAATAGTAATGGGTGGTGGCACAGACAAAACATAAGATATGTTTTCAGCTTCAAATAATCCATTCAAATGATGCGTCCAGAAATGCAAGTTGGGTCCAGTTAAAATATTACGTTCAAGTGATGAGATGGACAAATCTCTAAGTGCTCTAAGCTCTTTTGACATCATATCTATAAAACGACGATAGAAGAAATAAATACGCGAAAGATTAATTTAAAATGCACAATTTACAAACATGGATTTTATTTGCAAATTACTCCCACTATTTTAATCAAAATCTTATGCCCCCACATAAGTTTCGGGAATTTAAAATATCCTAGCGGGCTTAAGGCCCAAATGCAATCTCCTAGTACCCACGACTCGTTGGCCATACTATTTGATCCACTTGGTGGTTGACTACGTCAACGGTTAACCATCGCAGCTAACCCTTAAGTTCATTTAGCCTCGTTTTTCGATATGGACCCACGACTCGTGAGACATCCATATTTACTAGCGTTAAATCATGTCCAATACTCGTGAAGAGAAATAGTTCAATCCTAGACGCCCCACGACTCGTGAGACAGCGCCTAAAACCTTGCTATCCCCTCCCTTGGCACTAAACTCGTGCATCGAGGCAATAGACATATTATCTTCCTATAGCTCGACCCACGACTCGTGAGACATCGAGATATATTCGTACAACATGCCTAAGACCTAGTAATTGGATAGGCTTGGACCATAGACACTATTCATATGCGCCCGTTATTCGATTTAATATTCTAATTGAATTTTAAGTTCAATTGGAGGTTTCTAAGTGTGCGAGGTCTCATCAGATTATGCTTATCTTGTTTACGTTTTCTATCCTAAGCATGCATCTCATACATCAAAGAATAATGTGCGAAAAAGTAAACATTCATCACCTAGCAAGATATGATTGGTCGATTGCCCATCCTATGCGATCCATCACGGGCCATGTGATGAATCAATTGGTCAGTCTAGGGTGAAAATTAAATGTCCTAACTATTACAATTTTAAACCCATACATCATGGGCCTTCTTGTAATATCCAGCTTGATTGGGCCTCCATGTAATGAATTGGGCCTCCATGTCCTCCAAGGTAAATGGGCCTCCATGTGGATCTCCAAGTCTTCATGAGGTCTTCTCGGCTCCAAGCCTAAACTAAGTCTAACTTATAAAAATAAATGGTCCTATTCTATTACATTTGTTTGCGCAAGCAAGGGCACCAATCAGGCCCATTTAATTACAACCCAAAATTAAATAAACCAAAAACAACACAGGGCTTAAGGGCAAAATCGACCAATCCACATATTCACTCAAGAACATGCATAAATTCACATAAGGGCAAAAATGTAAATTTACCGGCTCCATTAATTTTAATTCATAAATTTTATCCAAGTTAATTAATTTTGAATTAACAATTAACCTCTAAGATTAATTAGCTTTTTCTTGAGCTTCAAGTAATCTATAAATCCTATCTTGATTAAGATTGGTTAATTAAGGTAATCTAAATCTCTAAGATTCTTACCTTATCCAAAACTCTAAGTTTCCCAATATTCCCAAATCTCCAAGATTCTCAAGATAATCCTATTTTGATTAGATTAGTTTAATTAAGGTAGTGATTAATTCTAACAGAATAACTACCTTATCCAAAAACTCCAAGTTTCCTAATCTTCTAAAATTCTCCAAGATTTTCAGGACATCCAAAATAGGTAGAAATTGAATCCAACCAAAATTCAGCCACGGAGTGACGAACAGGGTGCCGCCACGTGACAGCACACACGCGGCCACGGAGGCCGCGCGTGAGCCGCACGCAGCGGCTGCTGCTACGCGTGACAGCACGCATCAGCGTGCTGCTGCGCGTAGCCAACGCGCGGCAGACTGCACGTAGGCAGTTGCCGTGCGCGGCACGCGCAGCCAGCGCGCTGTGTGTTGGGATTCGGTAAGAAAAACAGCCCTAGGCACAGCGGAATATAAAAAAAAAAAAATTTTCTAGGGCCTCTTAAAGAATCTTGCCAGGATATTCTCTAGTTGTATATATATAAATATAATTAAACGACAGTATAAGTTTTCTCGTTTATACCTGTCTCCTTGCAAATCCTAGGCTAGCAATATGAGCTCTGAATTCTGACCCCGGTTGATCGACCCACACCTTTTTGTAGCGCCCCACGTGTTGCGCCTCTACGAGTTGATACACCACAATATCACGAAAATTAATATACCTAATCGACTAGAACATAGGCTATATTAATATCTAGGTTTTAGGAACGATTTGGGAACAAAAACGAAGACGAAAAATTCTTCCACAGGAAAGAACTGGTTCGGCCGATCTGGTAGGGAGAGGGAGAGAGATTTTTGCTTTGCTCAATTTTTGCTTAAGGAGTTGTGTGAAAAATAACTAAAAGAAAGCTATTTATAGTTTTATTTCTATCCTAGTCCTATTAGGACTAGGTCTTCTCTCTCCTACATGGGCCATGGCCCTCTTTAATTAGAAGACTAAGTCTTCTAATTATTCATGGCCCATATTAATTAATCTTTCAGGGCTTTATTTAATCTCCCAATTAAATAGCCCAATTAATTAAATCATCTCCCAATTAATTAATTAAACTCCAAGTCTAATTAAATTAATCATTCCATTAATTAATTAAATCCTAATTAATTAATTTACTCATAAATCAAATTCCAATTTAATTTATAATCTTGATCCAATTCCAATTGGATCCATTTTTGTTCCATATGGGTCGACCCAGTCGACCCACCCATTTAATCGACCCAGTCGATTTTGACCCAGTCGACCCAGTCGACTGGTTCGTTCTTGTTTCCTCGCTTTCGCTACTTGTGTATTGTGTATGCCCCCGTAGGTTCACCACATAATTGGGCGTGGGTTGTAATTAAATATTATTTAATTACTCGAGCAATTAATACTCTAAATTAATCGAACACTCTGTCGATTAATCATTCCAAAATTAGCACCCCTGCTAATTTGGGAATTCTCCCACACTCCACGGTCGATGTCCAGTCACAAGCCCATGGAGCCCAATCACTGGTGAATTAATTCAGTGAACCTTTTATCATTTACAATTTCCATATACGACAAAATCTCTCCATCGATCAATCTCCCAGTCGAGACTTAAGGGTATGGTCTTTTATCGGATTCCCTTTTCTTTTGTCTTGACCTTATGTACTCTGGTCTCGAAATAAATTCTCTTTGACTTAATCTTTATGAGCTACTTACATAAAGTCGTCAGTTACCTTGGCCAAGGATTTTACCAGAATTAATTTCTCACAGAAATCCATAGGAGAATTTCCCAACCTATCAAGTCGGGTCAATGGATCCTTTGTTGATGATATGAATCTGCACACGAGTTCCTCTATACCCAACATGAGTCCACAGAGACTTTCTGGCTATCCCCAGTCAGTCGGAACTCATATCAAAGTATAGATGTTCTCGCACCAGATAAACCCTATCATCTCAAGTTGTTAGGGATCGTTCCTCGTATACTATTGTAAATTGGAATAACTTCAACCCCGATATGCGACTACCGCTTCCATGGTGAGTTATTTCCTAATTGGGGTATTCAGTGCACTTGCCATCCCAGCAAGCCACCCACTTATGTGTATCGACTATCCCAGTCACGCTCGTGGACCCCAGCGTCCTCCAGTTCATCGGAGTATACACAACAGTGAGAGTCTAACCGAATCCAACGATGTCCTATCTCGATTGGATTCTACGACTATTGAATATGTTTTAGATCACGGCCTTAGAGATCAGTCAACGGGTTGTCCCATAGCCCTGTGATCTAAGGACTTCTATCCTTATGCGTAGACAAATATTACATAAGATAGAGTTGACCATTTAATAAAAGTGCATTTATTAATCTAAATTGAATAGTTCCTCATTAATTACAATTAATGCTAGCCATACAGCTGGCTTGCAGGACACTATTTCTATCAATCTCCCACTTGTCCTAAAGCCAGTCTTTTATGTTCTTGAGTCCCATCTTATGCAGATGTTTCTCAAATGCCTTTTGAGGCAGAGGCTTCGTTAGCGGGTCCGCCGTATTATCTTCTGAGTCGACACGTTCCATCTTAATGTCTCCTCTACCAATGATATCTCTTATCACGTGGTATCGTCTCTGTACGTGCTTGGATTTCTGATGAGATCTCGGCTCCTTTGCTTGCGCTATTGCCCCATTATTATCGCAGAAGATAGTAATGGGCTCAGCAATGCTAGGTATCACATCCAATTCCTGGATGAAGTTCCTCATCCAAACACCTTCCTTTGCTGCGTCACTCGCGGCAATGTATTCTGCTTCAGTGGTTGAATCCGCGGTTGTTTCCTGCTTGGAGCTCTTCCAGCTAACCGCACCACCATTGAGGCAGAAAACGTATCCTGATGTCGACTTGAAGTCGTCTACATCACATTGGAAGCTTGAGTCTGTATAGCCTTCCAATTTCAATTCTCCTCCACCGTATACCAAGAACAATTCCTTAGTCCTTCTCAGGTACTTCAGAATTGCCTTTACGGCTATCCAGTGCTGCTCACCTGGATCAGACTGGTAGCGACTTGTTACGCTAAGAGCGTACGCTACATCTGGTCTCGTACATAGCATACCATACATTATGCTTCCTATCGCGGATGCATATGGTACTCGAGACATATTGCTTCTCTCTTCAGGCGTCTTTGGGGCCATAGACTTGGAGAGTGCAATTCCATGTCTCATTGGAAGCAATCCTCTCTTGGATTCTTCCATATTAAATCTCTTCAAGATTTTGTCTATGTACTGGGATTGGGAGAGGCCCAGCAGTCCTTTTGATCTATCGCGGTAGATCCTTATACCCAGTACAAAGGATGCTTCTCCCATATCCTTCATTGAGAATTGTGTAGACAACCATGCTTTAGTTTCAGACAATGCTTTTACATTGTTTCCAATGAGAAGAATGTCGTCAACGTAAAGCACCAAAAATTCAACTGTACTCCTACTGATCTTCTTGTACACGCAAGGTTCGAACATGTTCTTGATGAATCCAAAAGTTTGGATTGTCTCATCAAAACGAATGTTCCAACTTCGGGAAGCTTGCTTTAGTCCATAAATGGACCTCTGGAGTTTGCACACCTTGTGTTCATCTCCTTTGGATGCATATCCTTTTGGTTGCTCCATGTAGATCTCCTTATCAATGTCACCATTGAGAAAGGCAGTATTTACATCCATTTGCCATATCTCGTAGTTATACCACGCAGCTATGGCCAGCAAGATCCGAATGGATTTGGGCATTGCGACGGGCGAGAAGGTCTCCTCAAAGTCGATACCTGGTCTTTGAGTGTATCCTTTTGCCACTAGTCGCGCCTTGTAGGTAATCACCTCTCCGTTCACTCCAAGCTTTCGCTTATAGATCCACTTGCAACCCACGGGAGCCACTCCCACTGGTGGATCTACCAAGGCCCAGACCTTGTTTGAGTGCATGGAGTCCAGTTCGGATTCCATGGCTTCGCGCCACTTTCCCGAGTCTATGTCTAGCATAGCCTCTTCGTAGGTCCTTGGGTCGGTTAGAGACTGTCCAGTCTCATGCAGCAGACCGTAGTACCTCTCGGGTTCTCTACGTTGTCTTTCTGACCTACGAAGTATCGGTGTACTTTCTGGTGCACTTTCATGCTCTTGTTCTCCCACTGCCTGTGGTGACGGGTCAGCTCGATCGACCTCTAAGGCCTTTTCAGCTTCAGTGACCTCATCTAGTTCTACGTTATTTTCTTTCTTGTCCACCAAGAAATCCTTCTCCAAGAAGTGAGCGTTCCTTGAGACAAACGTTGTTT
>CM064880.1:21950513-22122073 GCA_003313485.2 Penstemon barbatus
CATATTTTATATCCCAACATATTATCAAATTTATATATGAATAATATATTTTTTTTTTCTTGTCTATTTCAAATTAATTGACAATTTTACAAACATTTAGTCTGAAAAAAATTTATGATTAACATTAAAAAAAAAAAGTAACTATTTTTTTTACGAAGTTAATTTATGGACAGTTTGCAATACTTATGCGTGTCAGACAGTATACTTAATTACCTTAATTAATTTTAATAATTAGAAGACGAATACGTAGCATTTTTTTGTACTATTTAACCGAGCCTTTCCACTCTTTTTAAGTCCTGCGTTCCATCATTTCGAACTTGCACAACTTCAAATGGATCCTAATAAAGTAGTCTCCGAACAATAAAAGGACGATGCTTACTGGTAAAATAAAAAAATATATAAATATTTCGTTTCGTTTAAATAATTTAACAGTTTTTGTTTTTTTTATTCAGGGAAGCTTTTGGTAGCCGAAGAGATGGAAAAATGGTTAGAGAAATTATCGATGAAGGAGAACATAAAGTAGTGACGACTAACCAACTGACCAACATCTTTCAGACGATGACCAGAAAAAAAGAAATCAAAATAGAAAACAAGAGAAACAAACAGAAGCATATTGTTCGAAATGATGAGAAAGACGATAGTGACGATGATGAGGAAGAAAAATATTTTTTAAGATGGAGGAAGATTCCGATGAATCCGTAACGAATCTTGATGGATTATGTTGAAAATTTTATTTTAAAATAATATTTTATTTGTATTTTTAGTATTTTTTTATTAAGTTATTTTATGTTTTAAGTTAATATATAATTCAATATTTATAAAATTAAGCACTTAATTATTTTTTTTAAGATGGAGGAAGATTCCGATGAATCCGGTAACGAATCTTGGATGGATTATGTTGAAACTTTTATTTTAAAATAATATTTTAGTTTGAATTTTTAGTATTGTTTATTATGTTATTTTATTTTTAAGATAATATATACTTCAATATTTATAAAATTAAGCATTTTATTATTTTTTTGCATTGATTAGTTTAATACTCCTATTTATATAACAACAGATTACTAAAATTAGAAAAACAAAAATAAATTTTACTAACAAAAGCAATGGTAGAAAAATATATTTTATTTAGAATATTCAACATACTGTTGTTAAATTTATGTCATGTAAATGTTATATAAAAAAATATAACTACCTATATTTATTAACAACAGATTAATAAAATAAAAACGAAAAAAAAAAAAAATAAAAGGCAGCAAGAAATAATTCTGAAGAAGATAGTAATAAAAAAAATATTATTTGTACAAACATCTTAGGCACATATTATCAAACAAAATCTAAGACTCATATATTAGTAATAATTACAAAATTTCAGCTTATTGTTTTATTAATTTCATATTATTACATTTCTCAGCAAGACATTAAGTGCGTTCCATTTTAACCGACCTACAGTATTTTACTAATACCTAGTTTAATTTCATGTAAATTAATATTAGCCTTTGATAAACAATATAGTATATAAATTAAAATAACAAAATTAAAAAAAAAAAATTAGCAGCCGTTATTAAATGCTCAAACCTTTATCTTTTTAAAACTATTGGAAGTGTCCATTAATTTTAAAAGAATGTGACTTATCATATACTACGAAAAGAAAATATTTAAACAAAATATATATGGCAGTTATTGAATATTTGGTAATACAATTCAAATTAATTTAAAAGCTTTGTAAAACACACTGACAATAAATAAGCAAATAACATTTTGTCTTATGACACTGTTTGTTTCATTTTCTCCAAATATCGTAAAAAGTTCCAAATAATGTGGTATTTTGTAAAACTTTCTGCAATGTACATTGTTGCTATTTTATTCTAAATAGTTATAGGTTAATTACATATTCCTTCCGGATCCAGATTTTATGAATTAAATGGGATTTGGTCGGAAAAAATTAATAAAAAGATAAACAAATCAAAGTAGTACCAAATAATTCCGTTGAGATATTAATAAAAAAAAATTACTTATACAAACATGTTAAGCACATATTATAAAACAAAATGAAAGCTTCATATATTTTTAATTATAATATTTTCGTTTAATGTTTTATTCATTTCATATTGTTGCATTTTTCAGGTTGACATTAAGTACGTAAATTAATATTAGCCTATTCGAAATTATTTTTTTGTAATTTTGTTTTAATAAAAAAACAACATATAGATATGCTAAAAAACTTGTTTTTACATGACATAAAACAAAATTATAGATTTTCTTTATTCAAAAGATATACATGTACAATAGTTCGACAAGCTAAAAACATTATAGGCCATCGATAATTGTACATTTTATTCTAGTCAAAAGATATACATGTACAATGCAGATTTGATTTCGATACATGTACAATGCATTGCATCAGGAATACCACTTAATGACCGCCTCAACAAGTTTATTTTCTTTCCTTTCTTTCTCCTTTCTTTCTCCTTTCTATGCTCCCGTAATAGATAATGATCATGTGACCTAATGGAATTGATAAACAACCAAACCATCTGAAATAAGACAGGATTTTTTAATTATTAAACTGCAAAAAAACAAAAAACTAAAAATAAATTGGCTTAGATTTACAAATCAATGAATCAAACGTTATCGTTAAGGGATCAAGTGCTAGTACGAAAGCACAGGACGGAAAAAGGGAAATCTTTTTTTTTTTTTTTTTATTATAGAGGTTATCATTAAGAGGTATCCCAGATGCGATCCAATCTTTCAAGGATTAGATAATACATCATTCGTTGATATTGTAAACGTATAACAAAAGACACGATGTCTAATTGGTCGCAAAGAACACTTCATTGAACTACGAACAATTATGAACAATTACAAACGCAATAAAATTGTGTACAAGAAAATTGGAAAAGTATTTTTTTATTAAATTTGCAAAGGGTTAGATAATTTATTTTGACGCTGGTAACAAGAGCAATTTATAGTAAAACAAATTTTGATCCAAGGGTTGAATTTATTACAGATGAACAGCCGAGATGATCGTATGATGTAAACAGGAATTCCACTTCCCAAAAATAAAGCACTGTCTGACAATAATTTAAACCCTTGGATAAAAATATGTTTTACAACTTGGCACCCTTGGATCCCAAAAATATATATTATACAATTTAATTAGATTATCATGATCGGTAGACAAAAAAATATAGTATTATAAACAAAGTATTTGTTAAAATAAATATTATGTATAATGACTTCTTACATTAGAAAACTGCTAAAGACTATTATTTTGAACGTATATACACCACGATCTACAAAATTATTGATTTGACATCTATCACAAATATCACGTCAATAAGCAAAACTACAACTCGATATAATAAATTATATATTAACTTTTTTTTAAGCAAAACAATTAATGTTAATTTAACATGTATAAAATTATTCAACGCTATATTTTATTATAATATTCAATTAATATTAGTCGTTGTTTGTAAACCTATATGCAAATTTTACAAGATTATTTTGTGTGCGTCCATCTATTAAGTCACATTCGATCGATATACCAACATCCACTTTAAAGTTGTATAACCGATGTTAACTAAAACATTACGTAGTAACAAAATAATAAAATATTTGTAAGCATCACATCATCATTAATAACCAGCTTAATTAAAAGATGTCAACTCTATATAGCTATTTAAAAAAAATAAGATATATTTAGAAATATTTAAGAACAAAAAATCCACTAATCCAACGGATGATAATAAAGCCTGGTTTTATGAGAAGTAGAAGGTGAATTTTATTATACTAAAGATAATTCTAATGATAATAAAAACAAATCGTAGAATGACTTTATCGAAAATATTATTTAAAAATAATTTTTTTATAAATAAAAACTAAAATAATTAAATATAATAATAATATATTTTTTCCCATAATTATTTAAACAATCGTTGAAACAAATATTAAAATTCAAGGAATTTCAGAATGGACAGCCAGGATAAACGCATGATTAGAATAAGAATTAGGACGGTAATCGAGCCCAGTAGTACTGAACGATAAACTGTTTAAATTATTCTAATTTAATTGGTATTTATTTGTTAAGTTCACCAATTTAGCCATTAATGGATAGATATAGAGCTGTTTGATTAAGGTATAGTGTTTAGGGTAAGTAAACTCGTAGATAAATGTCATATATAGTCGTTATTAGTATTATCAATGAATAACAAAATAGAGGAAAGAATATGTGTCACATATTGCAATAGTGGATCATATCGACATTGTGTAGACATTACATATAAGAACCACTCAAAATTCCTTTCAACATCGACTCCGAGACATCCTGTCATCCAAAATTAGACGGCGCATACTTCAATCTTGTCGAAAGGAACGTTTATCTTCTCCAACCGTTAAAATTAGAAAAGGAAAGAGCAATCCCCTTAAATTTTATGCTATAATAACTTATGAAAATGTATTTAAATATGCAACAATTAACTCTAAATATTAAGTAGCATTTTTTTTATATACTATCTATATATATATATTTGAATATAAATTTCTCAAATTAAAAAGATTTAAAAAATACACATAATTATATCACGTATAAATAACTTTCATTACAAAATATCGAAAAATAACCTATAAATATAAACTCATAAATTAATATATATTTTATTTTATTTTGGCGTGCATGATGGTGAAGTTCGGATCCGTCCCCTCTTTTTTATTTATTTATATTTATTATTTGGTGAGAAAATTTCCTATTCTGTTACTTTCTCCTTTGTGATTTGGCGAGGAGTTTTGAGATAGTAGTTGAAAAAGATAAGAGATTTAGGTACTTAATATTTTTTGCCTCAAATTTCTTGAGAATATAAGTTATCGGCAGAACTTGGGTCGTAAATTACAACGCAATATACTTTCCGGAATTATTTGCTCTTGAGGTCAAACGAGTTTTTATCGTACGAATCGTCCATTCTGGTCGATTGGGTCAGAAACACATCGTATTATAAGCAATAGAATCATGCTTTATCACCTTCGGAGTTAAATTATGCTAGATGATATATTTTTCGTAAATATTTTTTCCATGCTTCTTACTTAAGCACATATTATATACGACATTCCTGGTAAGTAAATAATACTAATATCTCAAAAAAATATTTCGTAAAATCTCATTAGATTATTAAGAAAATAGACAAAAAAAATATTATAAAAAAATGATTTTTTAAAATAAATGTTAAGTTTAAAGGATTCTTACATTAATCATAGAGTAAAGTTATTTACAATCTTCATCACAATCTAAAATTGCGTCTCTCATAAAACAGACTGAAAACAATTATTTAACTTGTATGTACCATACTTTATAAAATTATTAATTTGACATTTATCACAAATCTCACGTCAATAAGCAAAATCACAACTCAATATAAATTATATATTTGTTTATTTGACTACACAGTAAAGTTAATTTAACACGTAGAACAGTATCCAATACAAAATTTAATTTAACATGTATATATACTATTAACGATCATTTAAAAAATATTGGTTATCAGAAAAATAATAAGTCTAAATATAACTAATTAACAAAGTCTAAAGACTCTCTAAAAACCAAACATATATCCTTATTCGATTTATGTAAGTTAAATATAATACTAATATATATCGATCATAGCAAACAACTGATTGAAATACCAAAGCAAATACTGAAATACATATTGAGCTAAAACAAATATAAAAACATAATACTTTATTAATCAAAATGCTTTATACAACAATGCATTACGAATTATCCTATCAAAACAAGATATAAGTAGTCCTGTTTAACACATACTGATCACATTCCAAGAACATTTTCGGAATCGCGGGTAAATAACTAAGAATGTATTCCAATTCTACCAAATATACATACCCGAATAAAAAGTCACTTTATATGCCAAATATTTTGTAGTGTTTACTCGATTAAACATTTTATTTTTTCAAATACACGATCAACAAAATTCCAAATATATTGTAGCATTTTTTCGACGAAAAGATTAAACAGAAGAAACTTACTTACTTTTTAACTACCCACAAGTTTAAAAAATTAATTAAATTTGGGCCTTTGAATCATATTAAATGTGATTAAATTTTGTTAATTTATTCTTTTAAATCTGCAATAATTTTTATACTCAGATAATTATGTTCTATATACGTTTCCATTGATAAACATTGTTTAATTCCGATTTGATGAATATTTTCCACTCCGACCAACTATTGGAATGGTAATAAATGATTATCGACCAGTATAATCATATGGTTATCGACTGTGCACTTAAACCTTCACAACGCAGTGTTAATTGGCTAATTGAATAGTTACATAATTATGAGCATCATATCATCCTTCTTGTCCGAATTATTTAAATAATAATAATAAAAATAATAAATAATAGTATATAAGTCGTTTTGTTTTTTATTTTAAATATTTAGATATTTTATTATTTTTCATTGGCGGTTGCATCTTACATGTTGCTACTTTTTTATAAGTACACCCCATTATTTTCGTTACTATAAGTCATCCTTCGACCAACTTTATGATCGGCTCCAGATCATATATTTAACTATTCTTGTTTTGGTTCCTACGTCAACAAAGTATTTTACGACCAATAAAGTATCAATTTCTTCAAAATACATTTCCTATGTTAAGAAACAATTTGAATAAAGACTAAATATTTAAATATTTCTAAACATCACATAATCTACGCTGATCAGCCTAATTAGAAGGTATTTAATTATAAACGGCGTATTAACATGTTGCCATGCTTTATCTTTATTATCTCCAATATATAGGTAAATTCCATCTATGTTAATCGTACTACCCTTCAAGAAATTACATATAACATTAAATACACTATATTCTCACAATAAATCATCAATATATTCAGAAATCTAAAGTTTATATAAAATAAAAATGTATTAAGTTAATTTCACACAAAATTAAATTTAAAATTTAGGATACAAAAATAAATTTTTTGTTGTCGAATATTTTATTGCTCTGGAACGAACTACTCTGTTATATTTTATTTTTATTTTTTGTAATTTTGTATTTTATATTTTATTATTCAATATATTCTTTATGTTTTGTTTGTTTATTTAATATATATTATATTATTTTGTTTCGGGGCTCTATGAGTTTCTATTTTAATTTGCTCCGTTAATTCTGCGTTTTATTCTATATTTTATGAGTCTGTATTTTAATCAACAAAATTTCCCCGGAGTCATTTGCTGTTGGTTGCAAATCGATCCTTCTCTCATTTATACTTTCATTTGGAGTTTGATTTTGATCTTACTTTTCGATCTGCACTTATAAAGTATTTGTTTGTCCGTTTGTTTATCTTTTACATCCTCGGTAACTGCCTTAATTTTGTTTATTCAACTGTTTTTCGTATTCTATATTTTATTCTTTTATATTCTTAATTTTTTTATTGGTCATTGTTTTAGTAATTTGTTGCCCAAAATTTTATTGATGTGGACGAACTACCTTGTTATATTTAATTTTAATTTTTTTATTTTATATTTTTATTATTCAATATATTCTCTATGTGTTGTTTATATTATTTAATTAATTTATGTTATTTTGTTCCGGGCTTATTTAGTTTTTAGTTTAATTAACTCCGTAAATTCTGCGTTTTATTCTATATTTTATATAAGTCGGTATTATAATCAACAAAATATTCTCGGACCCATTTTCTCTTGGTTGCATTTCGGTTATTTTCTCGTTTATACTTTCATCTCGAGTATAATTTTGATCTTACTTTCCGATCTATAGTTATAAAGTATTTTTTTTTTATGTTTGTTTATTTTTTCAATATTCGGTTACTGCCTTAATTTTGTTTACTCAACTGTTTTTTGTATTCTATATTTTATTATTTTATAATGTTTTGTTAATATTGAATTATGCTCTACATCTTTGTTCTTGATTTGATGCAAAAAAGTTTTAGATATTTTTTAATTTATTCTATATTCGGTTGCTGCCTTAATTTTGTTTATTCAACTGTTTTCCGTATTCTAAATTTTATTATTTTATATTCATAATTTTTTTTATTGGTCATTGTTTTATAAATTTGTTGTCGAATATTGTATTTCTCTTGATGAACTACTCTGTTATATTTTATTTCTATTTTTTGTAATTTTGTATTGCATATTTTATTATTTGATATATTATTTATGTTTTGTTTATTTATTATTTATGTTTTGTTTATTTATTTAATTTATATTATTTTGTTTCGGGGCTTAATGAGTTTTTATTAAGTAGCTCCGTTAATTTTGCGTTTTATTCAATATTTTATAAGTCGGTACTTTAATCTAATAAACTTGCTCGGCGATTTCTTCTTGGTTGCATTTCGATTATTTTCTCATTTATACTTTCATTTCGATATTAATTTTGATATTAATTTCCGACCTGTACATATAAATTATCGATTTGATTTATTCTAGTAAGATGACATTAAACTTTAGAAACATTACTTTTAATCGAACTTCAATTAAGTGGAAATGAAGTTCGCAAATCTCACTTCATTATTGTGGAACCATTCCTTCTAGTCAAAATATTAGTACAATAAGTTACATTATACACACTCATTTTTAAATTCGACATTAGTATTTGTCGAACCAGATTCATGTACTTCATCAATAATAACTGCTGAATCTTCGCCCACCTCATGTTTATCTTGTTTTTCCTCTTTCAATGTTTCAATGCGGCTTAAATTACCAACTGCATACACATTTCTTTCCATGCCACCAATAGTACGCTTTCGCTTTCTAATCTTCATCAGAAAAACTTCAGAATTAAGCGTTTGATTAATCCTATTGACAGAAGGGGAGCTTTCCTGGAACAATAATTATTTAAAATGTTGAAGATATATTAAAAATATAATTAATAAAATAAAATTAAATTAAAAATTAGGATATTACCGCATTGCATAAATCCATGCACATCACAGAATCCATTTGGAGAGTCTTTATAGCTTGGGGCCCAAAAACAGTCACATCTAAAGAACCACTCTGATCGAATATGTTGAGCTGAACTTTCTCTCTAAAAATGGTTAAACAAACCATATATAATCTGACAATAACAACCAAATTAATTGGATAAGAAAATGCATTTTATGTACCTAGGTTCTGCTTTGGTAGACCGTTTGCAAGATACGCAAGTGTACTCGTACTTATACTCAGCATTTATGCCACTATAACATTTACCGCATGCCATGTAGAAAAATTTCTGATCAACGTCAACTATTTTAGCATTCACTTGCAGCGTAAACTTATCGACCTATAAAATTAAAAAAACAATTTATTATACTTAAAACTAAATTTAAAAAAAAAATAAAGATAATATATATCTATTATATATAATATAAAGAACATATTACCTTTTCATTTTCAAAACATCTTCTATCAAGAATATTTCTTCCTTCGGCAAACCTTCCGAAGATTCAGTATGCACAAAATGATCTTCAGTAGAAGTTTCAACAATATATTTCAAGTTATTCGAACGCCTGAAAAATATACAGATAATGAATTTAATAGAGTTTATCTGATGATTTATGAATACATATATTAAAAAAAAAAAAAACATATTCGAAGTTCGTTGGCCTTCGGGATATCAGGATCTATCACAACAGCAGTAGATGGAGTGGAACCAAGCGAACCATCTGTAATAAAATAAATTTATGATTATAATCTACATCATTTTTTTGTTGCATATAATATGATTTTTTTAAAGATTAATTTAAATTAATACCATAATGTGCAGATAAAGACAAGTTTGACACTCTGAGTACAGGATAACTATCAAAAGCACTATCAATGATTTCTCCTTCTGACTCTGCCACTGCATTCCAGAGTGTAAGAATAACCACTTTCTTCCTAGAGATTAAGAAACACATAATTTATTAAACAACTTTATAAAATCAAAAAATACATGTTAAACAAATCAAATATAATATATAAACTTACTCTTGGTTAAGCATACTCTTTTACTGTATATTCTTTTTCTCCGGCAGTAAACACACGTTGGTCTTTCTTATCAACAGCAATGGCAATAATATCTTTGGACATATTACGTAGATTATTTATACAAAATAAGAAAATATTATATATATAATTAATATAAAAAAATACATACCTACAACGTTATCGTTGCCAATTTGTTCCTTCAAATTTATAAAAGGAGCAAACTGTAGATTCAAGACCGATTGAGGAATACAGTTTTCTATCTCGGAATTGTGAGCAGTTTTTATGTTAATTGTCCACTGATATGGATAATTAAATTTGTCATATTTAGGATCACAATGCTTCACTTTTGCATTAGAAACGATGTATGTATTGTATAGACGGAAAGAATCTTTAAAAAATCCAATATCAGATCCAAATATTGTTGCCACCACTTTCTGACCCTGAAATTTATTTTAGATAGATAAAAAACATATATATAAGTATTTAGATAATTTTCCCGTCTACGAAAATACCATAGATAAATATTTTCATTTTTTCTCGTCAAAAACATTGGAACATTTCCGTTTTTTAGACTATTCGTTTATATTAATCGCCGAAATTTTCGAAAATTTAGTTCGGTTTAATAAAAAAACAGCACCGTTTTGTTATTTTCAAATCCCAACACAATATACTTTTTATTTTTTTTATTTCTAAACGGTATAATCATAAAACAGCACCGTTTATTTCTGAAAGCTCTGGAATAACTTCCAATATTTGTCCCAAAAATAAATTAACTCTAAACTACATTTTCATACACTGTAAATACTATAAAGCAAATGAAGTTAACAAATGTGCCGTTTCATCGGCCAGTACAAGACGCTGATATTGAACAGAACCTCCAGACGAAGAACGTGGCTGCGTCTTCTCTTCCACGATAACTCTTACTTTCCAAGAATCAATTACATCAGTAACATCTTTAATAGACATCATTTTAGTAGACATATTTCTAAAGCAGATAAATAAATCGTCGAAATAATTCAGGATAGAGCACAACGATAAGAAGAAGATATAAATAAGCAAATGTTGAGTCGGTGTAAGTAAAAAATTCCGAAAAGATAAATTAGACTTATAAAAAGAATATTTGTAAATTATTATAAACAGAGTAGGCTTATAAATTTAAATTCAATAAATAATTAAATAAAAATTTCTACATATATAACAGTGGAAATCCAAAAACTTAGGACCATATGATGCTTTGAAAGATACTTTAGGACCGAAAAACAATTTTCGTTACTCGATATACGAGTCAATCTTCTTAGTAAAAGTTCGTCAGATCTAAATTCATAACATTAATCGACCAATTTATAGCATAGATCGAATTTCAATAACATTTGAACATATGCTTTAGATCGATTCAATAAGCTAACAATTAAAAAAGCACGCGTAAAATATAAAGTTAATAACTACTCGGTTTGAGCTCGTTTAATATAATATCGTTTGAGATCGGTTCGATTAAAATAAATCCATATCAAGCACACAATTTTATAGTCGGAAACAAAGCAAAACCTTGATTACTAAACGTTCCAGTAATTGTTCGAGTCAATCTTGTCAGTAAAAGTTCGTCATATCTAAATTCATAACATTAATCGATTGTGGTTGCTTGTTTTCAAATTTTATTTTTTTTCACTCTGTATAAGTATTTAATTTATCATATTTTCATTTACTACTTTATTTTAAATAAACGATTCATTACTCTTCTCTGATATTTTTAATGTTAAATTGTTATTATAATTATTTTAAATACGTATACGATTTATTACTCTACACATAAATTATAACTCCAATTAAGCGTTTCAGTAAAAACAATAGCTACAACTTGAAAATAAAGATTAGCAATCGCCTACAAAATATTCATAAAACACATATATTTAATATAATATTACACACTTTATCCAAGCAAAATATTTTACATAGAATATCGGTGTAACATGGAAATAGATGGAATATTTTGTGAAATAATTTTTTAGCTTATCAAAAGTGGAATTTGTGCTTGTAGAAATCATAAAGTAATCAGAGATGAAAAACAAGACCCGAAATTTTGTGAACAATGCGGCTTTATACCAAAGAATAAATTATTACAAAGGAAAAATTATGTAATAAATTTAAATTTTGACATATCTAGCAATAAGCATTAAATTAAAAACATAATCCTTTTTTTAGGCACCTGCTATAAATATATATATTAAATATAGGTAGATAATTTGAGGTTTTTTTTTGTATGAAGAATAAGCATTAAATATTAAATAATTATAGTGCTAAGCCAAGTTGTTCTTGCAGTTACTCATTTGCTTATCAAAATATATACTTTCAAATAGAGCATAATCGACCAACAAATAAACATAATATTCGAGTTGAATGCTAGGAAAATCATTGAAAATAAAAATTAATTCTTAAGAAGAGAAGATTTTAGCACCCTGAAAATAATATGCCAACCTACTTCGCAGAAACATACAAAAAAGTCAAATAAACCTCAATTCGAATACTACTGCCCCACTATATTTTCGTCCTGTGTATTATAAAAATATTCAACAAATACTTGAAGACAAGTACTAAATATAATTAATGCTAAGAGTATTTTTTTTCAATAAATAATAATGTAATATAAAGAAAAGCATAAAACTAAAATATGTACAGCATATAACGTAAGCATCTGATAATAATAAATACTACCAATATTTTGTAAGTAAATGTTCTGATAGTAAATATATCGACATTATAAAAATACATAATACTTCAAATATAACATCCTGTCCATAATAATATCAAAAAAATGTAATAACAATACTACGATAAAATAAATAAATTTGCATAAATATTACATAAAAATATTATATACATAATGTTTAAATTATGGCATAGAAAAAAAGTTCCAATTTAAAAAAATTAATTGGTGTCAGTAATTTATCTCTCGAAAAATATATCTATCTAAGAATTATATAATATTCATTAACATAAATAAAATTCCATATCTGTTACATAAATATCAACTAAACAAACAACAACAGCGAGGTCAACTTAATTTAACTAATATACGCAAGTAAACTACACAATATATATTATCCAGTGAATCGTTCTAACAGAGAAATAAACAAATTTTATTTAAAAGCTTGTTAAACATCAATCAACGTGAAAAAAATTAATTTAAATTACCTATTTCCTTTTTCTTCCTGAATTTCCACCATTATTTTTCCCTTCAACTTCAGTTTGGATGTTCATATGATCTGTCATTTCCTTAAGCTGAAGACTCATCTGTACAATAAGGGCATTGCTGGCTTTTGATTACTTCATTTGATCTGCCATGGCAGCTGACAGTATACGCTGGTTATTATCTAAAATCATCAGATCATTCCGCATTTCTCTAACATCCTTAATATATTCTTTGATTTCCTTCATCTCAGTAATCACTAATTTATTCAACCTATCAACTCTTTTATCATTTAAAATGAAAATTGAGCTAATTTTCTCTTCAGCATATGATAGCCTAAACGATATTTCCTTAATATTACCAGCAACATCTTCTCGTAAATTCTGAACAGAACATCTCATCTGGGCTATTTCATTATTGATTTCATTAGCTACATTGATAAAAGAATTCTTTTCTCAAGTAGATAACCCCAACTCCATTGATTTAGCATGAATCGACTCAGCAATACTGACGAAATCTTTATATCTTTGCTCATTATTGTTTTCTGATTTACTAAAATATCCCCTCAGCCTATCTTCAAAGTCTACTATCCTATGAAACCCCATACCAGTCATATTACGGCATTCCTTCAACATCTTAAGACAGCTGTTTAGATAATCCTTAAATTCCTTCGCAGAACATCTATCTATATTCACATCTTCATCTTTGTCGGATATCAGAATCTCATCATTCACACTGCCAAATTTATCTTTCTCATAACTTCCATCAAGAGAATCTCCTTTTCTTAATTCATCAAACATAACTTCATCATTTCCCAACAAACAAGATGAGTCTGAATTGTGTTCGAACAGTGAATTAACAGAACTTAGTTGCTCGTCTTTTGCAACTTGTTCTGCTGAACTCAACAAATCAACTGTAACATTATCAGAAACACGGTCAACTTCCATACTATCATCAGAACAACTGCATCTCAGATAAAACAAAGGAAATCTATCATGAATTTGCAATCTTCCCATTTCCTGCTTGAACACTTGCTTGTACAAGTCTGTGAACAACCGTCTATCAATAATGAAACTTTTCATTGACCTACAAAATAGCTCCCTCTCGGCTTCATCTTTTAGGGAAATAATAGATTTATAAAGAACATATCTATGTGGATACCAATAAGAACGATCTATTGCTACCTCTCGAAAGCTAGGTAAACAAAGCAGATCATATTTCTCACCAAACGAAATTTTAAAATCCCTCGTCCATTTTAAAATTGCTGAAATCACAGCTATCCTCACGTATCTCTCAAACCCATTTACAGGCAGCGAATACACCAATGCATCTTTGATGCTGATAAAATTTTCTTTCATCTTCTCATAAAGCACATCCATAAATTTAAACTCATCCAACGCACTTTTCCGTGATGAAGCATTCATAAATTTGATAACCCAACAATCAACTTTTTCTCAAAATCCTTCCACTCATTCATTTCTTTCAAGGACCGGTTCATTCGAAATTCTCTCCACTTAAAGTATGCTTTTACAACCTTATCAAAATTATTTTCTGTCTGCCATTTTGTATTTACATCTTCTGTTGGGATTCGGTAAGAAAAACAGCCCTAGGCACAGCGGAATATAAAAAAAAAAAATTTTCTAGGGCCTCTTAAAGAATCTTGCCAGGATATTCTCTAGTTGTATATATATAAATATAATTAAACGACAGTATAAGTTTTCTCGTTTATACCTGTCTCCTTGCAAATCCTAGGCTAGCAATATGAGCTCTGAATTCTGACCCCGGTTGATCGACCCACACCTTTTTGTAGCGCCCCACGTGTTGCGCCTCTACGAGTTGATACACCACAATATCACGAAAATTAATATACCTAATCGACTAGAACATAGGCTATATTAATATCTAGGTTTTAGGAACGATTTGGGAACAAAAACGAAGACGAAAAATTCTTCCACAGGAAAGAACTGGTTCGGCCGATCTGGTAGGGAGAGGGAGAGAGATTTTTGCTTTGCTCAATTTTTGCTTAAGGAGTTGTGTGAAAAATAACTAAAAGAAAGCTATTTATAGTTTTATTTCTATCCTAGTCCTATTAGGACTAGGTCTTCTCTCTCCTACATGGGCCATGGCCCTCTTTAATTAGAAGACTAAGTCTTCTAATTATTCATGGCCCATATTAATTAATCTTTCAGGGCTTTATTTAATCTCCCAATTAAATAGCCCAATTAATTAAATCATCTCCCAATTAATTAATTAAACTCCAAGTCTAATTAAATTAATCATTCCATTAATTAATTAAATCCTAATTAATTAATTTACTCATAAATCAAATTCCAATTTAATTTATAATCTTGATCCAATTCCAATTGGATCCATTTTTGTTCCATATGGGTCGACCCAGTCGACCCACCCATTTAATCGACCCAGTCGATTTTGACCCAGTCGACCCAGTCGACTGGTTCGTTCTTGTTTCCTCGCTTTCGCTACTTGTGTATTGTGTATGCCCCCGTAGGTTCACCACATAATTGGGCGTGGGTTGTAATTAAATATTATTTAATTACTCGAGCAATTAATACTCTAAATTAATCGAACACTCTGTCGATTAATCATTCCAAAATTAGCACCCCTGCTAATTTGGGAATTCTCCCACACTCCACGGTCGATGTCCAGTCACAAGCCCATGGAGCCCAATCACTGGTGAATTAATTCAGTGAACCTTTTATCATTTACAATTTCCATATACGACAAAATCTCTCCATCGATCAATCTCCCAGTCGAGACTTAAGGGTATGGTCTTTTATCGGATTCCCTTTTCTTTTGTCTTGACCTTATGTACTCTGGTCTCGAAATAAATTCTCTTTGACTTAATCTTTATGAGCTACTTACATAAAGTCGTCAGTTACCTTGGCCAAGGATTTTACCAGAATTAATTTCTCACAGAAATCCATAGGAGAATTTCCCAACCTATCAAGTCGGGTCAATGGATCCTTTGTTGATGATATGAATCTGCACACGAGTTCCTCTATACCCAACATGAGTCCACAGAGACTTTCTGGCTATCCCCAGTCAGTCGGAACTCATATCAAAGTATAGATGTTCTCGCACCAGATAAACCCTATCATCTCAAGTTGTTAGGGATCGTTCCTCGTATACTATTGTAAATTGGAATAACTTCAACCCCGATATGCGACTACCGCTTCCATGGTGAGTTATTTCCTAATTGGGGTATTCAGTGCACTTGCCATCCCAGCAAGCCACCCACTTATGTGTATCGACTATCCCAGTCACGCTCGTGGACCCCAGCGTCCTCCAGTTCATCGGAGTATACACAACAGTGAGAGTCTAACCGAATCCAACGATGTCCTATCTCGATTGGATTCTACGACTATTGAATATGTTTTAGATCACGGCCTTAGAGATCAGTCAACGGGTTGTCCCATAGCCCTGTGATCTAAGGACTTCTATCCTTATGCGTAGACAAATATTACATAAGATAGAGTTGACCATTTAATAAAAGTGCATTTATTAATCTAAATTGAATAGTTCCTCATTAATTACAATTAATGCTAGCCATACAGCTGGCTTGCAGGACACTATTTCTATCAATCTCCCACTTGTCCTAAAGCCAGTCTTTTATGTTCTTGAGTCCCATCTTATGCAGATGTTTCTCAAATGCCTTTTGAGGCAGAGGCTTCGTTAGCGGGTCCGCCGTATTATCTTCTGAGTCGACACGTTCCATCTTAATGTCTCCTCTACCAATGATATCTCTTATCACGTGGTATCGTCTCTGTACGTGCTTGGATTTCTGATGAGATCTCGGCTCCTTTGCTTGCGCTATTGCCCCATTATTATCGCAGAAGATAGTAATGGGCTCAGCAATGCTAGGTATCACATCCAATTCCTGGATGAAGTTCCTCATCCAAACACCTTCCTTTGCTGCGTCACTCGCGGCAATGTATTCTGCTTCAGTGGTTGAATCCGCGGTTGTTTCCTGCTTGGAGCTCTTCCAGCTAACCGCACCACCATTGAGGCAGAAAACGTATCCTGATGTCGACTTGAAGTCGTCTACATCACATTGGAAGCTTGAGTCTGTATAGCCTTCCAATTTCAATTCTCCTCCACCGTATACCAAGAACAATTCCTTAGTCCTTCTCAGGTACTTCAGAATTGCCTTTACGGCTATCCAGTGCTGCTCACCTGGATCAGACTGGTAGCGACTTGTTACGCTAAGAGCGTACGCTACATCTGGTCTCGTACATAGCATACCATACATTATGCTTCCTATCGCGGATGCATATGGTACTCGAGACATATTGCTTCTCTCTTCAGGCGTCTTTGGGGCCATAGACTTGGAGAGTGCAATTCCATGTCTCATTGGAAGCAATCCTCTCTTGGATTCTTCCATATTAAATCTCTTCAAGATTTTGTCTATGTACTGGGATTGGGAGAGGCCCAGCAGTCCTTTTGATCTATCGCGGTAGATCCTTATACCCAGTACAAAGGATGCTTCTCCCATATCCTTCATTGAGAATTGTGTAGACAACCATGCTTTAGTTTCAGACAATGCTTTTACATTGTTTCCAATGAGAAGAATGTCGTCAACGTAAAGCACCAAAAATTCAACTGTACTCCTACTGATCTTCTTGTACACGCAAGGTTCGAACATGTTCTTGATGAATCCAAAAGTTTGGATTGTCTCATCAAAACGAATGTTCCAACTTCGGGAAGCTTGCTTTAGTCCATAAATGGACCTCTGGAGTTTGCACACCTTGTGTTCATCTCCTTTGGATGCATATCCTTTTGGTTGCTCCATGTAGATCTCCTTATCAATGTCACCATTGAGAAAGGCAGTATTTACATCCATTTGCCATATCTCGTAGTTATACCACGCAGCTATGGCCAGCAAGATCCGAATGGATTTGGGCATTGCGACGGGCGAGAAGGTCTCCTCAAAGTCGATACCTGGTCTTTGAGTGTATCCTTTTGCCACTAGTCGCGCCTTGTAGGTAATCACCTCTCCGTTCACTCCAAGCTTTCGCTTATAGATCCACTTGCAACCCACGGGAGCCACTCCCACTGGTGGATCTACCAAGGCCCAGACCTTGTTTGAGTGCATGGAGTCCAGTTCGGATTCCATGGCTTCGCGCCACTTTCCCGAGTCTATGTCTAGCATAGCCTCTTCGTAGGTCCTTGGGTCGGTTAGAGACTGTCCAGTCTCATGCAGCAGACCGTAGTACCTCTCGGGTTCTCTACGTTGTCTTTCTGACCTACGAAGTATCGGTGTACTTTCTGGTGCACTTTCATGCTCTTGTTCTCCCACTGCCTGTGGTGACGGGTCAGCTCGATCGACCTCTAAGGCCTTTTCAGCTTCAGTGACCTCATCTAGTTCTACGTTATTTTCTTTCTTGTCCACCAAGAAATCCTTCTCCAAGAAGTGAGCGTTCCTTGAGACAAACGTTGTTTGTCTTGTAGGATCGTAGAACTCGTATCCTATTGAGTTTTCCGGATACCCCACAAATTTGCACAAAGTGGATTTTGTTTCCAATTTATCTCCCACTAGCTTTTTAACGTAAGCGGGAGATCCCCATATGCGCATGAATGCGTATGAGGGTGCCTTGCCAAACCATAGTTCGTATGGTGTCTTTTCTACGGATTTCGAAGGTACCATATTCAGTATCTTCGTTGCCGTGAGGAGGGCATGTCCCCAAAATGAAAGAGGTAAGTCAGTGGCACTCATCATGGATCGAACCATGTCCATCAAGGTTCGATTCCTTCTCTCTGCTACTCCATTTAATTGGGGTGTTGCAGGAGGAGTCCACTGCGACAATATTCCATGCTCTACAAGATAATTCAGAAATTCGTTACTAAGAAATTCTCCACCTCGGTCAGAACGAAGAGCCTTTATCGTATGACCAAGTTGATTCTCTACTTCCATCTTGAATTCTTTGAATCGCTCAAAGGCTTCAGACTTGTGTTTCAACAAGAACACATATCCAAAACGACTAAAGTCGTCAGTGAAAGTGATGAAGTAGTCATAGCCACCTCGGGCGCTTTTTCTTAGTGGTCCACATACGTCAGTATGTATTAAGTCCAATGTTTGCTTGGCTCGCTCAGGGTTTCCCTTAAACGGCAACTTAGCCATTTTACCCTTCAAACATGGTTCACATGTCGGCATTTCATCAATGCGATTGATTTCAATCGCGCCAGATGATGCTAACTTTTGAATCCTTGACTTAGAAATATGTCCAAGTCTAGCGTGCCATAATTGGGCAGATATTTCATTATCTTGTTTCCTTTTGTTTTGTTGTACATGCATCACTAACTTAGGTGGTTCAACGGTATATAGTCCATCTTTTAATGTACCAGTGAAAAACATATTATCATTCATGAATAACGAAAAGGAACCTTTATTAATAGTAAAATTAAAACCTTCATTATCCAAAACAGGAATTGAAATAATGTTTTTCACTAAACCAGGTACATAAAGAACGTTCCTAAGGACTAATTTATTACCACCTAAATCTAACTCCACTTCGCCTATGGCCTCGGCAGCAGCTCTAGCTCCATTGCCAAATCTCAGGATCCAATCCCCTGGCCTAAGTGGCCTTGTTGCTCCCATCACCTGTAAATCATTACAAAGATGAGAACCACAAGCAGTGTCTAGCACCCATGATGCACAGTTAATTGATAAATTAACTTCAACAAGGAATATACCTTTCGAGCTCTCCAAGAACTCTTTGCAGTTCCTCTTCCAGTGTCCAGGTTTCTTGCAGTAGAAACATTTCTGTTCACCAGACGAAGCTTTACGCTTCTTTCCCTTCCCTATGGGCCCAGATGGTGCTTTGCCTTTGCTTGAAGAAGCATTTCCTTTCCCCTTCCCTTTCTTTGTCCTTCTGGACTTGGATTGGGTCGAGGTAGCAACCATCACTGGCTTCTCTCTTTTCATGGAAGCCTCGGCAGTGGCGAGCATATTAGCCAACTCGTGAAGTTCAACATTCATCTTGTGCATGTTGTAGTTCACTACGAATTGTTCGAATGATCTCGGCAACGATTGGAGGATTATATCCTGGCAGTAGGTCTTGTCCATCTTTACGTCAAGATGACCAAGCTTTTCAATAAGCCCAATCATCTTGATGCAGTGAGATCGAACATCAGCACCTTCAGCCATCCTCGTTTGTTGCAAAGTCTTGGCAGTTTCATACCGCTCATATCTACTTTGCACTCCAAATAAACCATTCAGGTGTGTGTAGATTTCAAAAGAAGACTTCATATGCTCGTGCTGCTTTTGAAGTTCATTCGACATGGATGCCAACATGAGACAACGTGACTGCAAGTCATCGTCAAGCCATAAATCCAAGGCTTCTTTCTCAGCTTCATCGGCATCCTTAACAAGTTCGGGAGGGGGCCCATCAAGGACAAAACCTCGCTTTTCAGAAGCGAGAATGATCTTAAGGTTCCTGACCCAGACATGGAAGTTTGGTCCAGTCAATTTGTTATGTTCAAGTATGATGGAAATCGGATTCTTAGACATTATATCTACAAAACGACGATAGAAGAAATAAATACGCGAAAGATAAATTTAAAATGCACAATTTACAAACATGGATTTTATTTGTAAATTACTCCCACTATTTTAATCAAAATCTTATGCCCCCACATAAGTTTCGGGGATTTAAAATATCCTAGCGGGCTTAAGGCCCAAATGCAATCTCCTAGTACCCACGACTCGTTGGCCATACTATTTGATCCACTTGGTGGTCGACTATGTCAACGGTTAACATCGCAGCTAACCCTTAAGTTCATTTAGCCTCGTTTTTCGATATGGACCCACGACTCGTGAGACATCCATATTTACTAGCGTTAAATCATGTCCAATACTCGTGAAGAGAAATAGTTCAATCCTAGACGCCCCACGACTCGTGAGACAGCGCCTAAAACCTTGCTATCCCCTCCCTTGGCACTAAACTCGTGCATCGAGGCAATAGACATATTATCTTCCTATAGCTCGACCCACGACTCGTGAGACATCGAGATATATTCGTACAATATGCCTAAGACCTAGTAATTGGATAGGCTCGGACCATAGACACTATTCATATGCGCCCGTTATTCGATTTAATATTCTAATTGAATTTTAAGTTCAATTGGAGGTTTCTAAGTGTGCGAGGTCTCATCAGATTATGCTTATCTTGTTTACGTTTTCTATCCTAAGCATGCATCTCATACATCAAAGAATAATGTGCGAAAAAGTAAACATTCATCACCTAGCAAGATATGATTGGTCGATTGCCCATCCTATGCGATTCATCACGAGCCATGTGATGAATCAATTGGTCAGTCTAGGGTGAAAATTAAATGTCCTAACTATTAAAATTTTTAAACCCATACATCATGGGCCTTCTTGTAATATCCAGCTTGATTGGGCCTCCATGTAATGAATTGGGCCTCCATGTCCTCCAAGGTAAATGGGCCTCCATGTGGATCTCCAAGTCTTCATGAGGTCTTCTTGGCTCCAAGCCTAAACTAAGTCTAACTTATAAAAATAAATGGTCCTATTCTATTACATTTGTTTGCGCAAGCAAGGGCACCAATCAGGCCCATTTAATTACAACCCAAAATTAAATAAACCAAAATCAACATAGGGCTTAAGGGCAAAATCGACCAGTCCACATATTCACTCAAGAACATGCATAAATTCACATAAGGGCAAAAATGTAAATTTACCGGCTCCATTAATTTTAATTCATAAATTTTATCCAAGTTAATTAATTTTGAATTAACAATTAACCTCTAAGATTAATTAGCTCTTACTTGAGCTCCAAGTAATCTACAAATCCTATCTTGATTAAGATTGGTTAATTAAGGTAATCTAAATCTCTAAGATTCTTACCTTATCCAAAACTCTAAGTTTCCCAATATTCCCAAATCTCCAAGATTCTCAAGATAATCCTATTTTGTTTAGATTAGTTTAATTAAGGTAGTGTTCAACTCTAACAAGATAACTACCTTATCCCAAAACTCTAAGTTTCCTAATCTTCCCAAAATTCTAAATTTCCAGAATTTTCAAAATAGGCAGAATTAGAGTCCAACCCAAACATGACCAGTCGAAGCTAATCAGGAGTTGTCACGTAGGACAGCCCACGCGCGACCACCAAGGCGGCGCGTGAGCTGCCTGCGGCAGCAGCCGCTGCACGCGGCTGCGTGCGGCAGCGAGCAGCCGCGCACAGCAGCGCGCAAACAGCAGCCTGAAGGCTGCTGCTGCGCGCACCGTGTGCGGCTAGCGTGCTGCCAGCACGCTGCCGTTGGCAGCAGCTTGCGGTGGCCGCCCAGCCGCGGTGCGCTGCCGCGCACCGCCGCGTGCCACCGCGAGTCGGATCTAAAAAAAATTTTTTGTTTCTTCGATTACCCACAGATTTAATTCAACAAACCCAGTCAATTAAATCATAATTCAAAATAACATCAACATGATAAAATTTTCGAATCCATAATTAAACATTAACTCCAAGTTAATAATAAAGTCCTAAAACATGCAAAGTTATAGAACTAGCCACATAAATCAAACATATGATTTATTAAACACAGAATTCGCAAATTCATATATATACAAAGCCTAGAGTTGGCTCTGATACCACTGTTGGGATTCGGTAAGAAAAACAGCCCTAGGCACAGCGGAATATAAAAAAAAAAATTTTCTAGGGCCTCTTAAAGAATCTTGCCAGGATATTCTCTAGTTGTATATATATAAATATAATTAAACGACAGTATAAGTTTTCTCGTTTATACCTGTCTCCTTGCAAATCCTAGGCTAGCAATATGAGCTCTGAATTCTGACCCCGGTTGATCGACCCACACCTTTTTGTAGCGCCCCACGTGTTGCGCCTCTACGAGTTGATACACCACAATATCACGAAAATTAATATACCTAATCGACTAGAACATAGGCTATATTAATATCTAGGTTTTAGGAACGATTTGGGAACAAAAACGAAGACGAAAAATTCTTCCACAGGGAAGAACTGGTTCGGCCGATCTGGTAGGGAGAGGGAGAGAGATTTTTGCTTTGCTCAATTTTTGCTTAAGGAGTTGTGTGAAAAATAACTAGAAGAAAGCTATTTATAGTTTTCTTTCTATCCTAGTCCTATTAGGACTAGGTCTTCTCTCTCCTACATGGGCCATGGCCCTCTTTAATTAGAAGACTAAGTCTTCTAATTAATTCATGGTCCATATTAATTAATCTTTCAGGGCTTTATTTAATCTCCCAATTAAATAGCCCAATTAATTAAATCATCTCCCAATTAATTAATTAAACTCCAAGTCTAATTAAATTAATCATTCCATTAATTAATTAAATCCTAATTAATTAATTTACTCATAAATCAAATTCCAATTTAATTTATAATCTTGATCCAATTCCAATTGGATCCATTTTTGTTCCATATGGGTCGACCCAGTCGACCCACCCATTTAATCGACCCAGTCGATTTTGACCCAGTCGACCCAGTCGACTGGTTCGTTCTTGTTTCCTCGCTTTCGCTACTTGTGTATTGTGTATGCCCCCGTAGGTTCACCACATAATTGGCCGTGGGTTGTAATTAAATATTATTTAATTACTCGAGCAATTAATACTCTAAATTAATCGAACACTCTGTCGATTAATCATTCCAAAATTAGCACCCCTGCTAATTTGGGAATTCTCCCACACTCCACGGTCGATGTCCAGTCACAAGCCCATGGAGCCCAATCACTGGTGAATTAATTCAGTGAACCTTTTATCATTTACAATTTCCATATACGACAAAATCTCTCCATCGATCAATCTCCCAGTCGAGACTTAAGGGTATGGTCTTTTATCGGATTCCCTTTTCTTTTGTCTTGACCTTATGTACTCTGGTCTCGAAATAAATTCTCTTTGACTTAATCTTTATGAGCTACTTACATAAAGTCGTCAGTTACCTTGGCCAAGGATTTTACCAGAATTAATTTCTCACAGAAATCCATAGGAGAATTTCCCAACCTATCAAGTCGGGTCAATGGATCCTTTGTTGATGATATGAATCTGCACACGAGTTCCTCTATACCCAACATGAGTCCACAGAGACTTTCTGGCTATCCCCAGTCAGTCGGAACTCATATCAAAGTATAGATGTTCTCGCACCAGATAAACCCTATCATCTCAAGTTGTTAGGGATCGTTCCTCGTATACTATTGTAAATTGGAATAACTTCAACCCCGATATGCGACTACCGCTTCCATGGTGAGTTATTTCCTAATTGGGGTATTCAGTGCACTTGCCATCCCAGCAAGCCACCCACTTATGTGTATCGACTATCCCAGTCACGCTCGTGGACCCCAGCGTCCTCCAGTTCATCGGAGTATACACAACAGTGAGAGTCTAACCGAATCCAACGATGTCCTATCTCGATTGGATTCTACGACTCTTGAATATGTTCTATCCTTATGCGTAGACAAATATTACATAAGATAAAGTTGACCATTTAATAAAAGTGCATTTATTAATCTAAATTGAATAGTTCCTCATTAATTACAATTAATGCTAGCCATACAGCTGGCTTGCAGGACACTATTTCTATCACTGTGTGAGTGCTGCCGCGTGCGGCAGCGTGCGGTGGCCGCCCAGCCGCGGTGCGCTGCTGCGCACCGCCGCGGTCGAACCCAATTTCAAAAAAAAAATTTTTTTTTTGTTTTGATTACTTTTGATTTAATTAAAAACAGTCTCAATTAAATCATAATCCAAAATTAAAATAACATGATAAAAACTACGAATCCAAAATTACCCATTAACTCTAAGTTAACTATAAAGTCCTAAAACATGCAAAGTTATAGAACTAGCCACATAAATCAAACATATGATTTAATAAACACAGAATTCGCAAATTCATATATATACAAAGCCTAGAGTTGGCTCTGATACCACTGTTGGGATTCGGTAAGAAAAACAGCCCTAGGCACAGCGGAATATAAAAAAAAATTTTTAGGGCCTCTTAAAGAATCTTGCCAGGATATTCTCTAGTTGTATATATATAAATATAATTAAACGACAGTATAAGTTTTCTCGTTTATACCTGTCTCCTTGCAAATCCTAGGCTAGCAATATGAGCTCTGAATTCTGACCCCGGTTGATCGACCCACACCTTTTTGTAGCGCCCCACGTGTTGCGCCTCTACGAGTTGATACACCACAATATCACGAAAATTAATATACCTAATCGACTAGAACATAGGCTATATTAATATCTAGGTTTTAGGAACGATTTGGGAACAAAAACGAAGACGAAAAATTCTTCCACAGGGAAGAACTGGTTCGGCCGATCTGGTAGGGAGAGGGAGAGAGATTTTTGCTTTGCTCAATTTTTGCTTAAGGAGTTGTGTGAAAAATAACTAGAAGAAAGCTATTTATAGTTTTTCTTCTATCCTAGTCCTATTAGGACTAGGTCTTCTCTCTCCTACATGGGCCATGGCCCTCTTTAATTAGAAGACTAAGTCTTCTAATTAATTCATGGCCCATATTAATTAATCTTTCAGGGCTTTATTTAATCTCCCAATTAAATAGCCCAATTAATTAAATCATCTCTCAATTAATTAATTAAACTCCAAGTCTAATTAAATTAATCATTCCATTAATTAATTAAATCCTAATTAATTAATTTACTCATAAATCAAATTCCAATTTAATTTATAATCTTGATCCAATTCCAATTGGATCCATTTTTGTTCCATATGGGTCGACCCAGTCGACCCACCCATTTAATCGACCCAGTCGATTTTGACCCAGTCGACCCAGTCGACTGGTTCGTTCTTGTTTCCTCGCTTTCGCTACTTGTGTATTGTGTATGCCCCCGTAGGTTCACCACATAATTGGGCGTGGGTTGTAATTAAATATTATTTAATTACTCGAGCAATTAATACTCTAAATTAATCGAACACTCTGTCGATTAATCATTCCAAAATTAGCACCCCTGCTAATTTGGGAATTCTCCCACACTCCACGGTCGATGTCCAGTCACAAGCCCATGGAGCCCAATCACTGTTGAATTAATTCAGTGAACCTTTTATCATTTACAATTTCCATATACGACAAAATCTCTCCATCGATCAATCTCCCAGTCGAGACTTAAGGGTATGGTCTTTTATCGGATTCCCTTTTCTTTTGTCTTGACCTTATGTACTCTGGTCTCGAAATAAATTCTCTTTGACTTAATCTTTATGAGCTACTTACATAAAGTCGTCAGTTACCTTGGCCAAGGATTTTACCAGAATTAATTTCTCACAGAAATCCATAGGAGAATTTCCCAACCTATCAAGTCGGGTCAATGGATCCTTTGTTGATGATATGAATCTGCACACGAGTTCCTCTATACCCAACATGAGTCCACAGAGACTTTCTGGCTATCCCCAGTCAGTCGGAACTCATATCAAAGTATAGATGTTCTCGCACCAGATAAACCCTATCATCTCAAGTTGTTAGGGATCGTTCCTCGTATACTATTGTAAATTGGAATAACTTCAACCCCGATATGCGACTACCGCTTCCATGGTGAGTTATTTCCTAATTGGGGTATTTAGTGCACTTGCCATCCCAGCAAGCCACCCACTTATGTGTATCGACTATCCCAGTCACGCTCGTGGACCCCAGCGTCCTCCAGTTCATCGGAGTATACACAACAGTGAGAGTCTAACCGAATCCAACGATGTCCTATCTCGATTGGATTCTACGACTCTTGAATATGTTTTAGATCACGGCCTTAGAGATCAGTCCACGGGTTGTCCCATAGCCCTGTGATCTAAGGACTTCTATCCTTATGCGTAGACAAATATTACATAAGATAAAGTTGACCATTTAATAAAAGTGCATTTATTAATCTAAATTGAATAGTTCCTCATTAATTACAATTAATGCTAGCCATACAGCTGGCTTGCAGGACACTATTTCTATCAGAGGAAGTGTCTAAAGGACCGCAAATATCGGTGTGTATAATTTCAAGAAGCTCAGTGCTTCTTGTGGCTTTAGATTTCTTAATGTGTTTGGTTTGCTTACCCTTAATGCAATCCACACACGTGTCAAAATCAGTAAAATCCAGACCAGAAATGGTCCCATCCTTTACTAATCTTTCCATTCTTTCTTTGGATATATGACCCAAACGTTTATGCCACAAGAAAGCAGAACATTCATTTACCATACTACGTTTCACACCACCATAATTGTGAGTTGTAATTAGAGATTCAGCATAAACACCATTAAGTTTTAGTTGATATAAACCATTAGAAAGTAAACCAGAACCAACAAAACGGCTACCTTTAAATAAGCTAAAACTTTGATTTCCCAAAGTAATTCGAAATCCCATAAGGTCTAGTCTAGACAATGAAATCAAATTACGACAAAAATTGGAAATAAATAGTGTCTTATATAAATCCAGATGAAAACCAGTATCTAAAATAAGTCGGTAAGTCCCAACTCCAGCAACTGGAACTTTATCCCCATTTCCAAGAGTCACGAAACTTTCACTTGGTTGAGGTTTCTGGATTGTAAGGAATCCCTGCATGGTTTTAGAAATGTGAATAGTAGAACCACAATCAAGCCACCAAGTATCAGAAGGAACAGTAACAAGATTTGATTCGAAACATACTAAAGCCAAAGGCTTACCCTTCTTTTCAAACCACGCCTTGCGTTTAGGGCAATCTTTCTGATAGTGCCCACGTTTGTTACAAAAGTGGCATTTATCTTTACCCAGGTCCTTCTTAGGTGCCAATATAGCTTTCATTGGCTCCTTGCCCTTAGACATCGGCTTATTTCCTTTCTTGGCTCCCTTCTTATGCTTCACATTTCTTTGGGTTACCATATTAACAGAATGAGTTCCTTGTTGTTTAAGTCGCGTTTCCTCCTGAATTAACATTCGAGACAATTCCTCCAGTGACCACTTCTCCCTTGAAGTGTTATAACTGATTTGAAAAGCCCCATATTCAGAAGGTAACGACACCAATATATAACTAACAAGGAAAAACTCATCCATTACGATACCCAATGAAGATAGCTTCTTGATCAGATTAGTCATCTCCGGTACATGGTTTTGCATGCCCTTGGACCACTCATACTTGGTAGCAAGTAATTTCTGAACGAGGGTCAAGGCGAGCGACTTATCTGTGTTTCGGAAACGTTCTTCCAAATATTCAACAAATTGTTTAGCACTCTCCAGATCATCAGGAAGAGTACTCTTGATATTCGGTTCGATAGTCATGCTTAGGAATTTCATACTAAGTCTGTTGGCCCTTGTCCAAATTCTGTGAGCCTTTCTTTCCTCCTCACCGGATTCCTCGGTGGGAATAGGGGGCTCATCATCAAGGAGGGCAATGTCAAGATATTGTAAACCCAATTCATACTCGACTTGCTCTTTCCATTCAGAAAAATTGTTACCATTAAAGGAAACAACAGACTTAGCACGATAATTCGTTTGAGACTGTTCAACTGAAATATTACAAGGAATAAGCTCACATTAATCATAAATCCAGATTATAGAATAATTAATTCAAATGTTGGAACACACATAAAAAATACTTTATTGGCTTAACTCGTAATGTTTGCTAAAAAATTGACCAAGCCTCCTTGGGGTCGACTCTTATGCCTTTTTATAACAAACTGATTTATTTATCTTTTAATTGATAATTTAAACTTAAGGTTTGTGCATATAAATTCACTAACAATATTGATCAGGCCACTTTGGTGACTAACAAATCATCATAATAGGAATATATACACATACAAATTTATCAATAACCAAGTAAACAAATTAACATGTGAAGAAATTCAACAAATATATCAGTCAGGCCACTTTGGTGACTAACAGACTAATATGATTTTGTAAATCTCTTTTACGTAATATGCTAATTTAATATTTGGTAATAAATAAATCAAAAAATAAATCTTATAATTTTACCAATTAAACTAATAGCACAGGACAATTTGGTAAATATACCAATCAGGCCACTTTGGTGACTAACAAACTAGTATACTATTCAATTGCCCTTTCATAACGTGCAAATTAAATATCGGTAATGTATAGATTTATTGTAACTCAAAATTCATTAACTGTATTGATCAGGCCACTTTGGTGACTAACAGATCATCATAATATGAATTTTAAATGGTATGTCACATTATTCAATTAAATATAAATCGTACATAAGGAAGTTTACTAGTTATAAGATTAGGCCACTTTGGTGACTAACAAATCAATATAATTTTCGAAATCCTTTTTCATAAATGTACAATTAGATATTGGTGACAAAATTTTAACGTGCTTCGAAATTTACTAAACATAATGATCAGGCCACTTTGGTGACTAACAAATCGACATAATATAAATTTCAAACCTTTATGCACATATTCATTTCTCGAATTATGAATTTGTTTACATAATTGGAAAATTAAATAGTTATTTAATTCCTTTAAATTCACAAATAAAGAGCCCAGAAAATTTTAATTATATAATTTTTCATTATAAAAAAAAAAACATGATCCCACTTTAAGATGTTTCGGCCAATATGAAAATCAATTTTAGTAAGACCATAAACATAATAGTAGCGATTGAAATTCATTTAACCTTCTCATCCATAAATCAATTCAGGCCCATACAAAAAAAAAAACATAATATCAGATTTTAATTTGGGTAAAAAACATGAATAGATCTTAGACACAAAACCCATAATTTATGGCCCAAGACCCAAATTGCTGAATTTGCTGAGCCGCCGCTATCAACATTCGAGGACGGAATTTCTCAGGCAAATCAGAAGAGACCGAAACAGGGGATTTTGTGCTTTCGCACAAATTAATCTACAACTATTCATCGGAAAACTATAAGGACATAATTGATGTTCACATAAGAATTTTCCAGGAACATGTACAACTAAACATACATAAAATATTCAAGAGTATGGTAAAAATTCTATGTACAGAACACATAACCCAATATCATGTACTGTATATAATTAAGCACGCATAAGGGTCTCATAATCACGCTTGCATCATTATAAGGGTCAAGCTGATGAAACAAAATTTAGAAGTGAAATTTGGTTACGAATAGCACGTGAATCAAATTATAAATTTTGTTTACATGAATTTCATAATAATATGAGTCCGGGTGCAGATCTAAGAAAATAAGCCTAATTATTAGATCATGCAAGTCATATATTTTAATTTACAAAAAATACAGATCTAAAGATAAACATTAATTTTAGATCATAAAATTTAACCGAATTAAAGTTAGCCCAAACACGGGCTCTGATACCACTGTTAGCAATTAAGTACGTAAGGCATGAAACATTAAAGGATCGACATTAACATGCATTAATTGCTCAATAATTAAATTAGGTTTAGAGATACCTGATTCCATCGTAAAAGACATCAATGCGGAAAAGGTATGGAATCTCTGGTTTCTCTCTCTTGCCACAGATTCGAGTTTCTATGAATGCGGTTAAACTATGAGGGGAATTTAACTGCTCTAAAAAGTGTGTAGAGAGAGGACCAGTTTCCTCATTATATAGATGTAGAACCCTAATCCTCACTACTTAGGGATTCTTTATCTATGGGCCTACCCTAATGGGTTACTCTTAATGGGCCATTAATTTACAAGTAGTTCTTAAAATCTCTCCACGATAGAATTCCGAAAGTTCTAATATCTCCAAATAATTTCAATTGAAAACTAATTTTTAATCGTGGACTGTATTTAAGATAAGCTTTTAAGGAAAAATGTAATTTGAAAGTCACTCTCTTTATTCCAGTCCATATTAGTCCCGTAATTATAAATATTCAAATTGTCGATACAAGAAATCTCGACCTTTCAAAGCTCTGAATGGCAACACATGCTTTTATCCATAAATTCATCCATAAAATGCATGCCTTAAAAACATATTATCAATTCATGCCAAAGATGAACATGATCTTAAATTTGCCGTTTAGCTTGGACTAGAATAGGGACAGTTCAATTCACATGAATATAGTTTTAGTCAAGTGGAAACAATCACAACTTTGGTGTTAAAATAATTCCTCCAAATATTTTAGGACAAATGGGTCCTCTACTCAAATATATATATTGGATTTCAATCCTTTGAGTATATTATGAATGAAACATTGCCTTCACTTTATCTTTATCATATGTCTCATTTTATGACTGTATTTTGAGACTTTTTACATTCCATTGAATTCAAACCAGTAGTTTTACAAGCTTACTAAGCATTGTTAAATTTTACATACAAATGCTATTCACTTAGTAGGCACTATCATCAATTCTCAATTTTATTAATTGATTAAAGAGACAATGAATAGGCATTGCAAGAACCTTTTGATTTAACAAATTTTGATTCATCAACTCAAAGATTGATATCTTCTTTAATTTAACAAGATATAAATCATGGCTTTTCATTCTTCTCATTTTTCATGCACACATTCGGTTATGGCCTCCATATATGTTCAAGATTCAAAATCAATATATATATTGAATCAAAGCCAATCAATGTACTTAATCAAATACATAAATCTTCGAATTTGATTTTATCAATTTTTCATTTTCATTTTATGATTGTATTTTGAGGCTCTTTGCATTCCAATGGATTCCAGTGTAAATCCATGTCACATAAAATGTTAAAAAGGCACTCAAATCTTCAGGTTTGAGTTTATAACCTAGGCTTCAAGCCTAATATAAAAATGTGCCCAAACGTTTAAATTCTCATTTGTATCATTTAGGCTTTCGGCCTAACATATTATTTGACTTTAAGAACTTCAAGTTCTTGATATAATAACAAATTCTTCAACTAATCCGAAATTTAATCAAATCTTAAAGTTGAAGTAGACATCAACTATTTGATTCCTTGAAAAGTTATAGTACTGAAAATTGATATAAAACATAGGTACATATGACATAATCTTTATTCTAATTTGGTGACATTTTAAAGATCAAACCTCACTTTAATTGACAAAGTTCTTATGCAATCGTGGTTAGTAAGATGATTAATGTCATAATTCCAACTTTCTCGGCTACAAACTTTACTGAGGCAACAACATAGATTTCATCTATTCCCTTTGTTAATATAAATACTAATGTTCATATAATCGTAAAACATATGATATAAAATATATAATATAGAAGAAAATAAATAACTCACCATCTCACCCTTTCGTCGATTCGATCTTACCTTTTGAAGTGAGAAATATGAATTTTCTTACGGATCTGATTAGCTAACTTTGAATCAAAAGATAGAACATATCGTGCTGATAATGTGTTATGAAATTATTCAATAAATAATCTAAGAGAACAATCTAAAACTATAATGTAGAGATTAAATTAGAGAGAGCAATATATTTCATTATATTCATCTTGTTGTGTACAAAATATATTACAATATCCACTATATATAGATTTAAGAAAGCTATCAAATAGTAAGAGTTATGAAACTCTTCATTTGTCACATAAAGACAATTCATATCAAAGAATACAAGACTCTTCATGTGCTCTCTTCAACGTAATATTTAAGATGAGTGGTAAATTTAGAGTGATTAATGGACATCCATATTATATATATTTTATAACAGAATGGAAAATATAATCGAATTCTATACATATTTTTTAAATTGAGTATAACTTGTTATATATAAAGAAAAGAAAAAAATGAACACTAGAGTACCTACGTGATTGGGAATTGCCAGTTTATTTTTCTAAGAATCAATTTAATTAACTAAATTATGCTATGTATATAAATTCTGTATTTTCACTATACTGAAAATTACAACTCCGATCCATACCGTATATCTATTTGCAAAAAGAGAAAATAACGAAATGGTCCTCGATCAATAATTTTCTTAAACACACATTTTGTCGACATTATTTCCTGCATTTTTGTCATTTGGGTATAGATATTTATAGATTCTAAGGGTATTGAGTAGACATTAATTATTATTTTTTTATTTTTTTGCCATTAATTCAAATGGAAAGAGGACAAGCTGGATCTATTTTAAGTATATTTCTATATTTAAGAAAAAAGACGTACTTATTTATTTACAAGGCCACAAGTATCATGAAAGTGCATATGACCACATTTCAATCTTAAAGATAATTTAATCTAATCTACCTTACGAAATCTAGAGTGACGAAAAATCTTTGAAGCACAAAAAGACAATTTAGATCATGAAAGTACTTACAAGAAAAAAAATCATCTAATGACAGGGAGAATACTTAAGTTCAGTACTAATACTTTTTGTTGCAAGTATTGAAACTCAATTAAATAAAGTAGAAAAAATAAATATCAAACTATTCAGGTTAAACTTATATTTATTTGAATAAAAAATTGCATTTTTAGAAATAAAAACTAATTCAAGCTAAATTTTGAATTGAATAAGAATTCCATTTCAATTCTAAAATAAATTAAATACTCCAAATTTTATATTCCAATAAAAATTACTCCTACAGGCTATAATATCAAACTAAAATTAATTTCAAAGGATAGATTTACAATACTTTTCATACTATACTTTAAAATATTTTACATATTTGATACTTAATTAGTTTTATGGAAAAAAAAAAAAAAACGCATTTGATACTATAATTTGACGGTCATCGACATATTTAGTTTTACCGTCAAAATCATTCTATTAAATTATCATCAAACTTTAACAATTCTTTCAACATATCGTCAGATTGAGAAATACTTAGACCTTTAGGTTTGCCTATAGTGTATCTAAGAGTACATGTCTAAACTCCAACATGCACTACAAGTAAATTATTTTTTTTGGATAGTATGTTGAATTATAAGAACAAATTTATCACTTTTTATTTGTCCAGAATAATTTATTGTTTTCCTTCAAACAATTACAAATAACAATTGCATTTGGCCATGGGTATTTGGCCATCCAAACTCATAAATTTTAGCAACACAAAAATTATACATGTGCTCTTGGAGAGCAATTTTAATAATAATTTTAGCAAAAGTCTTATAGTTTAATATATACATGTACTCTTAGAGATGGCCTAAACGAAATAGACCCAACTTCAATAATAAATAAATAATACGATTGTCATACTTCTCGTAACTCTCGAACCGCCCAAACTTTCTCTGTATATACAATATCTCGCCATGGATCAGTGCAAGGTACCAAATTTCTTAAAATAAAAGAAATGAAAAAATTGAAACATAATGTTGTTTGATGGATGAATTAATTCATAATTGAAAAATAAAATTATTATTATGAAAAGGACGGGAATAGTTTTGAAATAAAAACTACAAAACTACATATAAAATAGGGTAAGTGTTACAAGTGATACTCTAGGGAGAAACTGATACCACCTCAATAATTAATGGGAAAGCTATATTTCACCCATATATATATAAGCTAAACCTTTTATATATATATATATATATATATATATATATATATATAGAGAGAGAGAGAGAGAGGTGGGGGAGAATATTGTTATATATACATATATAGATTTACTCACACATAGATACGTTAATAATATGCTGATATTAATATAGAATACTCCCTAGTGCACGTATAAAGTGAATCGCAGATGGAAAAAGGATAAAATATCAAAATTATGGTTAAAATTGGTGATAAAATTTTCAATTTTTATAATAGAGTTCCCAAAAAATTGAGTTTTAAAAAATTGTATTCACATTGTCAGAACATAGGTGATGTGAATTATCGCTTCACATGTTGTAAGTGTATCGGTGGGCTGCACCACGTGTACTTGATGACGTGGTACAGCGGTTACACTAAATAATTTCTCATAGTATGGGCCCCTTAATATTGAAATTACTCTCGAAAGTTTGTCCTAAAATGCTATTTCATGATTAATAGAGAAATAATGAATGTAGTTTGGTAAATTTTGTGATTCTTTTATTGAATTTCGAAGTAATTTTGGCTTATCAGGAGAACTGTTTTTCAAGTAATTATTGTTGTCTAAATCGAGTTTGGTCAAACTCATTCTATTCACATAAAAGTGTAATGCATTTGTTTTTTGACTAAATAATACCCCTAATAAAGTGATTAATCGCAAGACATGTCCCATATAATTGTCAAATGATTTGATGAGTTTCACCAAATAAAATTTGACCAAAAAACTCTCCTTGTTTGATTGGAACGGATAAATATTACTACTTTGAATTCACTTGCCTTTTTTTTTTTTTTAATCATTTAGTTTATTAAAATATATGTTTCAAGCAATATTTATATGAATAAAGAAAGAAAAAAGAATTGGAAATTATTGTGTATCCAGGTATTGTTAAGCTGAAAATGAGTGGCATTTTTCAAGGGATTTAATCCTATATAGGCCGGATTATTTAATACCTTGGACTTGGAGATAGGATGTTCTGCAATTGGACTGGCCCACTTATGGGCGGGCTGCCCGTAGATTTGTAAGCCACAAGAACAGTAAATAATGCCCGATAAAATAACCAATCTAGCATAATTATTCCAAACCGAACTGGGCTAAGAATTAAAATCTGGCCCAGATTACCCATACTTGTCTAGGCTATCCTAAGTTGATTAGGAGTTCGTCGATAGTATTTATAGGTCTACGCTAGTTTTGTTGATTAATCGCACAACAAATCAACAAGCCGCCTGAAAAAATACCTAAAAATCATTGGCCTCCAACTCGATTTCGTGAAGGTATGCATGCATCCCAAATCGAATTTAATTTAGTGAAACTAGAATAATTCTTGGTTGTGTTTGGGTTATTTTATTGTTATTTTTTCTAAAATATATACACCCCAGTTGTTCGTAAATACTTATGTAGGGTGTCGAGATAATTTTCTGATGTTGGGAAATCCATGTTTATGTTCTCCCAATTTTGATGTTTTTCATTTTGATTGGCACTCTCAAATTTTTTATTGAATTATCTGCAATTTTTGATAAATAAATATATTAAAAAAATATATATATTATCTTATGTACAGCAGGAAACAATGGAGAAACAACAGAATGAGGGATCCTTAGAGAATATGATATTGTTGGAGATACTATCAAGGTTGCCAGTTAAGAGTCTTTTAAGGTTTATGTGTGTTTGCAAACACTGGAAATCTCTTATCTCATCTCACTCTTTCAGAAAATTACATCATCAAAGACACAATTCTTCCCCCCCTTTAATTCTTGCTTTTCATTCTTCCGTTTCCGGATACGTCGGAGAATATAAACCTGGTATGCTATTTGATTATTTTCTAACCACCTTCGATGTCTATGGAAAAGTCATCCAACACTGTACTCTCCCATTTACTTCAGGATCTCTATCCATCTTATCTTCTCCGTCCCAATCTAAGTTGGTATGCTTCTCCGACACAGTAAGAAAGATATTCATCTCGTATAATCCTAGCACCCGACAATTCGTTCGCTTGCCCGATCCCCCTTCCTTTTCATCACCAGACATTAAATGTTGCATCCCCGATTTGGGCTATATTCCATCCAAGGATGAGTACACGTTATTGAACATGGTTGACAAAAATCCAGTCGACAAATGGGTTTTTGAGGTCCTCACTATGTCCATATCCAATGATAACTTTCAATTGCATTACAATGCATGGAGATCCATTGAGGTCACAACAATGCTCAGCCGCGTGTTTAATGGCTCTGGTGTGTTTGTTTGTGGGTCTTTTTATTGGCATGCACTTGATGAAAATGGTAATAACTGTATTCTCTCATTTGACGTTGAGACTGAAGTTTTTTCGACTTTTGGGGTGCCGCAAGGAACATTATTTTGGAATGTAGATCTTTTGGAACTCAAAGATGAGCTATATCTCGTGAATGAACCACATATGCCAGTAAATTTCGATGATCCAGTTCCGCCCCCAATTATAAACCTGTGGAAGATGTCTTCTGATGTCAATAACAACAAGTTGTGGACTCTTAACTGGACCATCAATTTACAAAGTCTTGGTTATAGAGTAGCTCCGGAATATAATGAATTTGATTGGAAAATATTGATATACAGACTAGAATACCTCCAATATTACAACAAGCCACCCGACGTCTTACGAGAAATGGGGATGTTGAAGCTAGAAGAAGAAGACAACTCCATCATGGACGAGGAATACTTCATGCCAGATTTCTGTGTGCGAATCCACACCAACCTCTTTACTCTTTGATTGAAACTAGATATATATCAAGATATTGTTCTTTCTGCTTATCATCTATGTCATGAGGATTACTTATTTTCTATTTTTTAATATAATCTTTTTATTGTGTACTGTTGGGATTCGGTAAGATAAACAGCCCTAGGCACAGCGGAATATAAAAATTTTAGGACCTCTTACGGAATCTTGCCAGGATATTCTCTAGTTGTATATATATGAATAAATAAAATGATAGTATAAGTTTGCACGTTATACCTATCTCTTTGCAAATCCAAGTTGGCAGTCAGCAAAACAGACTCTGAATTTCTCCTCAGCCAAATCGACCCAAGCTCTGCAGTAGCGCCCCACGTGTTGCGCCTCTACGGGTTGATACACCACAATTACACGAAAATAATAAATCTTGATCAGCTAGAACACAAGATATATTATGATCTAGGATTTAGGAACGATTTTGGAACAAAGTCGAAAACAAAAATTCTTCCAAAAGGAAGACAGGGTTCGGTCGACTATTACTGGGAGAGGGGAGAGAGAATTTTTGCTCTTGCTCAAATTTTGCTTATTGAATTGTGTGAAAAATAACTACAAGATAGCTACTTATAGTTATCTCCCTAACCTAGTCCTAATAGGACTAGGTTTCCTCTCTCCTACATGGGCCATGGCCCTCTTTAATTAGAAGACCAAGTCTTCTAATTAATTCATGGCCCAGTTAATTAATTTGACCAGGCTTTATTTAATCTCCCAATTAAATAGCCCAATTAATTAACTTAATCTCCCATTTAATTAAATCAGACTCTAAGCCCATTTAATTAAAATCCCTTTTAATTAATTAAATCCAACTTAATTAATTAATCCACAAATTAAATTCCAATTTAATTTATGATCCTGATCTAATTCCAATTGGATCTCAATTTGTTCAAATTGGGTCGACCCACCATAATAATCGACCCAGTCGATTATTCACCCAGTCGACTCGGTCGTTCTTATTTCCTCGCTTTCGCTTCATGTGTATTGTGTATGCCCCCGTAGGTTCACCACATAATTGGCCGTGGGTTATAATTAAATATTATTTAATTATTCGAGTAAGATTTACTCTAAATCAATCGAACACTCTGTCGATTGATTATTCCAAAATCAGCACCCCTGCCAATTTGGGAATTCTCCCACACTCCACGGTCGATGTCCAGCCACAAGCCCATGGAGCCCAATCACTGGTGAATTAATTCAGTGAACCTTTTATCATTTACAATTTCCATATACGACATAATCTCTCCATCGATCAATCTCCCAGTCGAGACTTAAGGGTATGGTCTTTCATCGGTCTCCCTTTTCTTTTGTCTTGACCTTATGCATTCTGGTCTCGAAATAATTCTCTTTGACTTAACCTTTATGAGCTACTTACATAAAGCCGTCAGATACCTCGGCCGAGGATTTTACCAGAATTAATTTCTCACAGAAATCCATAGGAGAATTTCCCAACCTATCAAGTCGGGTCAATGGATCCTTTGTTGATGATATGAATCTGCATACGAGTTCCTCTATACCCAATATGAGTCCACAGAGACTTTCTGGCGATCTCCAGTCAGTCGGGACTCAAATCAAAGCATAGACGTTCTCGCACCAGATAAACCCTATCATCTCAAGTAGTTAGGGATCGTTCCTCGTATACTATTGTAAATTGGAATAACTTCAACCCCGATATGCGACTACCGCTTCCATGGTGAGTTATTTCCTAATTGGGGTATTCAGTGCGCTTGCCATCCCAGCAAGCCACCCACTTATGTGTATCGACTATCCCAGTCACGCTCGTGGACCCCAGCGTTCTCCAGTTCATCGGAGTATACACAATAGTGAGAGTCTAACCGAATCCAATGATGTCCTATCTCTATTGGATTCTACGACTCTTGAATATATTCTAGATCACGGCCTTGGAGATCAGTCCACGGGTTGTCCCATAGCCCTGTGATCTAAGGACTTCTATCCTTATGCGTAGATAATTATTACATAAGATAAAGTTGACCATATGTATAAATGCGTTTATTAATCCAATCGAATGGTCCTTTCATTTAAATGCAGCCAAAATAGTTGGCTTGCAGGACACTATTCTATCAATCTCCCACTTGTACTAAAGCCAACTTTTCACACCTCTGATTCCCATCTTAGACAGATGTTTTCGGATGCCTTTGAGGCAATGGCTTAGATAGCGGGTCCGTCGTATTATCCCTTGAGGTGACACGTTCCATCTTTATGCCTCCTCTACCAATGATATAAATATTAAATGGTATCGTCTTAGTTCTTGCTTGGATTCTGATGAGATCTCGACTCCTTCGCTTGCGAGATAGCTCCATTATTATCACAGAAGATAGTAATGGCTCGACAATGCTAGGTATCACATCCAATTCCTAGATGAAGTTTTTCATCCAAACACTTTCCTTTGCTGCTTCACTCGCGGCAATGTATTCTGTCTCGGTGGTTGAATCTGCGGTAGTGTTTTTCTTGGAGCTCTTCCAGCTTACCGCACCACTATTGAGGCAGAACACGTATCCAGATGTCGACTTGAAGTCGTCTACATTATATTGGAAGCTAGAATCAGTATAGTCTTCCAATTTCAATTCTCTTCCACCGTATACCAAGAACAATTCCTTAGTCCTTCTCAGGTACTTCAGAATTGCCTTTACGGCTATCCAGTGCTGCTTACCTGGATCAGACTGGTAGCAACTTGTAACGCTTAAAGCGTATGCTACGTCTGGTCTCGTACATAACATACCATTCATTATGCTTCCTATTGCAGATGCATATGGTACTCGAGACATGTTGCTTCTCTCTTCAGGCGTCTTTGGGGCCATAGACTTAGAGAGTGCAATTCCATGTCTCATTGGAAGCAATCCTCTCTTGGATTCTTCCATATCAAATCTCTTCAAGATTTTATCTATGTACTGGGAATGGGAGAGGCCCAGCAGTCCTTTTGATCTATTTCGGTAGATCCTTATACCCAGTACAAAGGATGCTTCTCCCAAATCCTTCATTGAGAATTGTGTAGATAACCATGCTTTAGTTTCGGACAACACTTTCACATTATTTCCAATGAGAAGAATGTCATCAACGTAAAGCACCAAAAATTCAACTGTACTCCCACTGACCTTCTTGTACACGCAAGGTTCGAACATGTTTTTGATGAATCCAAAAGTTTGGATTGTCTCATCGAAACGAATGTTCCAACTTCGGGAAGCTTGCTTTAGTCCATAAATGGACCTCTGGAGTTTGCACACCTTGTGTTCATCTCCTTTGGATGCATATCCTTTTGGTTGCTCCATTAAGATCTCCTTGTCAATGTCCCCATTGAGAAAGGCAGTCTTTACATCCATCTGCCATATCTCGTAGTTATACCACGCAACTATGGCCAGCAAGATTCGAATGGATTTAGGCATTGTGACGGGCGAGAAGGTCTCCTCAAAGTCGATGCTTGGCCTTTGAGTGTATCCTTTTGCCACTAGTCGCGCCTTGTAGGTTATTACCTCTCCGTTCACTCCAAGCTTTCGCTTATAGATCCACTTGCAACCCACGGGAGCTACTCCCACTAGTGGATCTACCAAGGCACAGACCTTGTTCGAGTGCATGGAGTCCAATTCGAATTCCATGGCTTCACGCCACTTTCCCGAGTCTATGCCTAGCATAGTCTCTTCGTAAGTCCTTGGGTCGGTTAGAGACTGTCTAGTCTCACGCAGCAGACCGTAGTACCTCTCGGGTTCTCTACGTTGTCTTTCTGACCTACGAAGTACCGGTGTACTTTCTAGTGCACTTTCATGCTCATGTTCTCCCACTGCCTGTGGTGATGGGTCGGCTTGATTGACCTCTTCGGCCTTTTCAGCTTCAGTGACCTCATCTAGTTCTACGTTGTGTTGCTTCTTGCCTAGCAAGAAATCCTTCTCCAAGAAGTGTGCGTTCCTTGAGACAAACGTAGTTTATCTTGTAGGATCGTAGAACTTGTATCCTATAGAGTTTTCTGGATACCCCACGAATTGCATAAGATGGACTTTACGTCCAACTTATCTCCCACCAGCTTATTCACATAAGCGGGAGACCCCATATGCGCATGAATGCATATGAAGGTACAATACCAAAACTCATATCACGTGATATGTTTTGGAACTGGCTTCAGAGATACTTAGCTCAGTATCTTCGATTTTCTCGATCAAGTTTCATTTGTTTGAATAAGGAATTTCATGTAAGATTTCTTAATGGACATTTACATGTCCAGAATGCTTGACAACATACAACGTTTCGAGCGGGTCTTACATTTCGAGAATCTAATTCTCTATTTAAATAATCAATGGCGTATCGCCAATGCATGTTTGATTTTGAATCGATCCAAATATCTTACATGCTTTCATTGATTAGGCTCTCTTCTTTTATCCCAAAAGTAATTTGGAATTGTACATCACAACGTACTTTTACCCATGAGGGTACTAGAGACGCCTTATCTCCCACTAATGATTTAGTGTTTCTACACACTTATAAATGGATTAAATCCATTGCAATTGTTTATGCCTCTTGGTTGCCTAGCAACCAACTACTAAATCTAATTTCCATTAAGCAAGACTCGAAAGTCGGTTACTATGTACAGCATCCCAGTCAAGCTCGACCCAGTCGAGCTCAGTCTTTGAATCTTTTAATTCGGAAATATGTTTCAGTATTCGTGTATCGCCTTTCGGTTTTTACAACGACTCAAGTGTGTGAAATCTTGATTATTTATATTTTATTGACTATGCATATTTTATTTAGTCGATATATGAGTATCCATACTCATTTGCTTATGTACACCTTTTGCGTATAAATCTTATAGCGCAATCAGTTCCAACCATTATGGAACTATCACTTAAGACAAGGGATGGTATAAGCAAATTCCAATGATCTAAATAATTCATGGCTTTAGATGCATTGAATGCATCAATGAGTGCTTCATCGGGCATCCAACACCCTTATGCATTACTTTAACCATAAGGTTAAGTTCGATAAAATTTAATCATCCCTTATGGGATGAATAGGTTCAATTCCCTCTTCCCTTGATCTTAATCCATGGAAGAATCATTTTGATTGACTTTTCAACTTATCATCCTTACAGAAAAACCTCCAAGGTTATTTTCCTTTAGAGAGGATACATTCCTCTTCTTCCATCTCTCGAGCCTTTTGAGGCCTTTTCACAAGATGTTACTTCCCATTCATGGGAGACTTCATGTTTGCCTTCAAGAAAATTTGGGCTTGAGAACCATCCTCAACCCTTTGGTGAAACTTATCACCTTTCTTATTTGAAGAGTAACTTCGAAAAATGCAGCTTGGTGAAACCTATCACCATTCCAGTCGAAGTGTAACTTCGAAAGAAAAACAATGAAATCTTTGTAAGGAGATTAGTCCTTGCTTGGACTCGAGAATAATTTCTCAAGTTTCGAAGTCATTCAAAATTCATTTGGGTTCAGTCAATTTTATTTGATTCAAGTATGATGGTAAATATTCATGGATACATAACTTATGATAAACTATCATAAACATGACGATAAATACGCGGCAGATTAATATCAATGCATAATTTACAAACATGGTTTTCATTTGTAAATTACTCCCACTATTTTTGTCGAATACTTATGCCCCCACATAAGGTTCGGGAAATAAAAATTTCCTAATGGGCTCAAGGCCCAAATGCAATCGCTCAGTACCCACGACTCGTTGGCCATACCAATTGATCCACTTGGTGGGCGATCACGTCGCCGGTTAACCATCCCAGCTAACCCTTGAGTTCATTTAGCCTCGTTTTTTGTTATGGACCCACGACTCGTGAGACATCCATACTTACTCGCGTTAAATCATGTCCAATACTCGTGAAGAGAAATAGTTCAATCCTAGACGCCCCACGACTCGTGAGACAGCGCCTAGAACCTTGCTATCCCCTTCCTTGGCACTAAACTGTGCATCGAGGCAATAGACATATCATCTTCCTATAGCTCGACCCACGACTCGTGAGACATCGAGATATATTTGTACAATATGCCTAAGACCTAGTAATTGGATAGGCTCGGACCATAGACACCATTCATATGCGCCCGTTATTCGATTTAATATTCTAATTGATTTTAAATTCAATTGGAGGTTTTAAGTTTTCCTTGTGCGAGGTCTCATCAGATTATGCTTTATCTTGTTTACGTTTTCTATCCTAAGCATGCATCTCATACATCAAAGAACAATTACGAAAAAGTAAACATTCATCACCTAGCATTGCACATACGATTGATCGATTGCCCATCCTATGCGATCCATCACGAGCCACATGATGGACCAATTGGTCAGTCTAGGGTGGAAATTAAATGTCCTAACTATTACAATTTTTCAAACCCATACATCATGGGCCTTCTTGTAATATCCACCTTGATTGGGCCTTCATGTCCTCCAAGGTTATGGGCCTCCATGTGGATCTCCAAGTCTTCATGAGGTCTTCTCGGCTCCAAGCCTAATCTAAGCCTAGCTTATAAAAATAAATGCCCTATTCTATTACATTCGTTTGCGCAAGCAAGGGCACCAATCAGGCCCATTTAATTACAACCCATAAAATAAATAAACCAAAACTACACAGGGCTTAAGGGCAAAATCGATCAATCCACATATTCACTCAAGAACATGCATAAATTCACATAAGGGCATAAATGTAAATTTACCGGCTCCTTTAATTTTAATTCACAAAAATTATCCAAGTTAATATAATTTTGAATTAACAATTAATCTCTAAGATTAATTAACTCTTACTTGAGTTCTAAGTAATCTACAACTCTTATCTTGACAAAGTTGGTTAATTAAGATAGTTACAAATCTTCCAAGATTACTATCTTATCCAAAACTCTAAGTTTCCCAATTTTACAAATCTCTAAGATTCTCAAGATAATCCTATTTTGATTAGATTAGTTAACTAAGGTAGTGTCCAAATCTTCCAAGATTTATACCTTATCCAAAACTCCAAGTTTCCTAATTTAATAAGATCTCTAAGATCTTTAATCTTTGTAACTTACTAGAAGAGATTAATTTTAATTAAATCTCTTATCACAATTGAAACTCTAAGTTTCCTTGTTCAATAAGATCTCTAAGATCTTTAATCTTGGTAATTAACTAGAAGACATTAATTATAATTAAATGTCTTATCACAAATGAAACTCTAAGTTTCCTTGTTAATTAGATCTCTAAGATCAATCCAAGATTCATCAAGATTCCATAACAACCAAATCTCCAAGATTTTCAGATTTATCAAAATAGGCAGAATTAGAGTCCAACCAAAAATCAGCCAATACGTGACCAATCGAGAACTGCCACGTGGCCAACACACGTGGCCACAAAGTCCGCGCGTGGGATGTCCATGGCAGCCGCGGCTGCGCGTGGCAGCGCACGGCAGCGTGCGGTTGTGCGTGACAGCACGCGGCAGACATCCCGTAGGCTGCTGCCTTGTGCCGCACGCGCAGCCAGCGTGCTGCTAGCACGCTGCCGTGGGCAGCAGCTCACGGTGGCTGCCCAGCCGCGGTGCGCTGTCGCACACTGCCGCGTGCCACCGCGGTTGGATCCAATTTTGAATTTTTTTTTTGTTCGATTACTTGTTGATTTAATTAGAAACAGATCCAGTTCAATTAAATCACAATCCAAAAATAAAAATTAACATGATAAAATTTTGAATCAAAATTTTACATTAACTCTAAGTTAATAGATCTACGTCCTAAAACATATACAGTTAAAGAACTAGCCACACATAAATCAAACATATGATTTAAATCACAGAATTTGCAAATTCATATGTATACAAAGCCTAGAGTTGGCTCTGATACCACTGTTGGGATTCGGTAAGATAAACAGCCCTAGGCACAGCGGAATATAAAAATTTTAGGACCTCTTACGGAATCTTGCCAGGATATTCTCTAGTTGTATATATATGAATAAATAAAATGATAGTATAAGTTTGCACGTTATACCTATCTCTTTGCAAATCCAAGTTGGCAGTCAGCAAAACGGACTCTGAATTTCTCCTCAGCCAAATCGACCCAAGCTCTGCAGTAGCGCCCCACGTGTTGCGCCTCTACGGGTTGATACACCACAATTACACGAAAATAATAAATCTTGATCAGCTAGAACACAAGATATATTATGATCTAGGATTTAGGAACGATTTTGGAACAAAGTCGAAAACAAAAATTCTTCCAAAAGGAAGACAGGGTTCGGTCGACTATTACTGGGAGAGGGGAGAGAGAATTTTTGCTCTTGCTCAAATTTTGCTTATTGAATTGTGTGAAAAATAACTACAAGATAGCTACTTATAGTTATCTTCCTAACCTAGTCCTAATAGGACTAGGTTTCCTCTCTCCTACATGGGTCATGGCCCTCTTTAATTAGAAGACCAAGTCTTCTAATTAATTCATGGCCCAGTTAATTAATTTGACCAGGCTTTATTTAATCTCCCAATTAAATAGCCCAATTAATTAACTTAATCTCCCATTTAATTAAATCAGACTCTAAGCCCATTTAATTAAAATCCCTTTTAATTAATTAAATCCAACTTAATTAATTAATCCACAAATTAAATTCCAATTTAATTTATGATCCTGATCCAATTCCAATTGGATCTCAATTTGTTCCAATTGGGTCGACCCAGTCGACCCACCATAATAATCGACCCAGTCGATTATTCACCCAGTCGACCCAGTCGACTCGGTCGTTCTTATTTCCTCGCTTTCGCTTCATGTGTATTGTGTATGCCCCCGTAGGTTCACCACATAATTGGCCGTGGGTTATAATTAAATATTATTTAATTATTCGAGTAAGATTTACTCTAAATCAATCGAACACTCTGTCGATTGATTATTCCAAAATCAGCACCCCTGCCAATTTGGGAATTCTCCCACACTCCACGGTCGATGTCCAGCCACAAGCCCATGGAGCTCAATCACTGGTGAATTAATTCTGTGAACCTTTTATCATTTACAATTTCCATATACGACATAATCTCTCCATCGATCAATCTCCCAGTCGAGACTTAAGGGTATGGTCTATCATCGGTCTCCCTTTTCTTTTGTCTTGACCTTATGCATTCTGGTCTCGAAATAATTCTCTTTGACTTAACCTTTATGAGCTACTTACATAAAGCCGTCAGATACCTCGGCCGAGGATTTTACCAGAATTAATTTCTCACAGAAATCCATAGGAGAATTTCCCAACCTATCAAGTCGGGTCAATGGATCATTTGTTGATGATATGAATCTGCATACGAGTTCCTCTATACCCAATATGAGTCCACAGAGACTTTCTGGCGATCTCCAGTCAGTCGGGACTCAAATCAAAGCATAGACGTTCTCGCACCAGATAAACCCTATCATCTCAAGTAGTTAGGGATCGTTCCTCGTATACTATTGTAAATTGGAATAACTTCAACCCCGATATGCGACTACCGCTTCCATGGTGAGTTATTTCCTAATTGGGGTATTCAGTGCGCTTGCCATCCCAGCAAGCCACCCACTTATGTGTATCGACTATCCCAATCACGCTCGTGGACCCCAGCGTTCTCCAGTTCATCGGAGTATACACAATAGTGAGAGTCTAACCGAATCCAATGATGTCCTATCTCTATTGGATTCTACGACTCTTGAATATATTCTAGATCACGGCCTTGGAGATCAGTCCACGGGTTGTCCCATAGCCCTGTGATCTAAGGACTTCTATCCTTATGCGTAGATAATTATTACATAAGATAAAGTTGACCATATGTATAAATGCGTTTATTAATCCAATCGAATGGTCCTTTCATTTAAATGCAGCCAAAATAGTTGGCTTGCAGGACACTATTCTATCATGTACTAGACACTCCAGAATTAATTATTATTGGTTTCGATTAAATTAATTCTCCATGTTTTTTCATCGATCGTTACGTGACTTGATTAATTAGTTAGCTTTTCCTACCCATAACAATAAAGGAAGGCTCCATGTTGTCGGGGAAAAAAAAATATGTTGTTGCTTTTTGTGATTGTGACATGCATGATAGATTGATATCTCATATCTATAATTTGTTATATAAAATGTCTAATATATCATTCCTCCAATTAATAAGTTCAAGTACAAGCCCATTTGCCTGCTGTCTGCTCTGGCTTATTTGAGTAATTAAGTAGAATGGAAAATATAATCGAATTCTATACATATTTTTTAAATTGAGTATAATTTGTTATATATAAAGAAAAGAAAAAAAATGAACACTAGAGTACCTACGTGATTTGGAATTGCCAGTTTATTTTTCTAAGAATCAATTTAATTAACTAAATTATGCTATGTATATAAATTCTGTATTTTCACTATACTGAAAATTACAACTCCGATCCATACCGTATATCTATTTGCAAAAAGAGAAAATAACGAAATGGTCCTCGATCAATAATTTTCTTAAACACACATTTTGTCGACATTATTTCCTGCATTTTTGTCATTTGGGTATAGATATTTATAGATTCTAAGGGTATTGAGTAGACATTAATTATTATTTTTTTATTTTTTTGCCATTAATTCAAATGGAAAGAGGACAAGCTGGATCTATTTTAAGTATATTTCTATATTTAAGAAAAAAGACGTACTTATTTATTTACAAGGCCACAAGTATCATGAAAGTGCATATGACCACATTTCAATCTTAAAGATAATTTAATCGGGTAAACACCACTTTTGGTCCCTCTTATCATTAACTTTTTACAAAGTGGTCCCTCTTATGTTTTTTTCCCACTTTAGTCCCTACTATGAATTATTTGTTTCACTTTAGTCCTTTTCAAGTGGTCCAAGGCGATTCTGATAACATGTGATATGCTCATGAGGGCAATTTTGTCATTTCAAGTAAACTAACATGGATATTTTCATCTTTCTAATTATTTAAGAAAAAACTAAATTTCCAAACTAGGGTTTCATTCCAATCGAACTTAATCCTACATTTCGTTCCAAACTAAAGTTTTTTCCAAAAATCTTTTTCAAACACCAAAATTGCTCACCAATTAAACAATATCTCAAATAGTCTCAATAGTGAACGGACCAAAATGTCCTAATAAATATTCATATGCATGTCACGTGTTATCGGAACCACCAGATAAGGACTAAAGTGAAATACATAATTCATAGTAGGGACTAACGTGAAACAAATAATTCATAGTAGGGACTAGAGTGGGAAAAAAAACATAAAAGGGACAACTCTGTAAAAAGTTAATGATAAGAGGGACCAAAAGTGGTATTTACCCTAATTTAATCTAATCTACCTTACGAAATCTAGAGTGACGAAAAATCTTTGAAGCACAAAAAGACAATTTAGATCATGAAAGTACTTACAAGAAAAAAAAATCATCTAATGACAGGGAGAATACTTAAGTTCAGTACTAATACTTTTTGTTGCAAGTATTGAAACTCAATTAAATAAAGTAGAAAAAATAAATATCAAACTATTCAGGTTAAACTTATATTTATTTGAATAAAAAATTGCATTTTTAGAAATAAAAACTAATTCAAGCTAAATTTTGAATTGAATAAGAATTCCATTTCAATTCTAAAATAAATTAAATACTCCAAATTTTATATTCCAATAAAAATTACTCCTACAGGCTATAATATCAAACTAAAATTAATTTCAAAGGATAGATTTACAATACTTTTCATACTATACTTTAAAATATTTTACATATTTGATACTTAATTAGTTTTATGGAAAAAAAAAAAAAAAACGCATTTGATACTATAATTTGACGGTCATCGACATATTTAGTTTTACCGTCAAAATCATTCTATTAAATTATCATCAAACTTTAACAATTCTTTCAACATATCGTCAGATTGAGAAATACTTAGACCTTTAGGTTTGCCTATAGTGTATCTAAGAGTACATGTCTAAACTCCAACATGCACTACAAGTAAATTATTTTTTTTGGATAGTATGTTGAATTATAAGAACAAATTTATCACTTTTTATTTGTCCAGAATAATTTATTGTTTTCCTTCAAACAATTACAAATAACAATTGCATTTGGCCATGGGTATTTGGCCATCCAAACCCATAAATTTTAGCAACACAAAAATTATACATGTGCTCTTGGAGAGCAATTTTAATAATAATTTTAGCAAAAGTCTTATAGTTTAATATATACATGTACTCTTAGAGATGGCCTAAACGAAATAGAGCCAACTTCAATAATAAATAAATAATACGATTGTCATACTTCTCGTAACTCTCGAACCGCCCAAACTTTCTCTGTATATACAATATCTCGCCATGGATCAGTGCAAGGTACCAAATTTCTTAAAATAAAAGAAATGAAAAAATTGAAACATAATGTTGTTTGATGGATGAATTAATTCATAATTGAAAAATAAAATTATTATTATGAAAAGGACGGGAATAGTTTTGAAATAAAAACTACAAAACTACATATAAAAGAGGGTAAGTGTTACAAGTGATACTCTAGGGAGAAACTGATACCACCTCAATAATTAATGGGAAAGCTATATTTCACCCATATATATATAAGCTAAACCTATATATATATATATATATATATATATATATAGAGAGAGAGAGAGAGAGAGGGGGGGGAGAATATTGTTATATATACATATATAGATTTACTCACACATAGATACGTTAATAATATGCTGATATTAATATAGAATACTCCCTAGTGCACGTATAAAGTGAATCGCAGATGGAAAAAGGATAAAATATCAAAATTATGGTTAAAATTGGTGATAAAATTTTCAATTTTTATAATAGAGTTCCCAAAAAATTGAGTTTTAAAATATTGTGTTCACATTGTCAGAACATAGGTGATGTGAATTATCGCTTCACATGTTGTAAGTGTATCGGTGGGCTGCACCACGTGTACTTGATGACGTGGTACAGCGGTTACACTAAATAATTTCTCATAGTATGGGCCCCTTAATATTGAAATTACTCTCGAAAGTTTGTCCTAAAATGCTATTTCATGATTAATAGAGAAATAATGAATGTAGTTTGGTAAATTTTGTGATTCTTTTATTGAATTTCGAAGTAATTTTGGCTTATCAGGAGAACTGTTTTTCAAGTAATTATTGTTGTCTAAATCGAGTTTGGTCAAACTCATTCTACTCACATAAAAGTGTAATGCATTTGTTTTTTGACTAAATAATACCCCTAATAAAGTGATTAATCGCAAGACATGTCCCATATAATTGTCAAATGATTTGATGAGTTTCACCAAATAAAATTTGACCAAAAAACTCTCCTTGTTTGATTGGAACGGATAAATATTACTACTTTGAATTCACTTGCCTTGTTTTTTTTTTTTTTAATCATTTAGTTTATTAAAATACATGTTTCAAGCAATATTTATATGAATAAAGAAAGAAAAAAGAATTGGAAATTATTGTGTATCCAGGTATTGTTAAGCTGAAAATGAGTGGCATTTTTCAAGGGATTTAATCCTATATAGGCCGGATTATTTAATACCTTGGACTTGGAGATAGGATGTTCTGCAATTGGACTGGCCCACTTATGGGCGGGCTGCCCGTAGATTTGTAAGCCACAAGAACAGTAAATAATGCCCGATAAAATAACCAATCTAGCATAATTATTCCAAACCGAACTGGGCTAAGAATTAAAATCTGGCCCAGATTACCCATACTTGTCTAGGCTATCCTAAGTTGATTAGGAGTTCGTCGATAGTATTTATAGGTCTACGCTAGTTTTGTTGATTAATCGCACAACAAATCAACAAGCCGCCTGAAAAAATACCTAAAAATCATTGGCCTCCAACTCGATTTCGTGAAGGTATGCATGCAACCCAAATCGAATTTAATTTAGTGAAACTAGAATAATTCTTGGTTGTGTTTGGGTTATTTTATTGTTATTTTTTCTAAAATATATACACCCCAGTTGTTCGTAAATACTTATGTAGGGTGTCGAGATAATTTTCTGATGTTGGGAAATCCATGTTTATGTTCTCCCAATTTTGATGTTTTTCATTTTGATTGGCACTCTCAAATTTTTTATTGAATTATCTGCAATTTTTGATAAATAAATATATTAAAAAAATATATATATTATCTTATGTACAGCAGGAAACAATGGAGAAACAACAGAATGAGGGATCCTTAGAGAATATGATATTGTTGGAGATACTATCAAGGTTGCCAGTTAAGAGTCTTTTAAGGTTTATGTGTGTTTGCAAACACTGGAAATCTCTTATCTCATCTCACTCTTTCAGAAAATTACATCATCAAAGACACAATTCTTCCCCCCCTTTAATTCTTGCTTTTCATTCTTCCGTTTCCGGATACGTCGGAGAATATAAACCTGGTATGCTATTTGATTATTTTCTAACCACCTTCGATGTCTATGGAAAAGTCATCCAACACTGTACTCTCCCATTTACTTCAGGATCTCTATCCATCTTATCTTCTCCGTCCCAATCTAAGTTGGTATGCTTCTCCGACACAGTAAGAAAGATACTCATCTCGTATAATCCTAGCACCCGACAATTCGTTCGCTTGCCCGATCCCCCTTCCTTTTCATCACCAGACATTAAACGTTGCATCCCCGATTTGGGCTATATTCCATCCAAGGATGAATACACGTTATTGAACATGGTTGACAAAAATCCAGTCGACAAATGGGTTTTTGAGGTCCTCACTATGTCCATATCCAATGATAACTTTCAATTGCATTACAATGCATGGAGATCCATTGAGGTCACAACAATGCTCAGCCGCGTGTTTAATGGCTCTGGTGTGTTTGTTTGTGGGTCTTTTTATTGGCATGCACTTGATGAAAATGGTAATAACTGTATTCTCTCATTTGACGTTGAGACTGAAGTTTTTTCGACTTTTGGGGTGCCGCAAGGAACATTATATTGGAATGTAGATCTTTTGGAACTCAAAGATGAGCTATATCTCGTGAATGAACCACATATGCCAGTAAATTTCGATGATCCAGTTCCGCCCCCAATTATAAACCTGTGGAAGATGTCTTCTGATGTGAATAACAACAAGTTGTGGACTCTTAACTGGACCATCAATTTACAAAGTCTTGGTTATAGAGTAGCTCCGGAATATAATGAATTTGATTGGAAAATATTGATATACAGACTAGAATACCTCCAATATTACAACAAGCCACCCGACGTCTTACGAGAAATGGGGATGTTGAAGCTAGAAGAAGAAGACAACTCCATCATGGACGAGGAATACTTCATGCCAGACTTCTGTGTGCGAATCCACACCAACCTCTTTACTCTTTGATTGAAACTACATATATATCAAGATATTGTTCTTTCTGCTTATCATCTATGTCATGAGGATTATTTATTTTCTATTTTTTAATATAATCTTTTTATTGTGTACTAGACACTCCAGAATTAATTATTATTGGTTTCGATTAAATTAATTCTCCATGTTTTTTCATCGATCGTTACGTGACTTGATTAATTAGTTAGCTTTTCCTACCCATAACAATAAATTCTGTATTTTCACTATATTGAAAATTACAACTCCGATCCATACCGTATATCTATTCGCAAAAAGAGAAAATCATGAAATGGTCCTCGATCAATAATTTTCTTAAACACACATTTTGTCGACATATAAATATTTTCTAAGATGGACGCAGAGTTAGAAAGATACAACTGAAAGTTCCACAAAATTCAATAATGAGTTGAAGTTGGTATCTAAACCTTAAATATCTATTTATTCAAACAAAGAAAGAAAGTTTAGCAACCAGTTTAATGATACAGGTCAAATTAGGGCATATAGTACATCCTGGATGATGACCGAAACTGATGTGGACTTGTACAGGCTCATTATCACGTACAAAAACTGGCCGCACATAATTCTGCAGAGTTAAGTGAAGGCAACAACTAAGATAAGGTATTGAAAGTATATGAACAGAAATTCCACAATCGACAAATTATGGAACCTTTGTTCTAGAAAGCATGGCAAGAGAATAAAGGCAATCCAGTGCAGCTAATGCTTGAGCAACAGCCTGGAACTCAGAATAGCATCCACAAAATGTCTTTAAAAAACTATCCCATGTGGCTCGACATAAAAGAGAGAGTTCTTCATCCACCAGTGCTAACTGGTCTAGAGCATTCAATACTTCAGGCGGATGATACCGTATTGATTTATTGGTACTATTTACTTTTATCCATTTTAAAGGTACAACCACATCTAGAGGCAGCTGCATGCAAAGCTTCTGTCAATAAGGGTATGTAAAACTAATGCTAGAAACATAACATGCCAAAGCATATATCGAAAGGAAAAGAAGATTATTCCACATAATTTATACTCCAAACTAACTAAATTCAGAATATATGAAATTTCCATTATAAAAACATGTTGATAATTTGACGAAGGTTGTATCGGGAAATAGTAATTTAATACACAACTGCTATGTTCAAATGTTCAAAAGATAAGAAGAAAAATATACACATCCAAATTCATTTAACTCAAGACTATAAAAAATATATTATTGATAGTATATTCTGTGTCATGGTAGTGTAAGTATTGTTTAGGTAATTAAGGTCCAAATAAGGGTGAAGAATTACTGTGATACTTTTACTTATACGAACAAGTTATTCACTATGGATGACTATTAGGGTTATGATGTAATAACACCAATATATTTTTGAATAACAATGATGAGTTTTCTCACTCTCTCATTCTTCTAAGTAGAATTTGTTTTAAGGGAAAACAAAAACTTTGATTGCTCGGGAGGTATATGATAGTATCATAGTACCATACAAAGTAAAAAGAGAGAGATTCCGGACTGCAAAGCAAGATATAAATTCACTAAAATTATAAATTTTACAGTTGCCAAAATAGAAATTTATCAATGCAGACTGTTAAAAGTCAAATTTAACTGGTATACCTCTATCAAATGTGTAACTCCAGAAACACTAATAAACTTGTATCACAGAAATAAACTATACATAATACATTGGAAAGTTATTGTGGATATCAAGATATAGAGCCGATGCAGCATACATATATTCTAAATGTGGAAATACTTTTTCTTCTTATTTTCAGCAATTATTTCAGACAAATGAAAATGTGTTAATTAGTTCGTGAAGCATCTAACTTGAGTAGTTTTTCCTTTTTTTGGGGGTGGGGGACATATTAGACTAGATTATTATCTATCAGAGCATATTTAAAAAAGAAGATCCACCCAGGTACATGTGCAATATCAACATTGAACAAAAAGTATAGAAATGATGAAACAATTAAAAAATATCAATATAAATAAAATACCAAAAGAGATAACTGTCAATTCAAGATGAGAGATGGCCAAATGGCGGTGGAAGGAGTTACATTAACAAAGATAATTCAAAAGAAGTTTTGATAGACTCTAATAGGAATATAAATATAAACCAAGAAAGTGATGACACAGATATGTAAAGACGCACCGAGAAGACATTATAAACCAAAATTTATTAATTACCTCAGATGCGGTGGCAGTTCGATGAAAAATTCTTGCTATCCCACGCTGAATATCAGGCGTTTTTCCCAAAGTGATAAAAACTGATGATATTGTATGATGAATCTCAGGCTTCACAGTTATGCCGGAGTTCTCCCCAGCAAAATCAAAACTCTGAGAAGCTTTGCAAGTACTCATCGATTCCAAAATTTCAGAAACAGCGTCTACTCGTGCATTTATCATATTTCTGTCACATAAAGGATGAGTCACCTGTAGAAACATAGATAAATAAACAAATATAACAGGCAAAAGAGGGGATGGGAAACAAACATAGGAACATCTACATACCCAATGTCTGAAAAGCCTTGAACCAAATGTGGTAAGAGTATGGTTCATACATTGCACTAAGGAGCCACATTCAGAGCCATCAAAATTATTCTTTAGCACCTATATGTGGCAAAACAAATTAGATATTAAAAGAAATATAATATGCTCAAAAAGCAGTGAGCTACGAACCTCTAGTTGTTGCAGTGCATTCGCTGAAAGTGTCATCTCCATGCTGCTTGTGAAAGGACGGAATGAAGCACCTAAGCATAACATTCTTTCAAAACCGAATTGTTTCAAATGCTGAATTGTTAAAGCTAGTGCTTGAATGGCCAAGTCAGGCATAGCCATAATTGCCTTCAATAAAAAGGGAAACAGAGACTATATTAGCAATCTACCTATCACAAAATCAAAACAGAAACCACGCACAAGAATTCAAAGTAATTTACATTGTTATAAGAAATTAAAAAAGAAAAAGGGAAAAGTGGTCACACCTCAATTGCCAAGCTATTACTGTCTTGGGTTTCTAATGCCATGTCCTTCTTTAGATTAACTTCAGGTAAGTTACTTTCATTTAGGTTCTCATACAGTGACATGACTTCAGCTAGGGCACCTCCATCTCAGAAGTCTTGCGAAGCATACTCAACACGGACATTTGAGGAAGGTCCAACATATGCTAAAAGTAACTAAAACAGGAGGGGTAAAGCCTTAAAGCTAATTTTTCTGGAAAGTAGGGGATTGAAATACTAACAGGAAAAAGTGAACAAATGTACAGAAATCCAAATAAACTTAAATAGAACAAGACTCAAAGTTACATCATTTCTTACAAAGATTACCATGAAATTCACCAATAATCCCGTGAAAATTTCAAATACAATAATCAAGATAAAACATCAAGTTACATAAAGCTAAATAAAGCTTACAAAGGCTTCAAAACCTTGACATAAAGGTCATTAGGCTTAAATTGTGTGCAATTTGGACTCTCAGGAATGCGGTAAATGTATGCTTTCCGAGAGTAACTGAAAGATGTGTATTTTACAATTAATCTTATTAACGGAAAATTCTATTACACCGAAGATCAGAGAAATCAAGTTGGAATAATTACGGCTTGTGTCTTGCATCAGGATATTGCAACCAAGTTGCACGCATGGTAAAGGTATTTCTCACCCACCATACATTAGAACTAATAAGATAAGTCCATTTTGCCTTGCCTATCTGAAAATATTGAATCCTAATTCTCTCAACATTAACTCGATTTTCTTAGTGCAATATGTGGAGGTATTTAAATGAATTCAAAACAATAGTGGTTACAAATTACAATTCAATTATGGAATCAATCCATTGCCTCTAAGTCTCTTTTTTCCAAAAAAAAAACAGTTGTTCAATTTTTCCATATTTTAAAGCATTCTAATTAAGTAGTAACATAGCCAAAGACATATAGGACTGAAAGACACAACCACTTTCCTGAATAACATTCAATAATGGTTCCATGAAGTACGTCAAAACTTCTTAAAAAATACTTAAAAGAGCAGCCATTACATAGAGTTGATGAAATCACTTTCCAAATTAACATTTAATAAGAAGTTGGTAAATACAAGGAAGGTCAATAGCAAAATTTATATTTCTTTATGAAGGTAACTCCACAACTCGAATGCATTCTTGGTGATCTCTAATTACACTGCAACTCCTCAACATGTTTCAATATTTTGAAAGCATGCCCCTTCACATTTTTATCTCTATTTCATGGAATTTCTCAAACAAAAATTAAAACTCCAAATTCATGGAGACAAATATATGAGGCCGAACTTTCCATAATCACCATCTCATAGTTCCCATGCATCAAAAAGTTCATTATTTTTTTTCCATTTAAATTATAACAAACCAAGATTTGAAAACATTAACACTACCTTTTCCGTCTTCTTATTCAGAACCATAGCCTCCAATCCTGCCCTCATAAAATTATCATCAAATTCACCATAAACAACATCCTCAGTTGAAACCTCAACCCCCACAGCCCCAATCCTCACATCCACTCCACTCTCCACATCTCCCACCACTTTGTCCACAATACAAACCAAATAATTACTAACCGTCCCACACTTCTCCTCCCCACCCCCTAAATCCTCCGCTGCTTCCAACGTAGCCTTAGTGTACAATGCCGACAATCCACAACAAAAGGGGCCCAACCTATTCTCCCCATGAGCCTTAATCGCCGCAGTCTCGGCTTGTTTCACCACACCAACCTTATACCCTGCACTAACAAGCCTACTCACATGAAAATGTAATCTAAAAGTAGGCACACTTGCAGTCAAGAAATTATGATCCATGTGTGCATAAATACCCAAAACCCTAGCAGCATTCTCAGCATTACCAAAGAATCTGTACTTATAACCAACTTCAATCATCAAAAGCACGTCAGGATACTTAGATTTCAGTTCAATCACTTGTGGTTCTAACGGTGTGTACTTAGGGTTGGAAAATTGGGTACTTGTGGAAGGTTCTGAAAGGTTAGGCGAAGAAGGTTCTAGGAGTTTGTTAAGGAATTTCTAGTGGAGTGAAGGGTTTGGGAGGGGTAAATTAGGGTTTTGATCGATTTTAGGGATTTTTGTGCGTGGGGAAGTGAGTTGAGTGTTGCGGAGGCGTTTGGCAGGGGAGAATGAGACGGTGGTGGTGATTTTGGGTGGGGTGGCAGTGGGGGGGTGGGGGGGTGAGGGGGAGGGTGAATGTTTGGGTTTGGGTGCGAAGAAGCGGGAAATGACTTGTTGTTTCTGTTTCCCCATGGTGGTATAGTGGTGGCGGAATGGGCGGAGGACCCCGATTTGTGACGGCGGTGCTGCAATTTTTGTGGCGGTTCAGTCCAATATTCTTTGGGCTTCGCGCCTTTCTGTATGATTATACATGTTCAAAATCGTGGGCCGTTTAACTCGAATCGTATAATTCTTATTTAATTATATAAAAAAAATAAAAAAATAAAAAAATAAAAACTAGTTTCTTATTTTCCATTTTGCACGTGTTGTCTCTTTAGCCTATATATTTTATTCTTATCTTAAATTAAGGAAATGTTTGTAATGAATAAATGCATGTAATATATTTTATATCCAAGATCTCTAATGAATCTAATTAACCTATAAAGAAATGAGGTATTTGTTTGTAAGATTTCACAACAAAATTTTATATAAATTAACTCTTTTTATATAATTGATGTATTTTGGTATTTAAGAAACTGTTATTTTAATTGCAATGGCGCGGATGTTCCCCGGTTCCTATGGATTTGTGTTATATATTTGGAAATACATATTTTTTTGTGTAATGGAGGACAAGTTTGAGCTTAATTTTCCATTAATAAGATTTTAAGGTGTTTTCATTTTGGTTATGATATTCATATATAAATCTTGATTTTGCTCTTAAAGTTCTGGCTTTGAAGGGATTGTATTGCGAAAATTTCTTATCCAATCTGGTACAACTTTTTTTTTTTTTTTTTGAATTATTAGATCTTATTGTTAGAATTAGAAATACACCACAACATTACATTCAGTATCGAAGCATAACCTCGGGAAGGATACATGTGCCTTAACTTGGAGGGCCCTGGACCCTAAAAATTTTGAGATTTTGGTTTATGTATATGTATATATGTACTATAATAGTCCAATTAAATTTAACTATTTGATAACCATGGTCCAGTAAGGCTTTGGCCCATTCTTGTAAAGCAAAGCAAAAGAAGAATTCAACACAAATTTTCTTTTCCTTTCATTAAATGACTAGATAATATTACAGTTATTTATGTTTAGTAGTAGTTGTGAATTGCATTTTAATCCGTTGGGAAACTTAAGCCCTGTTTAGATGTATTTTTGCTCAATTTCATCCATTTTGGATGGAATATATTTTGGTTGAGAATTTGAAGTTTTTTTTTAAACTTTATGTGAAACAGTTGAAAACACATACGGATGTATTTGATTTGAATCTTTTGTATATAAAATAATCTATATCTATATATCTATATACAAATAAAAGTACGAGTTCAGAAAATAGAGTTTCTTGAATTTTTTGTGAAGACTAATATACCCTTATGAATTTTTTATAGTAAAATAGAAAATAACTTGAAGAATTATACTTCTACATAAATACTACTACTTGAAAGATACTTGGAAGATATATCTTAAGGGATCCTTTCCCCATCAAAATTTCAAAGTCCATATCCAACATTTAATCCAACAAAATTAAAAATAATGAAAATTTAGTACTTAGGGAATACGGTTTATGGCAACAATATACAGAGTTGCATCCTACTGAATATTTACTTTACATAGTTGGGGAGAGTGATTATAAAAAGGATTGCTTCTTTGCACATGTAACCAGGTACATAAAAAATCTCACTAGCAGTTTATAGAGAATCACTTTATATTTGTTTGTATCAGGTACATAGTTATACGATTTTTATTTGAATTTCCTATTTTTTGTTTACACATATATTTTAATTCATGATTCATGATAATACAGAAGACAAAACTATGATGACGAATGATTCCATCAAGTCTTTAGAGGTGAATTATACTATTTTTATTTGAATTTCCTATTTTTTGTTTACACATATATTTTAATTCATGATTCATGATTCATGATAATATAGAAGATAAACTATGATGACGAATGATTCCATCAAGTCTTTAGAGGTGAATTATATGATTTTTATTTGAATTTCCTATTTTTTGTTTACATATATATTTTAATTCATGATTCATGATAATACAGAAGACAAACTATGATGACGAATGATTCCATCAAGTCTTTAAAGGTGAATAAAAAAACATGGACAATTCGATTAAAGACTTTACGAATAGGAATCGAGACAAGATGTGGAGCAAATTCCTCTATAAGAGTTAAGAAGATAATAATGATGGACGACGAAGTAAGTTTTAATTAAATATTATTGAAATCATGAACATAAAATCTTTCTTCTCATAATTTTATTGTCTCTGAATAATATGAAAAGACGAACCCGACCTGTAATTAATCTCAATATAACTGCTAAATGCATTTATTAACGTTGGTGCCACTTTTCTGCTTAGAGGGAAGACAATTAATTTTGCTAGCCCAGATTTTGTTGAGAGTCGTTAAAATTGATTAATAATAGAGGAAGTAAGGAAATAAGCAGTATTGACCATTAAATTTTCTTTTATTTTTATGTTAGGGAACAAGAATGGAAATAGTTATATTTAATGATGATATCCAACTATTCGACAAAATATTCTTCCTCCACAAAACCTACATAATTAAAAATGGACATGTTCATAAAAGAGTAACCCTACATACTTTAATGTACACCCATACATTGAGTTGATCTTAAAGAAGTATTCAAAGGTGGAAGAAGCTTCAGAACCCATTCTTACTACCAAAGTCTGCTACAAATTCATGGATTTTAAAAGCATTAATCTTGATATTCACGACAAGGAAGCAATTGGTATCTTTAATTTTTTTAATAATTATATCATTTTTTTTTCACAATACTTATTTTTAAAAATAAACTTTTTATATATTTATATATATAGATGTTTGTGGACTTGTCACTAAAGTCAAACAAATTAGAATGACAACACCTTCTAAGGGAGCTCCAAACATGTGAGGGAAATAACAATTATCGACGAAGAGTAAGTTTCATATCACGATACAATATTGTATTTATTATATTTTATCAAAATTAGGACAATAGTTATTTTGAAATATATATATATATATATATATATATATTCTTTCTTTCTATGCATCTATAATTTTATTAGTTGATTGATAATAGTCAATTATATTATACAATAGTTGTTATCAATTTTTCTATTCAAATTGTTTCAAAAAGACAATTATTAAAAAAAATATAAAAATCTATATACACAATTAATACTTTCATATTTAGATATCAACATTTGGTGGTTACTCTTTGGGAAGATATATATGGCAATACATGAAGGAAATGAACTTCAATAATTTATCGAGAAAAGACCAATAGTTATCATTGCAAAAGTCACAACAAAAAAATACTTAGGTATTTTTTTTATCATATGTCGTTATAGTATTATTCTATTCTATTTAATTAATATTATATTCTAATCTATGTATTTAGGTGAGGTGCAGTTGCAAACAACATCGGCATCAATAATGCAAATAAATCCAACATCTGAAGAAGATATAGACATGCATAAATGGTAAATAAAATAGAAAATACATTATACATTAATTTAATATTAAAAATTAAAAATATATATACTTTTCAATTATGCAGGTTACGTATGCCACGTGATCCGTTGAAAATACAACAACTCACAATGAAACGGAGAATAAAAAATGTAATAGAAGTAACTTTGAAAGATATATTACATGACATTGATTCACATCCTAAGGTATTTTTTTTACCTATAACAAGTTTCTTCTATGTTATATATTAGCAAAACAAGTTTAATGTTAAATATACTTTATTTTGCAGGATGAGTATTTCTCTTTTAAGGGAATGGTTGACAAGGTCGAAAATATATCATCATTGTGCTATGATTCGTGCGATAAATGTTATTCTTCAATTTTCATAGTTGAAGATAACTTAATTTGCAAAAGGTGCTTCAATGAAGAAATAGAAACAACACCAAGGTTATAACACATCTACCTATATTTACTATATATGGCAAATGTTATTTCTTATAATATATTTATAAAATATAATTTAATATGCTAATTAATTAATTACAAATATAGAGTGGTTCTAAATGTCGTACAAGGAGATGACAATGTTCGAATCACATTGTTTGAGGATGCAACTATATTATATATTGGATGTCCTCCAGAAGAATACATAAGATCCATCGATGAGGAACTTTGTTTTAACTTCTATATATATATATATTATTTAAAATCAGTTATTTTTCCGAAATATGTAATATTCATAAATTAATAATGTGTTAATATTTTTTTAAGGGAGAAGATAAATCCAATTATTACAAGAGATTAAGCTTGCATTCTGAAGAAGAATATATTTTTATGGTTAACCCATAAAAAATAAAAAACAACAAACGGACAACTTAATCTTGTAGCGGATGCAATAGAAAAGATGCAACCAACATTGCATGAAACAGAAAATACAGATTATAGAGCTACATGTGACCATCAAGAGACAAGTGAGCAACTGAAAATGATATACCAAATGACATCAATGCAGAAGAAGTTGTGATCAGTCGAAAAAATACTGTAGGAAAGAAAAAGGAAGACTACATTACCACTGAAATTTCAATGGAAGCTCAAGATGGTGATGACAATACAAAGGACACCAATGTAAAAAAAGTTCTGAAAGATGTACAAACTACTGAAAAAAATAAAAGACGAATCACAAAAAAGAAAAAGTATGACTACATCTCCACTGAAATTCCAAACGAAGCTCAAGATGACGATGACACAACAAAGGACATCAATGGAAAGAAGGTTATAATTGATGTAGAAACTACTGAAAGAAAGAAAAGGCGAATCACAAAGAAGGTCAAAGAAGACTTCATCCCGATTGAAATTTTGAGTGTAGAAGAGACACTTAGTAAATTATGGCCAAAAAAGGAAAATAATATGGTCAAATCGAATGAGAAGATATCATTTGGAAATATCAAGATCAAAAAAGAAAAAAATTGATGTTTTTGGTCGTTCAAATGGTACTGTTAGAATAATAGTATATAGACAGGCAATTTAGGATAAAGAATACTTGGTAATTATAGTTTTTTTTTTTTTTTTTAAAGTTTGGTATTAGTTAATTATGATCTCAACTTTACTTCGAAATATATTAAATAAATTTAATTATGTATTTCAATTACAAGATAACATGATCAAATGTGATATATATGATGGAATTAATATAGAAAATTAGTTAATCACGTGCAACGCACGTGTACCTTTCTAGTATTGATTAAATGTAATTGAGTGTGAAAGTTTGTTAATAAATGTCAAAGTCATGTCATGTCTTTTTAAAATAAATTAATTGATATTATATTGTGTAAGACTTGAAATATTGATTAGAATTCTAATATTTAAGTTGAAATGATTTGATAGATAATTGAACAAGTAAATTTTATAAGATTTAGAGACCTGAGAAAAATAATAAATATTAAGAAATCTTACATGTCCATAGGGTTCTGCATGTCAGAACATATTTCAGAACCTAGGCCAAAAAATAAAAGATTTGGGCAATTTTGAGTATTTTTCATCTATTTGAGCTTATGAAGATTGTTCCAACTCCAGTTTGGCCCACCGAAAAATAAAAAATGTTGGGCCACACATGTTCCAAACAAGGCCTTAAACCTTAAAGTTCAATACTATTTGTAATCATATAAAAAATTACCTTTTTTTTTCATGTATTTCTGTATTTAGAAAAAAAAAAAGGTTGTATGAATTACAATTAAAATATTGAATAACAGTTAAATTCATGGATCAAAATTTGCATGTTTCTATTATAAATAATGAAAAGATTTTGTATGTGAGCCGATGGAAACGAAAATAAGTTGTAATTATGAAACTATTAGTTTGTCTTGGGAAATTCTTAATTTAGGAAAAAAAATTCATATTTTTTTCTAGTATTTCTAAAATGTTTCCGAGAAATTATCGAATTTTTTTTTCAATTTTTGGCTGACCGACACATACATTGTAAGAATCTTTTTAATCCAAGGTTAAATTTGTTCCCCCCCCCCCCTTTTCCCCCAAACTCCAATCTTGGATCCGCATTGATATCAACATAATTAATAATGTAATGCATTACTAGCCATTAAGTTTCTTAAAAAAACTCCTAGACGTGGTATTCATAATGTTTAATTTATCTTCCTGTAATTTGAAAAAGAACATTCTACCCCCTGTAATCTTATAAAATTTAACACTGTCTCCCTGATATTTTTATATGTGGCACTTTACCCTCATGTGTCATGATACTGTATCAGTTTACCTCACATGTTGTAATAAATACGATAATTTATCTACACATATTAAGATAAATGTAGCAATTCTCCCCCACCCCCACCCCCCACCCCCCATCCCAGTGTTAAAAAGACATTTTTCATGCTCACTTCTCAATTTTGCCAATTGAATTATACTCTCCAATTGAAAGAGGTAGATTGCTTCTTTAAAATTTTCAAGGGGTAAAATGTTTTTTTTTTTTTTTTTCAAATAACAGGAGATTAATTGAACTTTATTCATTTTACGGATATAAATTGACATTAGCTCAAATTTTTTTTTTTAATAATCCAGGATTCCAGGTGTACAAGCTTACACTAAACTAATCCTGGACCCTCAGAACCCTTGCCCTAGAACCCTGAAGGACGTAAATCGCAGGATGTGCCTCCACCAAGCCTCGAGATCCCACCATATTGCTGTACACTCTGCGCACAAAGGGGTCTTCACCACAAATGACCCTTAGATAGACCCATAGAAATGTTTCCATCCAAGTTCCAAATGGATTTCTGAAGACTACTTATACGAAGAGATGTAATTAATTATGTGAATTTAACTTTTTCAACATTCATGTGTATTTATGGGTTACATTAATCCTACTCCCAGGGACGGATCCAGGACTATAGAGTAGGGGGACTGAGTTTACCCATCGTTAAAAGTAATTGACAAAATGATACTCAATATAATTTATTTGCATAAGAATAAATTATTAACGAGGATCCTATTGAATTCAAAATGCTAAAGTAATTGAATGAAAAAACTATGAAAATTGTATACAACGCTCTTCATATCATAAAAACTCTACATTTTTATTCCCAATATGAATAATCAAACAATTCGCAGGGTAGTAATCTTTCATTTAGTTTCTAAGCCTATTTTTCACCAACTTTATTGTTGATAATCATTATTTCTGTTGTGTTGGTAATATAAAAGACTAAGTAGGTATAATTGACAATTTAACATGAAAATATACTTGTCATTTTATTAGAATTGTTGTAATGGCACCATAGTATAAGAAAAAAAAACTTCTAAAACTTTGAATTTAATCAGTAATTGAATAATGTAAACGTTAGTACTAATATCTCAAAAAAAAAAAAAAAAGTTGCACTCATTTTTTTAAAAAGGGGGCTGGATCCGTCCCTGCTCCCAAACAACGCTGATCTAAAACATCAAATACAGGCAAAGCCATATATGCTTTTGAGTCTGCAAAATGGAACATTATTCCTATGTGGATAATTTGTTAAGTAATTGTCGAGTAAGTTTTTGTTTTGTCAAGCGGAATTTAATATCTTGTAACCAAAATGTCTCAAATAGGAGAATACTTATAAGTTTTACAGGACATTAATCTTATAAGATATATATGACTATCGAACACAAGAGGGTAAAGTGTCACATATAAAAATGTTAAGGGGACGATATAAAACTTTTATAAGATTACATAAGGGTAAAATATTCGTTTTCAAATTACAGGATGATAAACTACTCCTGTTTTTCTTATTTATCCCTTGGACAATAAAATTTCATTTACTTTTACTTGTCGTTTTAGGAGTTTAACGTAAAATTAAATTTCTTTTTTTTACCAATTTTTTCTTTCTTCTTAACGCCTGTAACTAATGTTAATTAATTATGTGATTATTTAGTTAAAAGTTATTTTAAAATATTTACTCAAAAAAAGTGTATATTTCTTAATAATTATGCAATCTACCAAAACTATAAAATAAAAATAGAAACAGGGGAATTAAATATTATGAATAAGTGCCATTAACTCGAAAATAAAACCCCTATTCAAAATATTTTTGAAAAATGAGTTTCTTAATTCGGAAAAGTCAATAGTTGTGAAATTAATAGATGTTAAATCCGTTTTAACTTTTAGAGAGAGGGAGAAAGAGAAATGTGGTTATTTAGCAGAAATGGGGCTTCCGGGTTTTCAGCTTCCTCCACTGCAGAGGAAGTTACTCAAGGTGTAAACGGGTCGGGTCTCACCGCCATTGTTACAGGTTCTTTCTTTCTTTCTTTTTCTTCAATGTTTTGTGTGGTTCATGATTTCAGAAATTGTACAAGTAATTGAATTTAACATATGGTGAATTTTTTACACTAGAGGAACTAATTTTCTTATTTATGTAGAATATAAGTCTAGAAATTTTATGCTGGAACTGAATACAGAAGAAGATTTCCCCATTTTTTCTAGAATTTAATAGCAAAAATATCCCCTGTTTTTATGCCTAATTCGAAAACTTACGTGTTATTTTTTATTACCAAAAACATGTTCTTGTTTTATTAGCAAAAAAACTCCATAAATCACGGGGATGTTATTATCAAATTTTAAGTGAACAGAGAGTTTATTGCCAATATTCAAAGTTGATAGGGGATTATTGTCAATGATTTTAAGTTAACAGGGAAGTCTTGCATCTTTTGGTGAGGGTATAATTGTCATTTTGACTTGGAATGGTAATTTGCTAATAAAAATTAGCACATGGAGGTTTTGATAATAACAAATAACATGGGGTGATTTTTGCTAATTAAACAAAATATAGGGGATATTTTTGCATTTCACTCTTTTATCTATCATGGCAGATCTAGTTGGGAAAATGAAGCAAAACCCGCGTTCGGCCCGACCCAAATCCTTCTATATCTTTTTTTTTTAATGTTTGTTTGACATAGATTCAATTAAAATTTATTCGTCGAGACTAAAAATATCAAATTGATTGGTCATTAAGATTAAAGCTACTTATATGGTCTTGGACAATCATCGCATGTCGAGCTAGCTTTTGAGTTGAATTATGTCTAGTCCATTTGGACTGCCTAACTAATGTTTATAAGTATTGTGTCAAAGCTTTTATGCTGCACTTTATTTGCTCCTTTTCATGATTTCATTGCTGCCATTCTATTACAGGAGCTTCAAGTGGTATTGGAGCAGAAACTGCAAGAGTACTTGCATTGCGTGGCGTACATGTCATTATGGCCGTAAGAAATCTTTCTTTGGGACACGAGGTTAAAGAATCGATCATCAAACAAGTTCCAACTGCCAAAGTTGATTCCATGGAGTTAGATCTCGGTTCCATGAAATCAATCACCAATTTTGCGTCAAACTTCAACTCCTCGGGCCTTCCTCTTAATCTACTCGTGTAAGATACGTATTCATTAGAAATACATACTTTTTTTTTTCTACTGAAATTCTAGTTCGGTTTAGTTATAATTGTAGATCGTTAGTAACAATGCAGGAGTTATGGCAACACCATTCATGCTTTCAAAAGACAACATAGAGCTGCAGTTTGCAGTAAACCATGTCGGTAAGAGTCCTTTCCTTGCATTCATATTCAACATAAATTCAAGGAGTTAATGCCAATTTACCCCCTGTGAAATGCATAATATTCAATTTACCCCCTGTGATTTGAAAAATAGCACTTTACCTCCTGTGAAAATTTTAAAGAAGCAATTTACCTCCTTATGCTGGAGAGTGTAACTCACTTGCCGAAATTGAGAGTGGGTATGAAAAGTGTTTTGTAACATATCGGGGTAAATTGCCACATTTATCAAAATACAGGGGGGGGGGGGTAAATTGCCACATTTATCATAACACGGGGGGTAAACTGCCACATTATCATAACACAGGGGATAAAGTGCCACATATAAGAATATCAGGGAGGCGGTGTGAAACTTTTATAAGATTGCAGGGGGGAGGGGGTTTAAGTGCTCTTTTTCAAATTACAGGGAGGTAAATTGAACATTATGAATATTACAGGGGGTTGATTGCCATTAACTCTAAAATGAAGTGAAGTGGAAAAGTATCTAAGTTTTTGATTGATTTGGATAAGGGATGTAGAGATTTCAATTCAATTTTTGCTTGCTTTATGGATAGAATACAATTTTGTCTTGTTTTCTTAGTTAAGAAGCATTGATGCCTTCCACTCCACTAAATATACTTTGCAGGAGATGATGGTACTTACATTATGTTTGATTCTTGAATTCTAGTGACAAAAATGATAAGCAAGAACGAAAATTAAAGCCTAATATTCTATCATCTAATGATAAAAAAATGTTTACCTAGTGTTTTCTAACTAAAATTCAAGAGCCAAACATAGGTTTAAGAATTTTCTTCTTGCAGGACATTTTCTTTTGACAAATTTAATGTTGGAAACCATGAAGAAAACCGCACGTGAAAGTAGTCAAGAAGGAAGAATCGTGAATGTCTCATCGCGAAGGCACAAGTTTTCATACCCTGAAGGGATCCGCTTCGACAAAATAAATGATCAATCAGAGTAAACTCATTTTCGAAACATATTACTCATATTATATATTTTTATGATAAAATTTCTTCAATTGTTAATTAATCTTTGTTATGTTTGCATGCAGGTACAACAGTCTATCTGCATATGGACAATCAAAGCTTGCCAATGTGCTCCATGCTAATGAACTTGCTAAGCATTTAAAGGTAGAAAAAAGGTTTACTCTTTTTTTTGGTATATTATATATAAACTGTAATACGAAGTATAACATTTATGTGGATATGTGTGATTTCTCCGAAGGAAGAGAAAGTGGAGATAACAGCTAATTCAGTTCATCCTGGAGCTATTGCGACCAATCTTTTCCGTCACCATAGCTTCGTAAACGGTAAAGTTTCTCCCACATTGCAAGCAATACTAAGCATCTTATTAAATCACAGAATTTTGGTTGATTCATTTTAGGACTTGTTGCTGTTCTTGGTAAGCATGTAATGAAAAATGTTCAGCAGGTACTCTTTGTTTACTTGTGTATTGAGTATCAATTCAATATAATGTGTCTTAATTTTCTGTGTTTTTCATTTAATTTTGACAATACTTTGTAGGGGGCAGCAACAACATGCTATGTGGCACTGCATCCAGATGTTAAAGGGATGAGTGGAAAATATTTTGCAGACAGTAATTTGGCAAAGACAAGTTTGCAAGCTAATGATAATGATTTGGCCAAAAGATTACGGGACTTTACACTAAATTTGATAGATCAATGTAAATTTTAGACAAGTTCTTTCATTTGACTAATTGATGCCATAACCTTTAACACTTGTTGCTTGTACTGTCTAAAGGTGTACTATACAAAAATATACCTAATTCAAGTTTATGTTCCATTTGACATTTACTTGTATGTACACGAGAACACGAAGTAAGACTCGTTAGCATTCACCAGCTGCATATGAAAACAAAAGTCGATACATGGACTGTCCTATTGTCGATGCAGCTTGTCAAAAAGAAAGCTTTATGATAAGGCATGTTTGTGAGTCTTGTTCCCTCCAAACTAAAGTATTGAATGAATTTGTGTTTTGAGATTCTTGCACATTTTCATCCCTTATTGTTTTTATCTTCAGTTTATTGTGTGGTTACAATTTTTTACTTGAATCTATCAGATGAAGTGTTCTTAGTTGCATGTGAGTTTTCTCATTTCAGCAATGAACAATGTAATATACAATATTTTATCGTTTTGGCATTATGACTTGGCAACTTGAGAGTAGAATTCTATGTTTTATGCATGACATTATGACTTCACAATTTATACTTCTCGAAGCCAACTTCTGTGTGTTTTACCTTATAAATTTTCATGAGGATAAGAGTCCAATGACGTGATATATTAAAATCCAATCTTGCAAATTGCGATGTGGATAAGAGCCCAACAAAGCGGATTTCCTAAACAATATGGATGAAGAATAAATTTCATCATGCGAACAAGAACAAATGAAACCTATCACGGGAGGTGGCTCAAATTAACCTTGTGGCTCTGATGTCATTGATATTGTGTTTGTGTAAATGCCCAAAAAAGAAAAGGAAAACATCTTTTTATTCATCCTTAAATTACACAATGAATCTCTACTTCTACTATTATAAAAGCATGAATATTTCTTAACTTTTTTGTGAAGACTAAAATACCCCTACTTAAATTGTAAAGTGATATTTAATTAAATAGTAAATATATAAAAGAATAAAAGTAATTGAAGAGGTATATTTAGACATGAAGTCTTTCTTATTATATTTATCTCCTACATAAACTCCTAAAATTTATAAATTATCTTTTACATGAAATTTTGTAATTTTAATCTTAAGAAAACAATATTATTTTAAAATATATATAAAAATTATTATATATTAGCATCAATATTTATTAAGTAAGAAAATGTTAATTTAAAGATTTAGTACAACATAAGTTATAAACACTCTAAATATAAATATTTAAAATGAAATTCTCTTAAATATCATTATGTTACAGAAAAAAAATTAAAATTCAATCGCCATCTTACTATAAAAGAATTAAAAATAGTTATAACTTAGCTAATTATGTAATTTTACTTTGGCTACAATATAAAATATGAAGAATATTCAATAATTTTAAGACATGTATAACATCAATGTAATTCTTTTCGTGAAAAAATGAGTGATATATTCATGAAAAATGGTGAAATAGATAAAATATAATCATTGAAACATGTGAAATCAATGAAAATTCGGGTGAAATTGATGAACACTGACGAAGTTGATGAAAATGATAAAAAAAAAAAAAAAAATCCCTGAAATCGATGAAAATTCGTGAAAAAATGATGAAACCGGTGAAACAACAATAATAGTGAAAAACAGGTGAAATCGGTGAAAAGATGAATAAAATCGGCGAAAATGTGTAAAATCCATGAAAATTCAGGTGATATTGGTGAAAAGAATATGTGAAATCAATGAATAAATACAAAAAGGGAAAGAAGCCCAAACAAAGCTACCATTCAAGTGTGAATTGTGAAAACAAAAAGTTTTCATATAATATACCCGACACGCCTAGAAAGAGATCAAGTCGGATTTTATACCTGAACGCTCCTGGAAACAAAAAGAAAGGCAGAAAACCTATTTTGCCCTTAACTAACCTAACCAACATAAAATATAAGATTAAGCTTTCGTAATTATACAACCATTTTATGTACTTTAGATGCATATATCACCTTAAAATATGACTTAATCTTCATACCAAGAGAAATAAACTTCATAGGATACCTAACGACACGCGATCAGCCAGGACAGAATAATTTCTATCATAAGATAAAGTTTTCTGTCGTTCATTATCACTGGATGATTGTTCGTGGATAGCAGCACGATATCCTGAATGCAGCCCTCGGAGTATGTCAGGATCCCAGTAAGTCGGGCTATTTCTGCACGGACTTGGTAGGAGCTTCGGCATTTTATAAGAACTTCCCGGAGATATTATAGATTGATTAAGATGATGATGTAGAATCACACCAGTTTGAGCCGTGGATGTTCTGGATCTTGTTTGGGAGTTAGATACCGGTGACGGAGACATCTTCTCGTTCTGAGCAGAAAACACAACAGGAGACACTGCGTGCCCTATGTTCCTCGGAGAATACATATCACTGGAAATACAAACAATAGAATCAGAGAACAAAATTTGCATTATTTATTACAACACAATTCAAGAAATGAGATTGTATCCTCTTCTTCACCAGAGAGAGAGAGACCTTGCATGAATATTGTATTTGACAAAAGGGTGCTCCAAAAGCTTAGCAGCTGTGGGACGATTTAAAGGGTTCCGCTGTAAGCATAGCCTCACAAATTGTTTACCTTCCTCCGAGAGGTGATCTGGGATTGTTGGAAGTTCTTTACTATTACCAATCTTGAAGAGAGCTGCAATCTTTAATTCGAAAGACAAAAAGCATCAGATACTGGAGAAGTTCGACGCATTTGGTTTGGAAGAGAAATGGACAGACCTTATCATACTGGCTCCAAGGTGGTTTGGATGTAGCCATTTCTAAAACTGTGCATCCAAGACTCCATATATCGACAGCTAGGCTACACCCATTTGGATTCATCACAACCTTAAATGAAACAACAGAAAAGTTCACAAATTTATGCAGCTGAGCTGATAAAGCAAGCCATACATAGAGTTGCAGGAAACTAAAGAAGACAACTAACCTCAGGTGCCAACCAATAAGAGCTACCCTCAAATGATAAAAGATCAAATTGACTTGTAATCTGTTATACAACATATGAAAATAAAAGTTGAGTACCATATTAGACATGAAATTCCACGTGGGATCAAATTTTAAACAGCCAGAGAATATTCCAACACCAAAAGAACACTCATACTTACATGCTTTGCAATGCCAAAGTTGGCCAACTTAACACTGCCATTTGGGTCAAAAAGTATACTCGCCCCTTTAATATCCCTGAAACATGTATGCGGCATAAGCTCACGATAATACATGGATAAATATGAAGAAATAAATTGATCCTAATTTCATGGTAAAATTTTAACCTGTGCACAGTATTTTTGGAATGTAAATATGCTAGTCCCAACAAAATTTGTCTGGTGTAAGTACGTATGGCTGATTCTCCTAATCTGCCATATTCTTTAAGAATCTTATGGACTGTACCGCCAGATACATATTCCAAGCATACATATAACTTCTCATCCACCTGAACAAATATAATATGTTAAGTAAAAAATTAAGAAAAATGACTCTACACAAAAACAAAAGGTATAAAAATTTGCCACTGACCGTTTCAGATCCATAATACTGCACAATATTGGGATGGCTTAAACTACTCAATACTGCAATCTCCTGTAAGAAAGTAAGATATGGCAAAAAAATCGACGTAAGAGGTAATTTCGTCTAGAAAGGTTGCAATTGCAAGTGGCATCATCATACATTTACTACTCCATAAATCTAATGGCCAAAAAACTCACTTGTTCCAACTTTTTTGCAAATTTCTTCGACTTTGCATCTTCAGAAAACAACATAACCTCTTTCATAGCACACATTTCGCCAGTTTCACTACCCATGAAACCAAGAAACAACTTCAACAAGCGTACAAGAAAAGTAGCATATACATGATCAATAAGTTATACATAGTCATACTCTGAAAAAAATCCATGCACATAACAAGGATCCAAGAAATGAGATTCCATGTACACATTAGCTGTTAGTAATTTGGTTGAAGATTCAGGTTCTGGTACTTTTAGGCACAAAATATTCCACCCCTAATAATTCTCGTGTGCAAAGAGGTTTCAGCTCGCTTCCAAGATATAAAAAAGCACAAAATTGAGCTGTTTAATTGATTGCATCTTACATATGCGTTCCTAGAATGAAAACAACAGTATGCCAAACCACAAAAAATTATTTCTAGAGTACTTGATTGTGTGAGGAAAAAAGAGAGATTCGAGTTTGATGTTCTGGTTCCTGAACAAATCCTGCAAATTTTAGTTGTTCAAAAGTCAAAACATAACTCTCCAGAAAATCACACAATCTTATGTTTGAATTTTAGTTGTTAGAGCATTTGGCGAGACAATCTAACTGCCTTAATAAGTTGATCGTTATAGTTAATACTTTCAATATAATTATCCCAATAGTCAGATTCCAGGATTAATATAATCCTTCTGATTTCATCTTGATAATATTATTAACAAGATCCAATCATGATCGTGCTTTCTAAAGTGTGTTAAAAAAAATACCACAACCAACGCACGGCACTCGCATAACGGTGCTACGCACCATCTATAACACTAGCGATTTCCATAAATACAAGATCTTCAGTGTAGGATATAGACTTGAATAAGGCTAAAAGCCTTGTATTGAACTTTACAACACATATTCAAACAAAGTAAAACTCTAAATATCAATATTTTAAATATTCCTAAGTTTATAATTGGGAAGTATCTACACACATAACAACCAACAACAAATATCAGCAATCAATCATACCTATTAAAACAAAGGTAAGCACATCCAAATGCGTCTGCATTAAGCAGCCTCCCTCTCTTCCAAGGCGAGCCTGGGCTTGCAAGGTTCCCTACTCTTCCAGGACTACATGGTACAGCAGAAGGTGGTGAGTTTGCAGCTGAATCGGAAACTCTTTTGGGAGGAAGGGGCAGGGGATAACTTCCATGTTTTTCATCATTAGACCAATTTTTAGGTGTTTCTTGGCGTCCCCCTCTGCCTCTTCGATGAATTGGTGTAGAATTAGGGACAGGATTTGGTGTCCCGTCTAGAGAAAGTTTTAAGATATCCGAAGTACCACCAAATGCAATCTGATACTGAGTATGTAAATCAGGCACTTGAATAAACAAATCCCTTCTTCTCGGAGATTTAGAGTACACTTTTTTCACTTGAACAGGCGACTGTTGCACATCAGGGGACTGTTCCTCAACTAAATCGCTTCAGTTCAAAACATAACCAATCAAAATCAGAAAAAAAAAAACTGAAAACAATGATAAAATTTTACTAACCCAACATCTCCAATACTCACTTTAATGGACTACCTGCAGCTGAATCTTCAACACTTGAAGAGCTTAAATCCAAATCATCAAGCGAAGAACTTGCCCAGAAGCTGAAGCTGAAACCTGATGATGATTCAGAACTGAGGCTAGGGCTTCTCGATTGCTCGTGAAAAAGCTCCCAAAGCTGCTGTTTCTTCACAACAGCTGCGACCAATTTCTCCCAATTGTCGTAGATTCGCGACATGGTTGAAGAATTCCTCTGAATATTTCGTAAAGAAATTTGATATGCTTTGACAAAAATACAAATTGATTAATGTGACGAGCAACATTGTTGTTTTGTAGTAGTTAATTTAACGCGGAAACCCTAATCTCTCCTTCTTCTGTACTGTAGTAATCAATACGATGAGTGAAGTTGACCTAATTGGGGTTTCACACGAGGGCTTCTTCCAAATTTCTATGACTGTGATTGAGCGAGAGTGACGACGAGAAAGGGTCAAATAATAATATAATATCCGTGTTGAGTTATTTTTTTTAATTATATTTTTTTTATTGTTTAATTTTCTTTTTCTTTTTCTTTTTTTTTATATGAATGGAGTATGTATGTATCAAATTAGCTAGCTAGAATGGTTATTACTTCACATTGATTGCAATTTTTCCTTCTTGGTTGAAAACAGAGTGTTTGTAATGTAACTGATCAAACAATAATGTTTTACCGTATGAGTGTGCTTTTCTTTTATTTAGTTTTATTTATTGTGAATGATCGAAAATGGTGGTTTTTTTTCTTTTTCTAATTCATAAAAAAAAAAAAAAGGTTTTTTTGGGATATACGTACCGAGTATAATATTAGAAACACAAGGGGCTTGTTTGTTTGGTGTTTGGGAGAGTAGTGGAGATTTGTGAAATAATCTCGATTTGCGTAATGTTGTTTATTTGGGTTTTGAGAGAGTGGTTTGAGAAATAAATTAAGTGTATATATTTTTTTATAGAGTTGGATTGTAAGTGTAAGATTATGTCAAATCATGTTTGTTGTGAGATAAATTGTGTAAAAGATATGATACTTTATGTCAAATCAAAGTAGAGTTTGTATAGGTTTTGTTTGGAAATAATAAGATTGTTGTTTGTTTGGGTTTTGAGAGAGTACTTTGAGAAAATTGAAAGATGAAAAATTTATTTCAGAAAATAAAAAACATGTTTGTTTTGCATTTCCCAAACACGAAATTTTTTTGGAAAACGCCAAACAAACAGGCCAAGTTCTTTAGTCATGTTCATGTATGATACTACATTACATTTCTCTTTCACTAATATTCTTTTGGATAAGAACCCAACCAAACACAGATCACATATGTGATCTTACGCTTTTTCGTTGGAGATCAAAATAATAAAGTAGAGCATGCAAGATACACTATGATATGAGATAGAAGATCAATAAAGTATATTTTGATCATGGGGTGTACAAATTACAAGTAATGAGGGTCCTATTTGAGCATTATAGAATGCCGTACAAGCTAGAGGCTAAATACATACAACTAAGCTGATCTAATCTAACTCATGTGGAAATTCGAGCAGGTGGCTTCGATCATGGAGCAGGCCCCAAAAATCCCCCCATGCTTCATAAATCCGAGTGGTATTTATAGTTGATGCGGTGTGCTAGGTGAACCATCCACAGGGGTATATTTCTTGGCCCAAGGACCTGGGCCTGGGGTTGGCCCAATGGTAAATTCGACCATGAGCCCCTCTGCTGGCGATCGAACTGAGCTAATTTGAGTTCAAAGCTTCGGGATCTAAATTATGCCTTCAAGGTCGGAATTCAGGGTGTTCAATGAGCTCAAGGTCGGATTTTAGGGTCTTCAATGAGCTCAAGGTCGGATTCAGGGTCTTCAATGAGCTCAAGGTCGGATTTTAGGGTCTTCAATGAGCTCAAGATTGGATTTTAGGGTCTTCAATGAGCTCAAGGTCGAATTTTAGGGTCTTTGACCCAGTCATGAGCCCCAGAATAAAGATTTCAAAGTATCCCTCGTCAATATGAATGTAGATTGAAAAGTTTTGGCGCATAGAGATAACTAGACAAGAAGGATATATAACAAGATATATGAACATGGAGTAAATTGATTGATTGTAAAATTTTCTCATTGTCCAACTTTTAAGATGATATACAATGTATACACTATAAATATAAATATAATAAAGATAAGGTTTGCAATTACTTTGGTATTTATAAGCACTAAATGCCCGATTTGTATAGTACCAAATGCATAAAATATATAGATGAATATATTTTATGCATTCCTAATTATGACATTTAATGTAGATTATGACATTCCTAATTAGGTCAACCCTTCATCGTGTATAGAAGAATCGTGAAGACCACTTTGTGCGCTGAGTCTACAGTAGTATGGTGGGATTCCGAGGTTTGGTGGAGGCACATCCTGCGATTTACATCCTTCAGGGTTCTAGGGCAAGGGTTCTGAGGGTACAGGATTAGTCTAGTGTTAGCTTGTACACCTGAGTTATATAAAAAAAAAAAAAAAAAGAATCGAGAGTTCATGATATTGTTCCTAATATTCGATCTAAATAAATGCGATAAACCATTTAAAACAATAGTCACTTTCATTAACGTGGCATATACTATAATAAATGTGTACGATAATTTTTCACTGTGAATTGATAATAACAATAAGGGATTTTACGCCCTTGGATTATAAAGTTTTGACACTTTGCACATTAAATATATAATTTTTTTGATATTTTGTATACTGAAAATATAATTTATTTGGCACTTTACATTTTAATGTGTGTTATGGTGAGAAAGTCTATTGGCAGAAGGGTGGAATAATTATTCTCAAATTTTTTGGCACTTGGTACATTGACAATATAAATTTGACACTCTATACCTTGAAAACATAAATTATTGACTGTTGGTATTCTGTACCCTAAAATATAAATTAGTATGACATTTTGCACCCTTGTGTTTTTCTTTGAAAGAAATTCATGAATATCTTCAACGGAGAGATAAAATCTTCATTTCTATGCACAACAATCATACGCAGTTTATTCCTAATTTATTTTACTTTGTATTATCTTATTTTAAATTTTATATAAAAATAGGCGTTGTCTTCGTTTTATTTCCAAGTATCCTCTAGATTATTTACATTTTCTGTAAAAAACATGTTTACAAATTTAACATATTCTAATATTGTCTGATATTATTTCTATAAAACTCATATAAAGTCGATCATAAATTTTTCTACATAACATCAAAATGGTTCCGGAGGACTCTAAAGGGTTCCACACGGATCTGGGACGTTCAAGAGAGTTCCAGAAGGTTCCACATAGCTCCGGAAGGGTCAAGAAGAAGTCGAAAGGTGCCGGATAGCTCCGGAAGAATTCGGAAGGTGCCGGAAGGCACTAGAAGGAACCGGAAGAGCCTACACAAGTATAGAACACGCCGGAAGGGACTAGAACCTTGTGGAAGGCTCAAGAAGCTTATAGAATGTGGTAGCATATTGTAGGAGCATCTAGAAGGCTCTACAATCTTGTATGTATATAGTAGAATAACCTAGAACATTGTATATAGTTCTAGTTTGAGTAGGATTTTGTAGAAGGTGCTAGAGTGTGACGCTCCGAAATTTTACAACTAAGAAATTCAAAATATAAGTATATATACATATACACAAGAATAGTAATTTAATACAAATTTTATCCAAGTCAAATATGTATATTATTATTTCTAGTAATTATAATTTATTGAATTTAGTTTGTGTGGGTGATATTTGAATATTTAGTAACTAATGAACTAAAATAGAAGAATATAAAAGATACATCCCTTATATGCAAATAAGAGAGAATTTCACTTTTGATACCATAACTCTACCTACTTTAGGGATTTGATACCACAACTCTTTCTCCCGACACATTTGATACCATAACTCTCACCCACTCAACACATTTCATACTTCCGTCAAATTAATGACGGAATGATCACGAGAATCGCACGTGCCCGCTATTTATCGTCAAATCTGATTTTGGAGGGAGACCAGTTCCAGGTGTCATGTTTGTTGAAGGAAAGTTGCAAAGTCAGCTGCCACATCACCGTCCACATCGGCAGAGGAAATAAAGAGACACTCTCAGTCTCATTTACGGGCAGATTATCAAAACAATTCTCTCCCCCTAAAATCCCAAATCAGAACCCTATATTTTCTACTCCAAAATTGTAACCCAAACTTGATACAAACACAAGAGTTCGACGAGTTCGACGACGGGGAGATCTTGAGAAAAGCTGCACCGATTTGAAGAAGAGGATTTGAGCATTTACGGGTAGGAAACTTTCGCCCCAAATTTCAGATTTTTTTTTACTTTTTATTGTTTCGTTTTGTCAACAAAAATCAAGCAGTGGGTATTAATAGGTCCTTTTTGTTGTAGTGACACAAGCAGTAATCTTCCCACCAAATCAAAAATGGCATTGCGCAAGAAGCAGTTCAATCATGAACCTCCCCCAGTATATGGTATGTGCAATATTTATAGGTTTTATATGTTTATCAGTTTCAATAGAAGATTTATGCTAAAGTTGAAAATTGGGGGTATATATTGTTGTTTATTTTGTTGTCGTGATAGTGGGTATACACTCTGAAAAAATATATTTTTTTATTAATGAAACAGTATTTGTTTATTATGTGATTTAGGGTTTATAATGAAATAATATTTATTTATTATGTGATTTAGGGTTTATGGTTTGTTTATTAATGAAATGATATTTGTGTAACAGTTGTTCCCCGAATGGCTACTCTAAGGATCCATCATGGTGGAAAGCTTGAACATGGGCCTCCTGCCAAATATATAGGAGATACTTCAAGCTGTATAGACTACGTTGAAATTGACATTTTATGTATGGACTTAATCAAGGCTATTTGTGAGGAAGTGGGTATTAGAGGAGTGGAAGGCTTTTACAGGATTGACTATTTTAACAAATTCAGAAAACTACAATATGAAACTGATATAGTTACTTTGGTTGATACTACAAGGAGTAAAGAATTGCATATTTATGCAAATCACATTGGAAAACAAGTGGATGTGGATAGGGGTAAAAGGGTAGTTTTAGAAAAGGAACCAGTGTTAGAAAATGAGCCAGTGTTAGAAGAAGTGAGGGTAGTGGTTGAACAAGAAAATGTAAGAAATGAGGCAGAGGTAAGAAATGATGAGAGTGATGATTTGGATGCAGTGATAGACTCTTATGTCAGTAATGAGGCAGAGGTAAGAAATGATGAGAGTGGGGGTAGGGTTGAACAAGATAATATAAATGAGGATTTGGGTGCTGGTGATAATGATGGGGTGAGAAATGAGGGGCATGTGTCATCAGAATCAAGTGAGAGAGATGATTCAAGTGATGAAGATTATTCAGGTAAGGAAGAACAATGTGTCCTATCCAGTGATGATGAGAGAAACTGGAAAGGAGATGATGAAGGGGAAACTTTGCCCAGATTTAATGTTGAGAACACATTTTCTCCCATATTTGAATTGAAACAAATATTTGCAACTAGGCCAGAGTTCAGGGAGGCTGTGCATTCACATGCAATTGCAACTATGAGAAACTTGAAGATTACTGTGAATGATCCAAGAAGAATTTATGCTAAGTGTCAGGCAGAGAATTGTGATTGGCACATCCATGCACTGAAGGTTAAAAATGAATCAACTTACCAAGTCAGAGCATATCAACCTGAACACAAGTGTGGTACAAATCCCCACTGCAAGAATCTGAACTCAAGTTGGCTTTCCAAAAAATACCAGGATTTGTTTAGGACTGATCCAAATAGAAGTGTGAAGGGATTTAGGTTGGAGTGCATTAAAGAGATAAAGTGTCATATCTCAAGTACTCAGGCATATAGAGCCAAAAGAAAAGCCTTAGAAGCTATAGAAGGGGATCCTGTAGAACAATATGCCAAACTGTGGGATTATGCAAATGAGTTAAGGAAAAGGAACCCTGGATCAACTGTAATATTGAAACAAACTGATGAAGGGACAAGTGATGGGCAGAGAAGATTTGATAAATTTTATGTTGGATTTAAAGCTTTAATGGATGGATTTAGGGCTGGTTGTAGATCATTAATTGGGGTAGATGGAGCACATCTTTCTGGTCCTCATCCTGGGATTCTACTGACTGCAGTAGCATTTGATCCCAATAATTGTCTTTATCCTCTAGCTTATGCAGTTGTGGGCAGTGAAACTAAGGTCAATTGGGAGTGGTTTTTGAGGTTATTGAAAGAAGATTTGGAGATTGAAAGAGATGATTGCTACACCTTTATGTCTGATAAGCAGAAGGGTCTAATAGGTGCATTTGAGAATGTGTTTCCAGGCTCAGATAATAGATTTTGTGTGAGGCATTTGATTGGTAATATGAGGCAAGATGGTTACAAAGGTGAGGAATATGAAGATGCAGTGTGGGCAGTTGCTAGAGCTACTACTATGCCTCAGTTTGAGATTAAAATGAGAGAGCTTTTGGAGGTTGATGATGAGTTGGTGGCATGGTTTTCTGAAAGACCTCCAGTCCATTGGAGTAGGTCACATTTCAGTACATTTCCCAAATGTGACACACTACTTAACAATGTATGTGAGTCTTTTAATGCAGTGTTAGTAGATGCAAGGGAGAGACCTATACTTACAATGCTTGAGTGGATTAGGAAATACATAATGACCAGATTGCAACAAAACAGAGACAAGTCATTAAGGAAGTGGGGAAACCATAAAATATGCCCCAAGATTAGGAAAGTAATTGAAAAGAGGATGCAACAGGCTGCTAATTGCATACCAACAAAGTCAGATGACTGGCATTTTGAGATCCATACAGGGGAAAATTCTCAGTACATTGTGGACTTGAGAAACCATACTTGTACTTGTAGGAGATGGGATATTAGTGGTATTCCCTGTATGCATGCCATGAGTGCAATCACCTATATGGTGCATGATCCTGAAGACTATGTGAACCCGTACTACTCTGTTGAAACTTATAACAAAGTTTATGGACCAGCTATACTTCCCATTAATGGTTCAGAGTTATGGGATCACACCTTTCATATCCCACCTCTTCCACCAACCTTTGGTAGAAAGAAAGGAAGACCAAAGAAGGCAAGAAGAGTTGGTCCTTATGAAAATGATGCTAAGAAGAAGAAAAAGAAAACTAAATGGACAAAAGATAAACAAAAAGGTCTGTGATTTTAGAACTTTTGTATTTTTAATGAACTAGCAAATTACTTTTTGATCCTTTATTAATGTTGACTCTAAATTTGAAGGTATGAGAATGGGGAGGCAAACCAAGGGAATCACATGCAAATATTGTGGATCCAAGGGTCATAACAGGCTGACTTGTGAGAAGAGGAAAGAGGATGAGGCCAGAGGAGATATTCCAGAACCTGTTCCAGAAGCAGGCCCTGAAGTTGCTGCTGAAACAGGCCCTGGAGTTGCTGTTGAAGCAGGCCCTGAAGTTGTTCCATAATCAGCTGGAAAAGCAGCCAAGAAGTCAAAAATTGCTTCAAAAAATGTAAGAATTTTTTTCAAAAGAAAATTTTGATTATCAATATTGTTTGAAGTTGTAAGTGATTTGTTTAAATGGCTTAGGCTAAGAGGAAGAGGGCTGAGTCAAATGATGCTAGTGAAAAGATGGTTATTGATAACCCACTTACAAGTGAAATAAACTTGGATGATGATGCCCCTTTGTCCAGTCAAATGAACTCTCAAGATAATGTAAGTATTTGATCAAGGCTTTTTTTTTTGTGATGAGTATATTCGTATAATGGTTGATTGATTTAAATAATTTTTTGGTTAAGGTGGGAAAAGGAAAGGAATCAATAGTAGATGAGCTTTTGGAGATTGAAATTCAGGTTTTATTCCCTAAATTTTCTTACTTGTGTTTTAAAGAGACTTTTAATGATGTCATGTTGGTGTTAATCATGTTTAGTTACATGTTTAAATGTAGGTGGCAAAGGGAAAGAAGAAACATGTTCCATTCAGACCTCCAAGTCACCTACCTCAATTCAGACCTCCAACTCAGCTCCCACCAAGTCAGCTCCCACCAAGACCTCCAACTCAGCTACCACATGTTCCAACACAGGGGCTGCACCTTAGGGAAAATATAAGAGGTCATGCTCCAGTAAGCACTTCAAGTGGTTCAGCAAGTGAGGTGTTTCAAGTTATAAAGAAGGATGGGAAGAAGTATGTAATGTTATCAAACCTACCTGCTGCAGCTAAAAGTTTGCAGAGTTCTAAGAAGAAGTGAATGGATTGAACCACTTTTGATTTTCATTGTGTGCCAAATGAATTGATACATCTATCTTTTTTGAACTATTGTTTTGGTTAAGATGTTAGACCTAATGTTTTTGAGCCATTGTTTTGGTTTTTTTGGGAAGTTGAATGTCATTTTGGTTGTGATTAGTTTTTTTCTCTGTTTTGAAACATTATGTCAGTTGTATGTCATTTGGCCATCAATGAAATGAAGTTATTTTGCAGTGATCTTTTTTTGCCATTCATGTTGATATGTATTTCAAGAGAGAATTGTGTAAAATTAAACTCACTAATAGACAGTCCATATAAGAACAACAAAATACATTACATTAAACACTTAATTTGAACACCAAATACATTACATTAACCTAAACTAGATTACATGAACACCAAGAACATTACATTGCTGTTGAAGTACAGTTTAATCATAATAAAACTAACACAATCTAAACACACAATTGTTCTTCAACACTACTTCAACAACCTCAAAAAAACATTTTCCAGAAAATAAACATCCAAGTGAGGCCAAGCATTGACCCGTACAAGTTGTTCTTCTTCTTCAGTTCACCCACATGACCTTCATGAATGGAAGCTTCTCTTTGAGCCATGTTCAATTCACCTTCGAGCCTATTCATTCTACGCAGCAATCCTGGAATAATTTGCCTAGCTCGTTCACAAATGGGCATGTCTTCCCACTCAAAAAATCCACATCCACTCCCACTGTCATAATTCTTACAAGAATGAAATCTCCTACCTGGATTCTCATTTGTCCAAGAAGTCTTGAGAATTGTTTTTTCTTGACAAAAACACTTCAACTCTCTTCCTGTGCTGAAATAACGCCTGGATGCACTTGAAGATGAAGACATTTTTGGTTTTTTTTTTTTGTGAATGAAGAGGAGCAATTAGGGCTCTGCTCTGCTCTGCCCGTCTTTTATAAAATGAAATTGGGCAGCTGACTATGCAATTTTCCCTCCAAAAAACATGACACCTGGAACTGGTCTCCCTCCAAAATCAGATTTGACGATAAATAGCGGGCACGTGCGATTCTCGTGATCATTCCGTCATTAATTTGACGGAAGTATGAAATGTGTTGAGTGGGTGAGAGTTATGGTATCAAATGTGTCGGGAGAAAGAGTTGTGGTATCAAATCCCTAAAGTAGATAGAGTTATGGTATCAAAAGTGAAATTCTCTCATGCAAATAATGATAAAATGCACTTCCATTAAATATGTAATTATGTCAATAACTCTTCATTTCTCTAAAAATAGATTCATTTCACAAACCCTTATATTCTCCAACAACAAGAAGTGAACGAGTTGACCATCTATGAAAATTTCAAAGTGTAATGTGTGAATTGGAGTCTTGAATTGAAGGTTGAATATGATTAATTGTTAGTTGAAGTATTAAGGGTAGTAGAAAGCTTTAGAACTTCAACTTCTTCTTCAATTAAAAGCTTGCATGGTAGGCTTAGGGTTCGAATTTTAAAGATCAGAAGGTATCATTGGAAAGCTTGAGATGTCCTCTTCCTAATGATGGTGGTTCTCGCCGGTGGTAGTCGGAGATGGTGGCCGGAATCCGGCAAAGACGACAGACTGTGCACTGAATGTTTCAAGGTAATTTTGAGGTCTTTAGAGCTAGAATTTGGCTTCGGTTTCTTCATGAAAGTTGTAGAGGAGGCTGATTAGTGTAGGAATGATCAATTGATTTTGTCTTAAAGTGATAATGAGATGGCATAATCAAGGCGGAAGCAGCAGCAGCCCAGAATCTGTGGAAAAATGTATGGTGCGATCATAACTTTGAAGGAGATTTTGACTTGTTTAAAAAAAGAATCTGGAAATGTTTTCTTCATAAAAGTTGTAGACAACATCAATAAATATAAGGAGGTATTATTTTAAAGTAGCAATTATAGTTGTATTGGAACAAAATTGAGTTAAAACTGAAGTTGTATGAATCTGTCAAACAGGGGACATAAATTCAATGTAACTTTTAGAGGCTCTGTTGACAAACTTGGAGTGAGGATTTGGGGTCGATGTCTTCTTCAAATCGTAGATATCGTTGATAGCTTTGGAACGGAGTGAATTTTGGATCGATAGGAGATTCATGGGTTACACGGTGCTGGTTGGAATAAAAGGTGGCAGCAGGTAAACTCTTAATTCCCTTTCGCACGCTTAGCTTCAAATTAAATTTAGACATACTTTTTAATTACTTATGAGTCTGAAATTATGAAGATCAAGTATAAAAAAAATAGATGTTGAATTACTTGTGATTAAGATCATATTTGATTTGGGTAAAAATGATTGATTTATCTTATCATCAAATAAGTTTTAGTAGTATCGGAAGTACCTTAGCAAATATGTTATGAAATGGACTTCACCGGTTATCATGAGTCGAATAAATTACAAAGTTCGGATAAATATAGTGGTTATCTCATGAAGTATAAACTACTTGTATAGGTGTTGAACGTGTCGTTGGTCACACTCAAGAATAGAGCTTAAAGTTGTTATGTAACGCATTGTCGGAGATCAGGTGAGGGATTCTATCCGTTTCTTTCACACTTTTGGCACAATGCCCTGAGGAAATTGAACATGTTTGTTTTGTTGCAAATTGATAACTCATGTTTGATTCTAATTGCTTGATTTAATTATTCTAAGATTAGATTTTATTCATGGGGTCCAAGCCTGTAGTATATTTATAGACTTTTCATGTCAATGATCCAAGTTTCATTAACTTCTCTTGGATATTATATTTACTTCATATTCATTTTCTGAATTGCTCCTTGTCACCCAATGTGTTAATCATTACTTGAAATGTGAAATCCTCACATTTTTACTCTCCGGATTGATTGTAATTCGATTAAGTACCCTTGAACATTTTAAGTATAACTTCTGGGCTTAACTCCCTCCTATTGGACTCCAACCAATAGCCCTTTTGAATTGACTGTTCATTGATCGAAATATTCTTGAATGCATGTTACTCTTATTGAGTCTTTAAACTCATATATCTATTTAATATCTTCAATGCTACTACTTTAATTCATTTGTCACCTCATTATCGTAACATATTTCTGATTCAATTACCTTTCTTGTTAATCCAATTGAGTTTAATTCATTTAGCTTTCTGTTATCTTTAATTGTATTTCAATCTGAATGAATTCTTGTGTCATGTTAAATCTCTAACTCCACTTGAATGTTTGATATTCTTATTTAGACTCTAAACTCGAATCTCATCTCATTATGTCTAATGATACTTTAATTCATATGTCTTCTCATTATTGTAATGAACTTGTAGTTCGATTATCTTCTTGTTATCATAACTTCTGATTCACTTACCTTCTTGTCAACTCATTAGAGTTTACTTCAACTAACTTCTTGTTATCTTTGTCGAAATCCAATCTGGATGAATTCTTTCATATTCTTATATCTCTCATACCACTTGAAATCATATACAAGTTATCTCAAATCTTGTGGAAATTGATACAGAAAGTTTATATTTTGTCTTTTACACGACTACGAATTCTTATTCCAAAGTTCGAGCACATAAACCAATTACAAGTACAAGTTACAAGTTGTAAGCTTAAAAGCTTACAAGAAAATTACAAGTCAAGCCACGAGGTCGCTACTCGATGGAATATATATATATATACAAGTTGATATTTATATGGTATACGTGCTCACATCTAACATAACTTTGTTCATATCCATAACTATACATGAAAGTTGCTCCATTCTTAAATTTACATGTGAATTGATTCAAGTACCTTCTATGTCTATCATGTTTGTATTTTGGTTCGTTTGTAAGAATCATACCTTATCAATCGTTAATCGTAAAAGTATCTTATTTCCTTTGTTTGTGATTATATCCTCACTGAGTCATTTGAGACTCACCCTCTTTGGTTTCTCGTGTTCTATTTCCTCAGGTAGTTGTATGCAAGGATGATTAAATATATTTAATAACAATGTTCTTTGAGGACACTGATTGAGTAAAATGGTTCGGTTCGTAATCCGAGACAACTTCATTTGAAAGAGGTATATTATGCTTTAGTACATGGCTCATTTCGTCCATTACTTCCTTTAATTCGTTTATGCGACAAAGAAAAGATATAACTTTGGAAGAAAAATCATATGCGGGTGACACTGGGGTGTCACATAATGGTATCAAAGCCTTAGTTTGAATGTAGTACGTTGATTGTGAAATTAGTGTTCTGTATACCTAGATCTTATGTTAAGATCTATCTTTGAGCCATGTTTAGGTAAAATGTTTAAGTTGTGTATAAATTGTCTAATCAAATCAAGATAAAGTTAATATAGAAAATTCTAACAATGCAAGGAAGACTCGTTATTATAAACATATAGTGGAAACATATTGCACTACGACAAACCTATTACGAGTAACCGTTGTCACCATAACTCTTTGATACCTACCTGATTGGTACCCAAATTCGCATCCCTTGTCATTCTTCTGCATCGTCTCTCTAAGGTTAACAACATCCATATTTGAGAAACTCGAACATGATTGTTTGATAATGTATCTTTGTTTTGTTGCAAACTGACAACTCATGTTTGACTCCGATTGCTTGTCATTGGCCCATTGCTTGATTTCAATTATCGTAAGATTGTTTTTGTTCATGAGTATTAGTCGATCTTGTTAGTTTCAAGCCTAGCATTAATTTCATTAAATATGTTTATGCAGGCCCTGCTGCAGGGCCACCTACGCTACGCACAACCACAAAGTCGAACCCGCGTCAAATTCCTAGAGTACTTGATTGTGCGAGGAATAAAGAGAGATTCGAGTTTGATGTTCTAGTTCCTGAACAAATCCTGCAAATTTTAGTTGTTCAAAAGTCAAAACATAACTCTCCAGAAAATCACACAATATTATGTTTGAATATTAGTTGTTAGAGCATTTGGTGAGACAATCTAACTGCCTTAATAAGTTGATCGTTATAGTTAATACTTTCAATATAATTATCCCAATAGTCAGATTCCAGGATTAATATAATCCGTCTGATTTCATCTTAATCATATTATTAACAAGATCCAATCATGATTGTGCTTTCTAAAGTGTGTTAAAAAAAATACCACAACCAACGCACATCACTCGCATAGTAGCACCATCTATAACACTAGCGATTTCCATAAATACAAGATCTTCGGTGTAGGATCTAGACCTGAATAAGGCTAAAAGCCTTGTATTGAACTTTACAACACATCTTCAAACAAAGTAAAACTCTAAATATCAATATTTTAAATATTCCTAAGTTTATAATTGGGAAGTTTTCAACACTATCTATACACATAACAACCAACAACAAATGTCAACGTATCCAAATGTGTCTTCATTAAGCAGCTTCCCTCTCTTCCAAGGCGAGAGGACTAATTCAACATCTCCAATACTCATTTTAATGGACTACCTGCAGCTGAATCTTGAAGAGCTAAAGTCCAAATCATCAAGCGAAGAACTTACCCAGAAGCTGAAGCTGAAACCTGATGATGATTCAGAACGACAATAAAGGGTCAAATAATAATATAATATCCGTGTTGTGTTATTTTTTCTAATTATAATTTTTTTTTTTCTTGTATATTTTTTTAATATTTCTCAAATATAAATCTCTTTATTTTCTAACAAATATTTTGATCAAGAATTAAGTTTTTTTTGTTACCAAAGGTTTGTTGAAAATACAAAGCACTCTTCAAGATTATAACACAAAACATTTACTACCTTTAAACTTTTTTTAAAAAAAAATTACTAGACCTTCCATAAAGATTTTATACAATATTACCATTCATTGCTTTTAATGAATTAGCTTTTTAAAAACATAAACTTAATCATCACCAGAATAGATAAACTCAAAGTTAAAGGTTATTTCATCATGATTTGTCGGTACAATAGGTGATTTCGCCAAGGCAATGTCATCACAAAATCATGGACTATAAGGCCATCTCCAATGGTTGAGGGCTAGTCCCGGGCTTTGGAGCTCGGGCTAGCCCGGGACCCTGCCTGGTCATCTCCAATGGTTAAGGCTCCGCGGGGAATTAATTCAATTTTTTTCCTTTGTCCACTCTCACCTATTAATATTATAGTTTTAAATTTTTTTAATATTAATATTAATAATAGTAATTATATTAGTACTCGTAATTTAATTATTAATTATATTAAAATATTAATATTAAATAGAATACTTAATTAAAGTAACTTAAAATTAATACATAATACGCAAACAAATATTTTTACAGTTTCAAGATGTTGCACCGAGAAGGCAACATGGATAATTATATGCTGCGACATGAAGCAATTCGCTCCAAGGCGACTAACCGTAGACTTCAAAAAGACTTAATAGAACATGTTTATGCAAAATACGGTTAAAAATTAGTGTTTAAATTTACTTTTCTTGTCTATTTTAGAATGTATTTAAATATTTAATTTAGATTAAGTATTAATCTAAATTTTATTTGTATGAGTGTTTATTTTGTATTTTTAACTAATTTCGTATTTTAAAAAAAGATTATTTGTATGAGTTTTTAACTAAATGGACTATTTCTATATTTATTAGTATATCATAATTTTATTTATGTGTTACTTTAAATAACACATTAATTAAACAACACATTAATTAAAATAACACATTAATTACAATAACACATTAATTAAAATAAAATACTAATTAAAACAACACATTAATTACAATAATACACAACATTAATTAAATTTTAATTAAAGAACATTAATTAGGTTTAAATACACAACAATATACATAAACACACAATATAAATACATAAATACACACACAAATACAACACAAAAGAAAACAAAAAATAAATAAAGGCAAACGAATCAGGTGTGGCGGCACCTGTTTTAAAGAGGGGCGCGTGTAACCACGCGCTCCTCATCTTCTCCAAAAAATGGCCGCTCCATCCACTCGCCCCCGATCCCCAAGCGGTGCCGCCCCGAGACCGCAACCCAGCCCTAGCCGCCCCGTAGGCCACCCCGCTCTCCCAGCCCGCACCATCTCCAGTGGTTTTCCGCCTCAGCCCGACCCCGAGACCAAGCCCGACCATCTCCATTGGAGATGGCCTAAAGGGATGTTTGCAGATGCTTTTGAAAACACAAAAACATTTGCTTAAAGTAAAAGTTAAAAATAAGTATTTTTATTCAAAAGTAGTGGGAGTTTGCAAATATGTAAAAAAACAGCTTTAATTATTATAAAAATGTCATCTTAAAGAAGCAATAGATAAAGTACCCTATTAACTGCTTCTTGCCAACCTGCTTTTCAGTTGAAGAACAATAGCAGAAGTACTTATTTACAAACATTATCAAAGTGCTTTAAACAGAAAAAAAAACAAAAAAGTACTTTTTAAAAGCATTTGCAAACACCACTTAAGTGTCACTGAGAATCTAGATCTTGGGTATTGATGGTTGTGAAAGGTGAGTATCGTATTTTAATAATTCTTTTAATTAATTTAGATATTATTAAATTTTTTAAAAATAAGTTGATTCAGAATAAAACTGTTAATTACATAAGTCACATTTAACTTCTGGTTTAAGTAAATACTAAAATACTACATATAATTCATTTTAATATATTTAAAAATGTATATAATTTGTAGATGTAACATCACCTATACACCTCTTCTCATGCATATCAAGTTATAACTTCACTCAATAAATAAGAGAACATTCTGATCTAAAAAGTTAGTCAAAAAAATCATTGTTAACAAAGATAAATGAATGAGAGATAAAATACCCTTATACTTTGTCTAACTCTAAAAAATTCTCATGTGTCTCAAGTAGAATTTGACTTTTAACTTTTGACGAAATGATAAAATTACCCCTGTTGCTTTGAATATGACAAAGGAGTTGTTTTTATCTTCATTGTCAAAGGTAAAATTATCATATCAATCTTTTTCTTTTGGGGTGTATTTAGTACTGACTTGAGGGCACATGAGAATTTTTGGGGTAAAATAACACGGAGTATTTTTTAGAGTTAAAAAAATCATGGAGGTTGTTTTTGTCTTTTACTCAAGATAAAAGTAGATTTTCATTGGAAAAAAAAGGCAAAATTGCAAAAATCGTCCCAAACTAATCACTGATTTTGGATTTTCGTCCCAAACTATTTAATTTGGCGAATTTCGTCCCGTAATTTAATATTTTTTTGGAATATCGTCCCACCATAATTATAAGACGGAATTGCGCATTTGCCGATGAATTATCACATGGCTGCTTAAGTGTCATGACATGGTAAATTTTAACATGAATAATTATATGATATTGCAGAGTTCGTCCCAAATTAATTACAAGATTGAACGTCATTTTCATTAAATTAGAAATTTAATATTGGGACTAAATTCGTACAAAATGGTAAATTATGGGACGAAATTTGGCGAGGTGATATAGTTTGGGACGAAAAATCAAAATTAATAATTAGTTTGGAACGATATTCCAAAAAAATATTAAATTACGGGACGAAATTCGCCAAGTTAAATAGTTCGGGACGAAAATTCAAAATCAGTAATTAGTTTGGGACGTTTTCTGCAATTTTACCGAAAAAAAAAATCATGTGACATCACTTCTTCCATTCGTGAGACGATTCTCAAGTGGGACAATTTATAATTATGGAGACTTCAAAAGGCGTACTTGTAATTTCATATAACCTCAAGTACTGAGTAGGTAATTATCCCTATTCATAATTACATCTTGCATCATACACCTTCATCCGCCAATTCATTAACAAATAAAAGTAAATTTCGATTCATATTTCTCCATTTTCTGTACAGCCAGTTTAAATACTGTAAATGAAACAGTTCTAAAGCCAGTTATTACCCATCTTGCTTACTACTCTCTCTCCTTCTATTCAATAAATGTAAATAAATATACATTTTCGGAGCAAAAAATTTAGCAAAAGGATCAGCTATACATCGAAGCTCTACATCCGCAGGCAAATAATCCTTTCAATCGAATTCGAAGTCAGCAATATGTCAAATCAAATCTAGACCACCCAATATCTTCAGCAAAATGAATGGGTACAAGCCGCCTACCTCATTGTACAACCGAGGTGAAGCCATTATCCGGCATTCTCAAGAAAATGTCTGACCTTGGTTTCCGTTTCAATGGCTTTTTTAATCTTGATCAGAACAAAGTCAACAATGGCAAGTCAATGAAGATGGGAGAGTCAAATCAAAAGATGGTTCAATTTCACAGGGTCCCGTAACAGTTGCTGCGACAAGCGGTCAGCCAAAACCGACTGCCCATCGTAAATTTCTCCGTTAGTAGACCTTCCGAATTGCTTTCCAAGAGCATCATTATCGAAAGATCCAAGTTCCCTGAAAGCTTGTGATCCCGATTGTACCCCTCGGAGAATGTCGGGATCCCAGTAAGAGGGGCTATTGGCGCAAGGACTAGGTGGGCGTTTTGGTAAATTACTGAAGCCGTCTTGTGATAGCATAGGTTGATTGTGAAATGGGATTGCACCAATTCCACCAGTTAGAGGTGTAGATGAGCCGGAGGTTGCACGGGGGCTGGATATGGGCGAAGGAGACATTTTACCACTGAGGTGTTGAGGTGACCTTGGATGTAGAAGAGGACTCCCAATTGGAGATACTGGACATGATATGTTTCTTGCAATATATATGTCACTGGAAATGAGAAGGAACTCGAGATTAAGAGTAAGCTCAAATATCAAAACTAATAATTTATGAGATATATATACACATATTTAGAGAGAGGTGGAGAAAGAGAGAGACCTAGAATGAAAACTCGATTTTGACACTCTGGATGAGTGGATAGAGAGTTTCTCCGTATCTGACGGTTGAAGACTTCTTGCATGACCAATGCCCTATAGTGATGCATATAGATCACTTACATTATCAGTAAAACATACAAAAAAAATAAAATTAACAAGAATGATCATTTGCAGGTGCTTTTATCTGGGCACTTCGCAGTTTAAAAAATAGCACCTTTGGTCCCAACTTTTTTTAGATTTAATGCACATTTCGTTCCCCTTTTAATCCAATTTTTGCACAGTTAGCTTCATAGAACAGTCTAAGCTTTTCATTTGATCACATATGTAAGATTTTCTATGTTTTGCACTTTCGGACCAAAACTGGATGGGAAGGCGGTGAAATGTGCCAAACAAAAGCTTGAACAAAAAAGCAAATTTTTAAAAGCGCGGGACTAAACGTGTTGAGTATACCGTCCTGTGGGACTAAAAATTCAATTGTACCAGGCATGGATCTACTGATCCAAGAGAAGAAAATAAACTGAATTTAAAAGTCTTAGCAAATGTCAAAGGAGTGAGATAAAGAGAAAATAGTACCATGGATTTCACAGCATTTGTCACTGAAGAATGATCTGAAGATGTCGAGCTCAGATTCTGTTTCTCCAGAGGAGCAGCACTTTTCACAAAAGAGTGCTCCAAAAGCTGAGCAGCTGTAGGACGATGCAGGGGATTCCGCTGCAAGCAAAGCCTCACAAATTCTTTCCCTTCATCCGATAAATGTTCTGGGATTGTTGGAAGTTCTTTACTGTTACCAATCTTGAACATAGCCGCAACCTTTAATAGCCCAAACAGAAAGAATCAAGTACTGATAAAAATACTTATGAAGCAAACAAAAGATCAATAATTGAATTCTCAAGGGTCTAAGTTACGAACCCCTTCATACTGGCTCCAAGGTGGTTTTGATGTAGCCATTTCTAAGACAGTGCACCCAAGACTCCATATATCAACAGCTAGGCTACACCCACTTGGATTTCTTATGATCTATGCAAGCAAAAAAAAAAAAAGAACAAACTTGACACAGTTTAAAAGAAAGCCGTAGAGGTATTTGGTTGCAGATAATTAATAAACAACTAACCTCAGGTGCCATCCAATAAGGACTACCCTTAAATGATAATGGACAGGATTGCCCTGCAATCTGTGAAGTAATACAAAAATATGAGTTTATAACATTACTGAACATTAAATTTCTACAATTTCATACAATCGGGCTATATTTGAATGAAGAGGTCACACTTACATGCTTTGCCATGCCAAAGTCTGCTAATTTGACACGACCATTTGGGTCCACAAGTATGTTGGCTCCTTTAATATCCCTGCCGCATATGTGAAGCATTATAAGTGTTTACATACGAATAAAGGAAAGAGTATATACAAACAGGGTATCGCATTTACCTGTGCACAGTTTTTTTAGCATGTAAAAATGCAAGCCCTGACAAAATTTGTTGAGTGTAACTACGGATGGCAGATTCTCCTAGTTTTCCATATTCTTGTAGAATCTTATGGATGGAACCACCGGATACATATTCCAAATAAATATATAATTTATCGCCCACCTGATAAAAGAAAATAAAGACAGAATAAAAGGAAGCACAAAAAAAATGACTCCGTGAACTAATCCATGAGTAGTACTGAACATGTTACATAGGAATTATCCTATGATAGCTTTTATTAGAAATGTGACTCGGTAATAATGTTTCTACAGTTTATGACACAGATGAAATGTTATATGAAACTGTTCCAGTCAATTAAATTAACTTTCAGATTTCGAATGTAAATGAGAGAGGCATCTGGTCAACCAAAGTTCAAAAGAGGAAATCTAGAAAGATTATGGACGATACAGAACCACCTTAAAACAAAATAACTTGACAGATAGATGGAATAAAACATACCGATTCCGATCCATAATACTGCACAATATTAGGATGTCTTAAGCGGCTCAAAAGTGCAATCTCCTGTTAGAAACACAGATGTCTTTAAGAATTTTCTCACTAACATAATAAATAAAATTGACAAGAAACTGCCCTTGAAAAAAGCATTTAATAAGACTTAAAAAATAAGCCTCTCCATATCTCCAACAGCCGAAAGACTCACTTGTCCCAACTGTTTTGCACTTTCCTTGGACTTTGCATCATCAGCAAACAATGTAACCTCCTTCATAGCGCACATCTCACCAGTTTCACTGATACCAACAAAAAACCACCAATATGTCAAGAAACAGCTTCAAGAAATGAACTAGTCTAAGAAATAACGCATCAATCCATTAACTTATTTGGGGTTCTACCAGAGATAAATATAAAATGCTTCACAAATATAAGTCTCAGCAAGAAAAAAGAGGTTCCCTAAACAAATGGAGGACGAACAAAAGTATGCATGAGCCTTATTAGCAATGGAGGATAGCAGTTTATCAGATCTACCCACCTATTAAAACCAACGTAAACATGTCCAAATGTGCCTCGACCAAGTAACTTCCCTTTTTTCCAGCGTGAGCCAGGGCTTGCAAGACTTTCCGTTCTTCCAGGACTACGTGGTACTGAAGGTGATGTCACGGCTGAACTTGGATGAGAGAAAGGTGAAGAATTTGATATTATTATAGGAGGAAGAGGGAGACGGTGACTTTGTTGTTTTGCATCATCAGGCCAGTTATTCTGTGATTCCGAATATCCCCCTCCAGCTCTGGGGTGGAGTGGTGTTACAGCACCACTATGAATTCTAGAACCTGGTCCAGGACTTGTCATTCTTGGACTCGGAATTGGAGAATATTCTGGGCTCCCTCTACTTGGCTGCCAAAATAATTGCCCTGACATATCTCCTCCCATTGAATTATGCCCAGAAGTTTGACCAGAGCCTGGACTGGAGCATTGACCAGAACCAAGAAAAGAAAGATCTGGATAAAGCTTTCCAGCATTAAAAGCAGAATTTGTAACTTGATCATAACCATAAGCTCTCATTGGACTTCTGGAGGGACTAGACATTGAGCTATCAGGAGCACTGAAAAAGGCACCGTGATGCGGAACCTGTAAATTCGGCACTTGACTATTCAGCATTCGTCGTCTAGGAGGTGAAGGGGACACATTTTTATTGGAGGAGAGGTTCACTGGAACTGGTGACTCCCTTGAAATCAGTGGCGTAAGAGGTGCATGATCCTTAACAGAAATGCTTCATAGAGAAAATAAGGGCAAAATGAGAAACCTTTCACATGAGCAAATCAAAATCATAACAACAAACCGAGGATAATTTTCTTAGGATGAGTTCTAGAACTTCTCACCTTGAAGGGCTACCTGCAGCAGTTCTACTCCCAATATCATAGTCATTTGCCAGTGGGCTACGTTGCCGTGAATCAACTGGATCATCACTTTCGATGGAACATTCACTAGAAATTGAAGCAACAACTAGTTCATTGTCCAAGTCTGTAGGGTCCAGCCTGTGCCTGATGCATGAAGGCCTAGGGAGAGGCAGAAATAATGATGGTTTGGAAACTTTTTCAGGTTTTGGTTTCGCCTTTTCACTTATTCCAGAATCTGTACGCCTCACGTCTGTAGGGCGCAGGCCTGGAAGTGGAAGTGGTTGGGCTTGAGGCCTTTCTGCAAAACTTTGGCATCGTGCTACATGTTTTGAAGGAGATGATGACCTAGACTCAGCTCGTGACTGAGACCCCCTCTCTGAAACCGTATCACTTGCACGTCTTTTAGATCCTCCTGACCTACTTGAAGATTTACTTTCAGGACTCTTAAACTTCTTATGCAATGTGTCTATAAAACTATCTTTCGTTGTTTTCTTTTTTGCTTCTTTTGATGATGACTTACCCCACCATGAAGGCATATTTTCTGAAAAGAGAGTTTCAAGAGCATGCCCTCAATAACATATCTGCTCAATAAAACAAGTTAATTGGAAATACAAGCATATTATGTAAACGTCATACTTAGCCATATCTTCAAATACAAAATAAGACAAATAATATAACCTTCGAGTTAATAGTTATCACCACAAAACATTGGAACAGAACTAAACCAGTCAACCCATTGAAATTTATTCACCACTCAGTGTTTTCAACTCTTTCAGTAACTTTGTAAACACGTCGCTACATTCCATATTATCATATTTATCCCCGTTAATCCCATTATTATTCCATTACAAGAACTTTCATCAGAGCTTAAGTAAATTTTGATGGAATTTCACATGTTTTTCAGCTCTTGTGAACTAAAGCTACACACATCATTCTATCTTGAAACCTAACTTCATTCATATCCCCTCTTCTTGCTTTTCTTTCTCTTTTTTGTACTTCTTCAGTTAACATCAGTGGTCAAGAGGGTACATTTCAACCAGAAATATCTCCCTCGATTTCAACATAATCAAAACGAAACCCAATATTCAGGGCCGGCTCGGCTCGACATATTAAGGGGCCCTAGGCAATATTTAAAATTGGGGCCCACTTTTACAAATTAGATGATACTTTACAGATTCAACTGTTATATATTTTTATGACATTTCATTCTTAAACTTTCTCTTAACAAAAGCAATATATATATGTTGGAAATTCAAATATCGAGAATATAGTTATATAACAAATGTAAGTTAACAATTATAATTTTTTACTTGTCAAATCAGTAAATAGATAGAATATGAAAGTTAAATATTTCTGCTCACACTACTATCTTAGGTAGGGCTGTGCAAACTGTAAAACCTAACCTTACCAAATTTTGTTGTACCGGCTGGTTAGTTATTTAGAAATCTCGTACCGTTTGCCAAACCTTGGGCATTTCGAATTTGGACTGTACCTCTGTAAATTAAAAATCTGGGCCGAGAGAGAGATGGTGGAGGCGCGATGGGGTAGGTGGTGCGGCAGCGCAGTGGGATTTAATTGAAGAAGAAGAAGATTTGGGTTTGCTAATTGAAGAAGAAGAAGATTTGGGTTTGCTTTTAGGGCACCGTAGAAGAAGTGAGAAGAGTGAAGGATTGGATATTTGGAACGTGTCTTTACCTTCCACGAATTGGGATTAAAAGAAAAAAATTGGGCATATAGGTTGAATTAGGGGTGGCAATATGCCAGATCTGATCCAAATTCAAAGAATTCGATCCATAAAGATCCATTAAATTTTTATTCGGATCGGATCTGAATCGGATCTCATAAAATCTGGATTCATATTGGATCAACACATATAAGTAATGGATTGTGCTCTGGATCCACGAATGGATCCACTAAAGAATTCACCGGATTGGATTCTTTAGTGGATCCCAAAAAAAAAATATTATTATTGGAATGTGAAAACCTTTCTCTCTAATACTTATTTTTGAAAATTACAATTTTAACCCCAAATTTTTAAAAAATCCAGAATTTAATAAATTCAAATTTACAATCCGGACACTGATTTTCAGGAATAAAATTTGACTTTTGGTCCCTCAATTTTTGGATATTGCAATTCTGACCCTAAATTTTTGAAAAATCAAGAATTGCAAGTCAGTCCAGTATTTTAAGAAAATTGAAAATTTCAATTCGGCCCCTGATTTCAGAAATCCAAATTTGCAGTTTTGGTCCCTCAATTTTTGGATATTGCAATTTTGACCCTAAATTTTTGAAAAATCAAGAATTGCAATTCAGTCCAGTATTTTAAGAAAATTGAAAATTTCAATTCGGCCCCTGATTTCAGAAATCCAAATTTGCACTTTTGGTCCCTAAATTTTTGGATATTGCAATTTTGACCCTAAATTTTTGAAAAATCAAGAATTGTAATTCAGTCCAGTATTTTAAGAAAATTGAAAATTTCAATTCGGCCCCTGATTTCAGAAATCCAAATTTGCACTTTTGGTCCCTAAATTTTTGGATATTGCAATTTTGACCCTACATTTTTGAAAAATCAAGACTTGCAATTCAGTCCAGTATTTAAGAAAATTGAAAATTTCAATTCGGCCCCTGATTTCAGAAATCCAAATTTTCACTTTTGGTCCCTTAAATTTCAAAAATTGCAATTTGACCCTGTATTTTCAAAAAAATAAGAATTGCAATTCAGTCCATAATTTTAAGAAAATTAAAATTTTCAATTCGAAACCTGATTTCAGAAATCCAAATTTGCACTTTTGGTCCCTCAATTTTCAAAAATTATAATATTGCCCCAAATCAATTTATGTGATTTTATCCCGATATCAACAACAAGAATTAACTCATAGAGCAAATTATAAGGCATGATTGGGAATTTTTGAAAATATAGGGTCAAATTGTAATTTTTGAAAACATAGGGTCAAATTGCAATTTTTGAAAATATATGGTCAAATTGCAATTTTTGAAAATTAAGGGATCAAAAGTGAAATTTTGAATTTCTGAAAATCAGGGGCCAAAATGAAAATTTTAATCTTCAGAAATACACTGAATCGTAATTCTAGATTTTTCAAAAATTTAGGGTCAAATTGCAATTTCTGAAAATTGAGGGACCAAAAGTGAAATTTTTGGATTTCTGAAATCAGGGGCCGAATTGAAATTTTCAATTTTCTTAAAATACCGGACTGAATTGCAACTCTTGATTTTTCAAAAATTTAGGGTCAAAATTGCAATATCCAAAAATTGAGTGACCAAAAGTGCAATTTTAGATTTCTGAGATCAGGGGCCGAATTGAAATTTTCAATTTTCTTAAAATACTGGACTGAATTGCAATTCTTGATTTTTCAAAAATTTAGGGTCAAAACTGCAATATCCAAAAATTTAGGGACCAAAAGTGCAAATTTGGATTTCTGAAATCACGGGCGGAATTGAAATTTTCAATTTTCTTAAAATACTGGACTGAATTGCAATTCTTGATTTTTCAAAAATTTAGGGTCAAAATTGCAATATCCAAAAATTGAGGGACCAAAACTGCAAATTTGGATTTATGAAATCAGGGGCCGAATTGAAATTTTCAATTTTCTTAAAATACTGGACTGAATTGCAATTCTTGATTTTTCAAAAATTTGAGGTCAAAATTGCAATTTTCAAAAATAGAGGGACCAAAAGTGCAATTCGAATTTTTGAAAATAGTAGCCGAGTTGCAAATTTGAAATTTTCGAAAATTCGGAACTGAATAGGATTCTAGGTTTTTTGAAACTTTGGGATCAAAGTGCAATTTTTAAAAATATACAATGTGAATATTTTTTTAAGTGGATTTCAAATGACTAGTTTTAGGAGGAATTTCAAATCCATTTAAAATTGGCTGAAATCCATGACGGATCCGTCATGGATCTATTTGGATCCATGGTGGATCCGAAATTTTTTCACCCGGATCCGGTTTGGATCGGATCCTAATTGGATCCATCATTATTGATCCATTTAGGATCCGATCCACAAGGATCCGATCCAGATCCGATCCGGGTGGTCCATTTGCCACCCCTAGGTTGAATTATGTAAGGTAAATATAATGTTAATATTGAAAATCGAAATTTATTATGGCTTCATTAATGAAGCTCACTCCGTATATTAAATTGAAATTTCAGTTCAATACATGGTTTATCGAATTGTGCACAATCATAATATTAGGATATACTATGGTTTAACGGATTGTGCACAACCATAATATTAGAAGTTTGATGTCGTTGTCAATATAGCTGAATCGTACCAACTTTTTATATCTAGTATGACGCTGTAATTTCAAAATTTGTACAGTACATCAAATCAAACTATTCAGTTCGATTATCAAATGGTTCAGTCCGTAACAAAAGAAACGAGACATGTATGTAATTTGAGTATTTTTTTATAATAAATTAATATGACATCAAATTCTAAATTTGATTAATTAATACAAATCAACAATATCACACACACACACATATATTAATACTAATAAGATAGTAAGGCTTTTTTAACAGTAGGCCTGATTTTTCTTTTCTCTTTTTTTTTTAAACGTTCACCACTTAAAACGACACCGTTTTGATGTTATATAACTGAAATTACACTTGCTCTGATTTTTGTTTCCAATTAAATTTTACATGTATTGACCACTTCCTTCAATATTTGTGGGTCCCTCTTCATTTTACAGTTTCTTTAATCGTCTTCTTCCTCAAAAAATTCAGCTTCAATTGCACTGTTGTAACAAACAATTCCACTGTTCTAACAAATTCCTCTCCCTTTTCAAACAAACTCCTCCCCTCATCATTGATGTTTGTTATGCTTTCACTGTTCTAACATAATTTCTTAATATTACCCTAAAATCTCTTCAATTCCTTTCCTACTAATTGAGAGGTCGATGAGAAATTCCTGCATATATATCTCAATTCCCCAATTTCTAAATTAAATTTATCACTCTCCAGGTCTGCGTATATATCTCAATTCCCTAATTTTTAAATTAAATTTATCACTCTCCAGTTCTCTGTAGGGGGTGTATTGAAGAAACTTTCTTTAAGAAACCAAAAATTTGTTTCCTGTCTAATCAAATCATCCATCCCAAGTTGGAATTCGGTCACTGGAAGCTTAATCACACTATGTATACCTTCATTGCAGTACAGGTATATAAGCTATATTAAATTTAAATTCCGTGATGATGATTATGTTTTGAAAATTATTGCCTTGTTTGTGTATACTGGAGTAATGATGCCAGATATGTTATGATCCTACATATCTTCCAGAATACATATGACATCTATTTGAGCCAAAATGCCAAAAAAGGATTTCTGATCTTGGGTACTTGCTTTATTTCTTATCATTTGTTAATCGTATAGGCAGAATTGAATCCCATGAATTGTTTCTTCTCCTACTCTCTTCCTCTCTTTTCTATTGAGATTTTCAATAATTCTAATATTTGTATTTTTGTATTTGATTTCCTTCTTTCCACTTCAGGATTCCGGGGATTTAAATTTCAGATCGGCACATATGAAGATTCTAAAAATTTGTTTGCTGCAAGATTATGATTGGTTCTAGTCAGAATATAAACATATTTTTCAGAAGAGGTATTATTTTTGTTTTCGGGCTGAGGTGAGTTTTAATTCTGAGAAAATTTTAAATGAAGCAATGAACTTCATTTAGATTTAATTAGAATTATTTATAAGAAAGTTATTTTTTTTTTTATACTTGGTTTGCTTGTGTCGTTATAAACTTTTCTCTGTTTTAATTTTCAAATATTGTTTCATTGGGCTTAACGAAATATATTCATATGGTTTTACTCTTCTTTTCTCCAGGTGTAGGGGATTTTGCACTTCAGGAAGGTATAAATTTCTTTGTTTTCTTCTTTCTATTTCTGGTTTTTGTTTCTCTGCGTTGTTTGATATGTCTTTAGGATTACAGGTTGCTTGTGTTTATAACTCGTTGGTAACAACTAGCTTACTGCTTATGTATGTAAGTACATTCATTGGTTTAATTATTTCAACAATAGGTTTGTTGCCATTGTTTTATTAGTTGTTATGCATAAAATCTTTGGTTTGGTTATTTTGACTGTTAATTTTATTATTTTGTTAGTGAACAACTATGAATAAGTTTTTGCCTTTTCAAGTATTGTTCATTTGTCTGACCAAAATATATTTGTTTAATCCGATTTATGGTAGGAAAAGTTATTGCTATACTTCCTTAATGTAGGTAATTGTTTATTTCATTTCATTATATACACTATATGTCTTCATAGGACTTGTGCTCCAGATAGGGAGTTGTTTTTACTCTTTCTCATAGATTTGGAAGGTACAAGGCATATTGGATTTGCACATAGAAGTCAAGATGGTCCTTTATTTGTGAAGCTCAATTTATATGGAGTTGTTGAAGCAAGAATGTGATTTCTGAAGGTAAAAACATGTTCACATCAATTAATGCTAGATAAATTTGGTTCATAGTAGCAACAAATATGCTTAAAATATGCAGTCTTGCTTACTTTAGTTCACTTCTCATATAAATTGGTTAGAATTTGTGGCTTAAACTAATTTTTCATACTGTATTGGTGCATTGATGTCCTTGATTTATTGCCTTCACATTAGATGTTAGAGGTTTTGTTGTTCAAAAAGAATTTGCAGAAATGGTCGACACATTGGACACAAGTTTATACACGGTTCAACGAGTTTGCGTTGTATAAATCTTTTGGTAGATTTCATAATCGAAGTTTTGTTGTAGACTCGTGTTTGTTGAAGCATCTGGTTTGCTTGGTGATTCATGCGATACATCGTGCATGGGAAATTATTGCTCATGTGTTGCTATCTGTGAGGTCTGCTAACTCATTCTTTTTTCAAATGGTTTGTTTTATCTTTACCACACGCCTATTATATTCAATCAATAATGTAGGTGCATTGATTGTTAAGGCATATTCGCCTGTTCATGGTGGAGAACCCACGGATCAGCTTGGATAACCCACACTCTTCCAAAACCCATAGTTCATCCTACATTTGACAGAGTAATAGTCTCTTATTGTGACAAAAATGAATGGAAAAGGAGATTGACGAAAGGTATGTCGATGCTTCTTTGTTTGCTCTATTTTGCACCTTCCTATTTTTCTTCTCTATTTATTGGGAAGTTTTTTCTTCTTCTTTAATGATTCGGTGGTGTATTTTTTTTTGCAGATTTATGTTTGTGATGCCGTGAAAGATACATTATACCTCGAGACATAAATCTAAGATTAAAACTTCATCCACGGGGAATCGCACATATGGTATATATCTATCTTCAAATCTAAATCTAAACTTGCTTCACTAAGTTTAAGTATATCAACTCAGTTCCAACTTATCCAAAATACGCTGAACGGAGAAGTTGTGCAGTTTAATGCCTATTAGAGCTTCTGTTTTGTTGATATTTACCTTTGTTTCTCTCAGTGCGCTGCAATCGGTTTGTTAACACTATGTACTTGGAGAAATTTTTTTATATGAGACTCCTCAAGGTGTTGTCCCAATGAAGTTGGTTACCCTCCAAAAAATTACTGCTATCAGAAAGTTTGTTCATCTGAACGAAGAAGGAGCTTGGTACTGAAAGTGACAGCAGTGCCACATTTGTTTACCCATCTATGTAAGAGTTTCACTAATTTGTAATTTTGCTCCTTTCAAAATTCTACGATGCTAGATTGGTTTTTATTTTGTTGAATTATAAAATTTCCTGCCTCTTGTTATGATCATTGTGTGATGTTGTTTTGAATGTGGCTTTTGTTGCTATGAAGATAAAGTATATTGCTCTTCTTCATTTGAAAGTTGTTATACTCAGTCGTCATGGTAGGAACATTCTTATATGCTTCTCTTTAATTGTTATATATAGTGGGGACATTAGCCTATTGTAATCATATTTGGGTTAGTATTAGATGAGTGAATTTTGCCATATCTATGCCATAGGTGTATGGAGTAATGGTCTCCTTTGCTTAGAATGCAATGCTTGTATCTCACAAAGTGAATGTAACTAAATATCTAGGTGGAATTGTGAAGAAAACATGGGCTGTTGTTGACTAGGATGCATAGGTTAGGCTGTGGACAATTGGAAAAATTGAGTTCTTCTCATGTTTATCGGCTGAAGAAGAGGAGTATTCAGGTTTGATTCTACACTAAGTTTTTATAGGTCGAGGGGTTTGATCAGAATGAAAGTTGAAACCAATCATCTGACTGCAAGTATGAGGATTCAATATTAAAATTTGAAGTTTAAACTACTCTTAGTTTTGGAGATTGAATTTTCTACAATATGTAAATCAAGTCAAATTTTGTTTACTTCTTACCCTATTCAGCCAAGAGGTTATATCTTATTTGAATGGGTCCATGTTTATGTTTTGGAAATCAAACTGTTTGCCTAAACCATGATTGACACACATGTGGACATAAAAGCAATTGCAGCGGAGGCAATAGAAGATTAGAATTGTCACAACCACGTAGTATTAATTCTGAACATGGGTATTATATTTTGTATGGCTTCCCAAGGTGATAATAATTAAGATACATTGGAACAAGGACTATAATGATGAATTATGCAACTGATATGAAGAAATATCGTATTAATCTTAGTTTGTTTCATTAGTATTTATAAATTGAAGCTGGGCACAAACCACCGCGCCTTGCGCGGCGCATTCCCTAGTGTGTATATATATATATATATATATATATATATATATATTTATATATCCAAAATACTAAGACATTATAAAATAAAAACACTTGTACTATCAATTAGCATATTCTTTATCCGTTTGATTTATTCACTTTGAAGGATTGAACATGGATTAAAAATTATAATAAACCATTTTTTTAAGTAAAAATCACAAAACACCATTTTAATCAAATAATCATAGCATTAATAAGAACGGTAAATTTGGTATAAAAATTTAAATTCTACATTGAAATTCTAAAACGATAAATAAAAAAAAGAATGAAGTAATCATTATCATTTGACACCAATAATATAAAATAATCAATTTTACTTAAATTAGATCAACCGATCTTACTTAACAATCATAAAAAGAATTTCAATAGAATGTTTAATGTTAATCAAAAGTTAATTTCATAGGTTAAATTTATTTTAATGTGACGCTACAGCCATTGTCCAAAGCATCTTAATTAATACATGACGCATTAATGTTAATACAGTATGATGCAGGTAAAGAGGGTAGACATAGCATAAATACATAGCCCATAAGTAATCTCCAATCGAACCGGCAACCGAGCATGTAGGGGAATTGCCGACAATGCTCGATTGAAGATGACAAAGAGCAAGAGAACGGGCAATTTGGGCAGGGCGGGCTGGGGGTTTGGGCAGGAAGGAGAGCAACTCACCCAGCAGGACTCCAGCCCTCCACAATTGTTAATTGATATAGGTGGCTGCCACATTGATTTTTTTTTTTTTAACTTTTTTGTTGAGTTAGTTTAATTACAAATATTTTTTTATTTTATTGTTAAAACATTGTATAAACTAAGGCCTTTTCAAAGCCATAACCCCGGACGGAGGATAACTTTTTCTTTGAACGAATTTTCTTATTTTGTTTTAGATTTAATAACGTGATCACAATACAACTTAAATAAAAAAAATACAATCTTAATCCTACAACCCGTAAGTCGCCCATAAATGTTCGACTAAATCTTTTCTTAGTTAACCATTGGCATATTTGTTTCGAATACTATCACGATGCCTCGTGTTATTATTAAGAATGTCTTAATTTTCATAATTGTGTAATTATTAAAAAAAATTATAATAATAATAATACTAATTATTATTATTATTATAAGTTTGAGTGGGGAAAATTGTGAATTGAATTTATGGATGTTGATTGCCCTTCGGTTGGAGATGAGTTTTTTAGGTGGGTCGAAAATGCATGAGGGCAAGGCAATTGGGCAATTGGGCAAGGGCTTCGGTTGGAGATGGCCTAAAGATATCGAGGACATTTTTTTTGCATATAAATGGTTCTAGACTAAGGTATAAAACATTCTAGATAAGTATATATGAAAAGTCTCTAGAGCATTAGTTTTAGCCACTAGATCAAATTGATTTTCACCGTCTGTTTAAGAATGTGGTTATATAAATAGCGTATGACTTTATTTGAAAATTTGTATTCTTACATCTTATTTGACAAAAAAAAATGAAAAATAGAAAGAAAAAAAAAACTGAGGCCCCTCTATAGTTGGGGCCCTAGGCGATGGCCTAAATTGCCTAACTATAGAGCCGGCCCTGCCAATATTCTTAAATCATATATAAAACTTCAAAACCTTCAATTTTTCAGAACTTGCAGAAATTTTCACCTAAACACAAAAGAAGAGACACTTTTTTAGCCACCCTCCTCAACAAAAACACTCATAAATTCACATCTCCTTCTGTTCATTCATCAATCAACTAATAACAACTGATCACTGAGTAACCAAGTACAGTGAAAAATACAACAGATCTAAGCGTACTTCACAAAATTTCAGCTAAGAAAAAAGATAAACTCATTAACTGAAAGTAATCGCACTAAACTAAACAAACTTACTGAAAAATTCACCTCAAGTTATCAGATTTTCACATCTCACAAGCAAGAACCAGCTCACTTGATTCTGCGCAAAGAATCAATCAAATTTGGGCGTTTGATTTAAGCAAATCCCTAACGCCCAAATGCTTAAAACCTACTCTGTAATAATTTTAACTGCGTGTTTTGTGTGTGTGAATTCAGATTTTCTGAAGAGATCGCGTAGAGAGAGAGTGAGTGAGATAGAGAAATGGAGTTGTCTGATAGAAGAATTTAATAATACTCGCAATTATTGTAATTATTATTATTATTATTATTATTATTATTATTATTATTATCAAAGGGAAAAGGACAATTATTTAATGTAGTTTTAGTGGAATAATTGTAAATGGAATTCAATTATTTACTATTAGAATAATATATTTATTTTCTTTACAACTTTTTCGAGTACACTTTGGCTGCTTTTGAGGTGTTCTTTATTGCATCATTTTCTCTATTGTATTTAAATATTAAATAATTAGGAGAGCGTGAGTTTGAAATTAATTTTAGAGAACATAGTACTCAAGAAAGTGACATGAGATTTGGAGGTGAAATTGTTTCAACCCTTTGAGGAAAAATAATAATCTTTTGATTTGAAAATTGAATAGTTGGCTTTCTTCATTGTATGATAATATAATGAGATTATTTTTATGATAATATGTCCATCAATTTGGTTATAAAACTAATCTAAAATGATCAATTAAAGTAAACAAAGTAAGAACTAAGAACAATAGAAATTGGGAGAGTTTATCATTTTATTCCATTCTTATTGTGTGTACAAAATACAATACAATAGTATCTATTTATAGTTCAAAGAAATACAACCAATGGTCACTTATTATAATATTCATTCATGTTATGAGACCTTTCATATGAATTCATAAATTGATTCCAATGTATGAGATACATGACTCTTCATATAGACATCCACCATTTATTAATATTTATAACACTCCCCCTTGGATGTCCATCAATTATGAAATATGCCTCGTTAAAAACCTTTTCAGAAAAACCTGGTGGGAAAAACCTGAACAAGGAAAAAAGAGTACATATCCATATGGGGCTGATAAGCGTGTAACACTGCCTCGTTAAAACCTTGCCAAGAAAACCCATTGGGACAAAACTTGAACGAAGGAAAAAGAGTACAATGTGTGGATTATTAATAGCACGCTCCCCCTGATGCGGGCGTAAGGTCCACAAGTTGACGCATTCCAATATTATGACCATCAATTTGAATGAAGTAGTCGGCAATGCTTTAGTGAACAAATCAGCAATATTATTGCTTGACTGAATTTGTTGAACATCAATACTACCATTTTTTCTGAAGCTCGTTGGTGAAGAAAAACATTGGTAATATGTATCTCGTTCGGTCTTCCTTTTAGATACCCATTCTTGATTTGAGCAATACAAGCGGCGTGTTTCTTGAAAATGTTGAATCCTAGACCTTAATAATAAACATTCACAGCTTGCTTTGAACAATTCTAAAATTTCAGAGTAGTTGGAAGATGTGGTTGCTAAGGTTTGATCCACAAATATATCGCAACACCACCATAAGTAAATACCTACCCAATTCGACATATAAATATATATTTGTGTGGATCAGAAATGTATCCAACATCTGCATAACACACCATATATGGATTGGAACCTCTGATTAAAACTAGCACATGTCGGTTGTTCCACAAATATAGCATAATACATGTTTAATTTCATTTACATATCTGCATGTAGATGCAGAGTTATATCTTTCAATAAGTTAAAAATGCAATATCCGACATCATACAATTTGTAGAATACATTAAACCTCTGATTGCATTTAGATAAGGTACTTCAGGACCTAACAGTTCTTCATTGTCCTCTTGAGGACAAATTTGATATTTATTTATATCTAAAGATCGAACAACCATAAGAGTGCTTAATGGATGAACTTTATCCATATAAGATCTTATCAGAATTTTCTTTATATGGACAAATATATTTTCTAATAAATGCTCGATCTGCAGGCCGAGACAAAACTTTGTTATTTCGAGATTTTTCTCCCAAACTATTTCATCAAGTAGTTTGCGGTCTCAATGAGCTCTTCGAGATTTAAAATAATCAGCACATACCGCCATAATAGAAAACTCATTTCAAAATTTGTCAATGCAAAATTCATGGACAAATTGGATTGTGCACGAATCCTTCTTTTATGAGGTATTCATTTAGCTGGTTATATCAGACCAGATCACCCTTACTCGTATAAGCATCGTATTTGTTTAATAAAAGATGAGCATGAGATCATTCAATTACTTTAGGAATGTTAATATAAATATCATGCCCAATGATCTATCTAATATGCGGTAACTACATCCATAAACACATTTCATGTCCTTCAGGGACTACAAATCAATTAAGTACCGCAACGTGATTGCACCAATCACGGGGGAATATGTTTCATCGTAGTTATTGGTCTCTGTGAGAATTCGTACAAGAAGTTTTTTATATCTCACATTTTCATCATGTTTTCGTAAAATTATATGTTTATGACATATAAATTTCACGTATTTGGGAGTGCGAACAACTAGTCCAAATACTTTTACAATTTAATAGCAATCTTGAATCGCATCTTTCTATAAGGCCAAATTATTTATTTATTTATTTAGGTCGACATTAAATTAACCGTTCACGGTTCAGGATCCTGATTTATAACTTTTATTTACTTCGACCCAAATAAGCAATTACTTTGCTTTCTATCCCAGTTTTCTTGATTTATTCATATGTTTTATTTTTGTTTCATGTGCCTCTCCATGGGCATCTCGTGATTTAGACTGATCAGTCATTTTTTCTATAGCGCTTTATTTTGAAACAGATTCTTCCTCAGAAGAGAATTTCTTTCAGAAGTTTTCTTTTGCATCAATAGTAATTGCACGCTTCAAATGCTTTTATAGTATGCTAGCATATTATCCTTCAAGGATTTCAATCCATGTTGGTGCAATTTTTAATTCTTGCTCATACTATTTGTGCGTGGGCCAAGCTGAGACAAGTAATGTACATTTATGTACTCATGTCAAAATAATTTCACGCTGTTCTATATGCAATGCCATCAAAATAATTTCACGCCGTTCTATATGCAATGACATCAATTCTCCCCCTAACGGCGAGAAAACTATCTCAAAAAAAAATTATCATGATATTTTGACTTAACCATATCGTCTCGTCAGACGTTTAAGATATATGGTTATAGCCTCGTCAGGTGTTCAAAATATATGATTACGGTCGGGAAATAAAAACTAACCGACACGTCTTTGTAGACCCATATATGTTCATTTTGGTGGAAAAATCAGAACATAAATCCACAATCATAAATTTTAATTGAGAATTATTAGGCTTCCAGCCTGACACAAGTTGCAACGTTGCCCTCAATCTTATACTTGAGCAAGAATCTTAGCAAAAGCAATATGTGTTGACAATAGGCATATCTTAGCAATTAAGAAAATAACTTTTGCAGGACCATAAATTGACATAATGGTCTACAAAGTGGATCTATAAGTCCACATACATCCCATTAATATCATCATAAAAAAAATTGGGACTCAAGACCAATCTTCTCAGGAGATGGTCTTACAATTTACTTTCTTTGTGAGCGATCACAACACACATACTCATGAGGTAAATAATCACATGGTTCTTTTAAATATGCCCGTAATAATTCGGCGCATTTGTAATTTTCCCTGGATGACCAAGTTTATCATGCCACTTCATAATATTTTGGAGCATTGAACTTTTGGTTCAACTTCGATTTATGATCCAACATTGTTTATGGTCGCATAATTCATTATGACAAGAAATCTGGAATCAAATTCATCCGTAATTTTCTGGCATGAATATTGGATGTAGTATAAGTATATTTCATATTCCCATCATATATATAATTTCCATATGATATACGTCAATACGTTCTTCAAGACGTATTTCTTTAAATTCAACAAATCCATTTTGGATTTTATAGAGCACAAAACCTCTTTTACAAAAATATTTGCTCATCCAGACAATTTATATTTACTCTTCTGGAGCCTTTATAGTATACCTCAATATATATTAACTTTTGCTTTTGCTAATTTCAAGTTAGAGAATATTTTCAATCATGAAGAATTGTGTGTGTCGACCTATTGTCAACTTAAATAAATATTTCCACCGTTGATATTTACAATGCTCACATAATTGTCCATGTATCATTAGGATGCTCGCATAATCTTGTGCATCTAACATGATACTTATATAATTGGGCATCTTCAAGATGCTCATAGTATTAATCAATGTTGTAATTGACATTGATATATAAACGAAGATGCGACATATATGAAACCAATGCTTTTTACTCTACCACTCTAGCAAGTGCTACTAATTTGTACACTCTTGTCTATAATTGTTTTTCTTCGAGTTGTATGATGTGATGGAATGCATAATAATAAATTTTCATTATGACTAAACCTTGTCATGTCTATGATTAATTTCATTTGCTTTCGGGAAATAAATTATTTACATTCACTTCCGGGAATGAATAATTTATATTAACATTGGCATTCACTTTGTGGGATTAGTCCGGTGAGAGTATGATATTTCATCAAGAGGTCATTATTCAAAATAAATTAATTTAGAGTATTTCTCAAAACCTCTCTTTCATTTTTGCTTCTTCGCGAGCCATTTAAAATCATACTTTATCTCCACATAATCTCGATTGAGATACAATTTCATAGTTGTGGAGTATAATCATTTATCAGTTGAAAATATTACAACTTCGGGTGCAAACGTTCATAGTGAGCTTTTGTGAGAATTCCACGACTTTGGTGATTATATTGCTCTTTCAAATTTCATATGATGCAATATCATGTGCAATCATTCACAGGGAGCATTTGAAAATATCACCATTGAGATTAAATCGCTCCTCTAAAATTTATAGCACAATCGATTCACTTTAGGATTTCAATCCTTCAATGAGAAATTGATTAATACAAGCATTGCCCTCACTTTATATTTTTCGTTCCACAATTTTTCATTTCAAAAAAAAATTTGTGGCTCTTTTCATTCAAATGGATTTCAACCTAAAGAATCCATGTCATATAATTTCGAAAATATGAAAGACATCAAATTTAAACTTTGTGTCATATCACTAAAGCACAAATAAATACTTTAAGATGATAAATTTATACTCAAATCTTCGAGTTTGAGTTTATCACATAAGCTTCGGCTATATAATATTTTGATATAGAACTTTATGTTCTTGATATAACAATAAAAGTATTTTTCATTTATGCTCAAAATGAATGTTGCAGAGAAATTTATCAAAATACTAAAATCACATTATTTTTGGTTCCATATGATGATGTACTTCAACAAAGTCATAAAAGATTGTTGATGCTATTGGCAGATGGACATATATATACATATATTTATATTTTTATTACAAATACATAGATACAATATATTAAATAATATGCATAATTAATTCAATGCATAGAGAAAACACTTCTGAACATATATTTATCATACGGAACAAGTTTCATTGAATCAGGTGCACATGCTATTTTTAATCATCATGAAAATTAATAATTGAATAAAGGGGTTTCAGGATGATAACAGAGAAAACAGGTCTAGTTATAATCGGTAGCATACATTTTCGAGGAATTCTATACTATTGTGTATAGTTATAATTTAATACCCAAAACGGTGGCGACTTTAAGAAAATATAGTGAAGTCCTTTTAATATTAAAAGGATTTCACATCTATGTTGCATGTAATATTACTTTTGATAAATTCCCTTTCAAGAAAACATAACTTTCATATAAAGTTTACCAATCAAAAAGTAATATTCTAGATATTTTAAAAGAACCATATGATTGTTAGGAAAAATGAAAACTTAATTACAATTGATATTTAGACTTAATATCATCCTTCAATTTTGTAATTTCCTCAAGGTGTCATCTTATCAATTAAAAATTATTACGCATGATATGAATTGATCTGACATTTCGGTTCCAATTGAAATTCAGAAGTTTACATAGCAACTTCATGCTTAAAGAATTTTAGTTAACTTCTAATAACAATAATAAATCATGTATATAATATATATATACCCCAGATAATTTGATGTAGGGAAAATAAATAAATATAACAAAATTGTACCTCTTGTTGCCATAAGCTTCACCACCTTGTTCGGTGCAACTCTCTCAAAGAAAATCCAAGAATATACTTTAATTGAATCAAAAAGAATTTTGAGTTAAATCGTGCTGATAACGTGTTATAAAACTAATCTAAAATGATCAATTAAAGTAAACAAAGTAAGAACTAAGAACAATAGAAATTGGGAGAGTTTATCATTTTATTCCATTCTTATTGTGTGTACAAAATACAATACAATAGTATCTATTTATAGTTCAAAGAAATACAACCAATGGTCATTTATTATAATATTCATTCATGTTATGAGACCTTTCATATGAATTCATAAATTGATTTCAATGTATGAGATACATGACTCTTCATATAGACATCCACCATTTATTAATATTTATAACAGATTTGGTGATGTATCATTATTAGTATTGAATTGGTCTTTAGATTTAAATCAACATAGAAGCAAGTAATATGTGTTTATGGATTTGTCATGCAATTAAGTTTAAAAGTTCTAAAAAAATCGGAATAAGACCATTTGAATCTCTAAATTATCTCATGGTATTTGGGTGAACTGGTCGATTAGAAATATTCGATGTTGGCGGGAGAGCGTACGAATAATTGTTTCATCATAGATTAAGTATACTTTCCTATTTAAATATAGCCTAGAAAATATTTCAAAAAATGTCTATAATAAGATGTTATGTCTTGGTCGTGAACATGTATAGCAATATTTATGTTTGATGACAAAAATGGAAAGGCACTAGTTATATATTTGAATTTGAAAAAGTTAATAGAGAAAGAAAACTCATGGTATTTTTTTTTTGAACGTTGTGCATTATAGTCAAGTGCTTTAAAATTAAATAAGTAAAATATCTACATAGGTACGTATGTTAATAAAGTGAATATCAAATTAGTTTTCTGTGTTATTTTTAAAAAAACACTTTAACTCCTTTAAAAAATAAAAGGATAAACTATCTCTATGTGCGTTTTTGTAAAAAAATGTCTTCCTCTTATCTTTTAATATATCTACACAAAGCAAAGTGTTTATTTATGCATGTCACAGTAAGTGAAGTGAATATGTTGTTTAATGTATAATTAAAATGGTTATTTTTCACATCAGAATGAAGTGTCAATCGTATTATAGAGCTCGTGTGCAACACATCCATGAGAAAGAGAAAATTGTTCATTATCATTTATCACATGTGAGTAAATTGTCATTTTTTGTATCACAAGGGGTAGATTGCTCACTAAACATATTATATGATAACTTACCAAAAACCCTATATAAATTATACAGTTTATAAACATTTATCGTTAAATTTTATTTTTAATGGAGAATAAAATAGCTTAAACTATTTCCATATTAAACTCTTGCAATAAAAATATATAGAAGATATAAAAAGTTTATCTTATATAATATTTTTGGCATGATGAGTTATTCATATGATCTCTAAGACACATAGATACCATGTTCAACTTATTTCAGAATTCTAAGAGTTGTATTATTAATTTTGATTTTATGCTCCACGAAATTCTAAAACTAAGCTTAATCTTGAGATATGTTTTGTAGTGTAATTTAGATAAGATAGAATCTTTATAGGTAAAATAGATAAGATAGATACTTTACACTAAAATAGATTTTTGTTTAATATTATTATGCCATTAACCACTTAATTAAAAATAAATGGGCTTCATCCATAAAATTTGCATTTGGGCTAAGGTGGACTCTAGTCTACTTTTTACTTTTTATTATTAAAAACGAGCTTAAGACGAGCACAGGCTAATAAGCTTCATTCTCACCCCTAATATTCCTATTTATGAAAAAAAAAAAAATAAATAAATAAATGGGCTTATACTATGTCCTTTAAACTTGTTTCTTATGCTAATAGCAAAGTACCCCCTATATTATTATTAAAATATAGTTTACCCTGATAAATAAAAGAACAAGATATCCCCATGTATTTTCATAAAAGAAGCACACTTCCCTCTTGGTTTTTACATTTTCACGAAGGGTAAAGTGTTATTATATAATATCATAGGGGTTAAAATGTTCATTACGCAATACCACAAGATAAGAAGTTATTCATTTTGCAATATTGCAGGGAATGTACAGTGCATATCACACATATCAAGTGGGATAAATTAAAAGGAATATGTTGTAAATATAAGGTTAAATTTGTCATTTTTCGCATAAAAATAAAATTTTAGGTACATTATAGAGCGCATGTCCAACATCTCAACAAAAAAGGAGATAAATTGCTTATTATTATATATCATAGTCATAGAGGTAATATGTCCATTTCTATTTTATACATGGTAAATTGTTCATTAAACATATCATAGGAGTGACTTGTCAAAACCCTAACTATTTCAACAATGGCACGGAAAGCTTTCAAAAAGAAAATGACAGGAAAATGCAATTTCTTATATTTAATTGAAAACTTTAATGATTTATAGATACTCATTTTTGTCTAGTCTAAAGTTGTGATAAGTTGATAACCCTTCTCGACGTTCTCGTCAATATTATCATCCTTTTATCTGAATATTTTGTTTTTTCCTTGGATACTTGGATTCATCATTGATGTAGTAGTTGTTTATTATATTATATTCTATTATATTTTTAATTTCTCAAAGATATTTAGTTGTTAGAATTATATTCATTTCGGAAAGTATCCAATATATTATGTTTGAATATCTCACAGTGAAGGTTCGAATGCGATTTCACTAATATCTATTTTGTTGAAAGTTTAGGGAAAAATACTTTTAATATCAAAGTCTAGATTACATATTTGATATTAAGTTTTCTGAAAAAATATATTTAATACCATGATTTAAGCCATCTTTTTACATTTCATTTGGCCATCAATTTTTTAACAGAATTCATCACTTGCGCAACACATGGCATGGGTTTTGCACGTGCAAGGGGTAAAATCTTACTTTTCAAACCAGATTTTTACTTACTTTATACATTTGATATCAAGCCTTCGAAAAAGACACACTTAATACCAAAATTGAAGGTCATTTTACAAATTTGCTTTGAACATCAATTTTTTGGACGGGAACGACCATGTGGCCTTTAAGTCACCAACTTTTTTGGCACGTAATGTGCTCGGTAGGAAGTATTTGAACCTAATCTTAATTTTGCCATAACTTCTTTGTTGCAATGCCAAATTCCGTGTTTTTATATGGCTGAAAAGCTCTTGAGAAGAGCTCTCTAACGACAAAAATTTCAATTCATGAAATACAATAATTTGGTATCAAAAGTGTTTTTCCCTCTTTCTTTTTAGGAAGTGGAATAGATTTTGCCACATTGGCTGATTTATTATTTGATTGATTCATATCTTCTTTTTTTTCTTTCTAAAATCTAGTTTTTCGAAAATTTATATTTATATATCTCGTCAAAGGACATTAGTAATAAATAGATGTCTGAAAATCATTTGTAAATCCTATAGATATATGTATAAAAAAATAATTTGTTAATCCCCGAGCGAACAACTAAATAATGTGTTTGTAATTTGGATACATTTATTTTTTGGGTTTTTCAATGGGTGCTAGACATATTTATTTATATAAATATAAAAATTAGTGTTTTATGAATATATATATGATGTTTTTCGTATATTTATTTATTGGGTTAATTACAGGGATCTTCCATGTGATTTGGTATATTTCGCGTTCAATCCCATCGGAGAATCATAATTACAGAGACCTCCCCTGAAATTTGCAAAGCCTTACAAAATCCTAATAGAGAGTCAGAGACTAACGAAGGTGGACATAATGCGTGAAATTATACCTTCTTGTCCTCGTCAAGTTTAATTACGCCAACCTCCTCTGAGGTTTGCAAAACATTACAAATTGGTCCCTAAAATTTAGTAAAATTCGATTTATACAAAAAAAAAAATAACTAATCCCACCACAATGTATAATACATAAAAAAATAGTTTATTAATTATGAAAAATAAGATCAAATTTTATAATATAAAATTTTGTATTAGTTTATTAATATTAAAAAATAATTTATAAATATGTAATTAAGATTTTATTTTCGTTTTTTATAGTAAAATATTTAAGTCTAAAACTAAAATAATTGGGTATCTTTTTTTTCCCCAGAAAAACCCATCAATTTAATTAATTGCAAATATTACGTAGATAACTATTTTATTAAAAGGGTATTTGAATGTCTATTTTTAAATTTTGTAAACAAATATTTATCATATTTTTATAAAATGTATATTTCATTTATATATAATTTATTCATTCACTTTTCCTTGTGCTTCAATTTTCAAATATTATGAGAAAAGTTTGAAATTAGTATATACACATTAATAAAATAGTTTTAAAGTCTTGAATATTTATTGATATTTATAATATTTACATCCAAAACAAACCACATCATCGCATTGAAACCCCTCCCATGCAAAAAACATATCAATGGTATATCTAAAGTAACCTCAAGGGTAAAATGAAATTTTAATAAATTTTGGGTGATGACATCAGCAAAACTAGCGGTGGATCGACGAATGTAAGGTTTTGCAAACATCAAAGGAGATCTCCGTAATTATGATTCTTCGAGTAAATTGAAAGTGATATACACCAAACGACAAGGGAGGTCTATGCAATGAGTGAATAGCACTTTTGGTCCTCCTTATGGGTCAAATTTTGTATTTTCGTCCCTCTTAAATTTTTTGTAGCAGATTGATCCCTCTTATCAATGTAATGTATCACATTCGTCCCTCTTATAACATATTCTTCCCTCTTAAATTTTTTGTAGCAAATTCGTCCCTCTTATCAATGTAGTGTAACACATTAGTCCCTCTTAATTACAAAATACATTAATTTTCGTCCACTTTAGAATATATATTGAATTTAAGTGATGTATTTTGTATTTAAGAGGGACGAATTTGCTACAAAAAATTTAAGAGGGACAAATATGATATACTACATTGATAAGAGAGACCAATCTGCTACAAAAAATTTAAGAGGGACAAAAGTGCAAAAGTTAATCCATAAGAAGGACTAAAAATGCAATTTACTCCTCTGTAATAAACCCTTATTTATTTATTTTGATTTGTTGTAAACGCATTAGACATTGACTCTTGCATCCATTCCATCCAAACGAAAACTAATTATATACATCTTTTAATCTACACATCGTACATAGCTAAAAATAGTTTCACAATCACATCTCATATGCATAATTGTTATATCAAGTTATCATTTTATGGGGACAATGACAAGCATTAAGAAAGCATATTACTAAACAAAGACAACTAAACTTAACATCATCAAATCTAGGCCACATTCTTAAAGAAGATGCCTAAAATCCAAATAATCAAGGGGGAATGCATTTAGGTAGTTTGTGGCAAAGAAAAATGTGATGGTAGTTAAGATATGCTCTTTAAAAAACTTGACCCCACAAAAAAATGTGATGTTTCAATTTGTAATTAATGTGACCAAATCCATAAACAATTAATTACCCTTTGATAAGCATGTCATTTTGTCACTTTTCCAATGATACATCTCCCCAAGTCCACATGCTAGCTAGAAATTCAATACAAAGTGATTAGAAAGGTTAGGAATGTGGCCATGTGGGTCATGTACGATGTATTTTTGTCTATGAATTTCATGTTTTTTTCGGAAAAAACAAAAAAAATTGAATATGATAAACGATTCAAAAATAAATTTCAGTAAAAAAGTCATATTCTAATCATAAAAGTCCTATTTGTTTGGATTTTATGAAGAGTTTTTACTCCCTGCATATCCAAACAAAAAAAATTTCAATTTTTAGAATCGTTTGACATTTTTAAAAATTGACTAAATCTCTTGAACTTATATCGTAGAAAGTCCAAACGAGCCGAAGCTTTTGAAATTTGTTATGGAGAATTTTGAAGAGTTTAAAAAAGAAAAATAGTTACAAGAAACAACACATTTTCTTCTAATACTTTTAACAAGATATATACTTTCTTTCTTGTTTAAAAATGGTCAAACTAAAATAATTTAATCAACCCTGACTTTTCTTCTTCAGAATATATACAGTCAACTTCATTTCTTTTAGTACTGACTGGATATTAAATCAAGCTATTTTTTACTCGACTTGAGTTCGTTGGATAAAATTTATTTTGAGCTTGATTAAATCCAATAAGTTTGAAAAATATATTTCCATTAGATGATTTTTGAAGTTCGGTTTGAGTTCGACAAGCTAAAAATTGACAAAATGCATATAAAATATCAAACTACTCAATACTCGACCCGAGCTCATTTGATGAAAACTTGTTCAAGCTCAATTTATTTCTCAATTCGAACAAGCTTAATCACAATTTCAAATAAATACAATATATTTAAACCAAACTTGAATATGTTGTTTGACATTACTTGACTCGTTTATATTACACCTCTATTTTCAATTTTATAAGTCATGAGATTCCTTATATCTTGTCAAAATTTGAATATTTTCTAGTGTACGGTTAGAGTATAAAAACGATTAGTAGTGTCGAACGACACATTGTTCCAAGTTTAATTTGAGTATTTTGAGTTTGAAATTGTGTTTGAGCTTGATTTGATTATTAAGGAAATCAGGCTCGAATGAACCTACCGATCGTCGAGCTCAACTCGAGTTTCAAGTAGTTTGATTATTACAAGTATTTTGTAATTTTTAATCTTATCGAGTCGAACTCGAACCGAACTTAAAAAATGATCAAACGAAAAATATCATTTAAATTTATTTAATTTGTATGCAAAATTAGATCAAATAATTTTTTTCGAATAAACTGAAACTGAATATTAAGTTGTTGGGTTGATTTCCAGCCCTAAGGCCCCCAACAACACACCCAAACCAAATTCATCACAAATTTTAGACAGATTCATTTTGTAAAGCAGAAACTATAATACTTTCAATTCAACCAAAAGGAGAAGAAAAAAGGCTCATTATGAGCTTATTGGGTGGGCTTTTACCAATCCCTGGAAGCCCACCTTAGATGGGCTACTGGGCCTTCTTGAGTTGCATCACTGCTGATTTTCACAGATTCAATTCAAGTACAAAACATTGCCGATGAGATGACCAAATATAAGAAAAGAAATAGGATTTGGTGTAATTGAAATCTAATTATATGATTAACTTTATTATTATTTATATGTATTTAATTATATTTTAAATAATTTATCGGATTTTATTAAATAAATACACTAATTATTATTAATAAAAAAATATCGTAAATAAAAATTAATTTCTATTACATTATTGTTGATTAATGTACAATAATCAAGTAGTTTATTGATTTGATCAAATAAATACACTAATTTATGAAAGTTCGTTTGTTATACCGCATGTTGAGCTTTTGAGAGATTTAAATAATACGATGTATAAGAATTTTCTCGGCCGACATTGAAATTTGATAAATCAAGGAGAGCACAATGAACTAAAAAGAAGACTGCTTGCACACTTGTGGGATAAATGTAGCCAAATAGATGATGATGACGATGATGAGTGAGATGCTTTGTAATGAGTTAAGATTATTTAGTTTTGTAATGTTGGTTTTTCTTTATCAGTTTATAATGTTGTTTAATTATGCAAGTGTTTATGAAAATGTTGTTTATGTTATGATTTTATTATATGTATAACATTTTGAGTCAATTGTGTTACATGTTTTAATCATTTTTATAACTTATAGCATAAAATTTAATTAACATAGTTATAAAAATTTAATACTATTAAAAATGATTTAATTGTAAATAGCACTTTAAAATTGACAATATTGTGTTGAAAGTTTAATGAAATAAAATTATGATAAACATCAAATTTATTATTTGGTGACGCATTTGGTGAAATACCATGGAAGATTAAACCAAATCATATTCTTTAAAAATAGTGAAATGGTGAAATTTTATTATTTTATAATTTGGTGTAAATTTTGATGAAAACTATGGGATGCCAAACACACCTTTCCTTCACAAAAAATGATGAAATTGTGAAATGGTGTTCTAACAATGGAAGTTCAACTCATCTCCATTACACCAAATATAGGATTTGATGAAAAAAAATGGTGATGACCATGTTTAATTTTATGGTTTCTCAAGCAGCCCAAACGAGGGGTGGCCAAGAACATGATTAGACGATATGTTTTGCGATTTTGAATTTTTTTAAATTTTAACTAATTAATTAAACAGAGGGTCGAATTAAAAAAATTAAAGTCATATTTAAAATATTGATTTCCTCTAAGATCATTTACAAAATTCACTATAAAAAACTGCAAAATTGTATTTTTACTCCAAATTTTTTTCCAGAAAAGCTTGCAGTTCTTTTGTCTCTCTGTAAAAGTTGTAGGTTTCAAAAATTCAATAGCACTTTTTAATTTAATTTCTTTGAAATTCAAATTTACAAGAAAGATGCATATACACTAAAGAGGGAAGGGCCAATATTCATCCTCTAATGAGAGTCAAACCAATAGCAGTTACAATAAGAGTAGAAGGAACTCCAAACTTGAGATGACTCCAAAAAGTTAAATTGTAGCCACAATGTGGAGCACGACGAGCCTGCTCACACACGATCAAGTTGGCCGCTGATCCCAAAAGGGAAAGGTTTCCAGCCACCGTGCTGACCCAAGCTAAAACGAGCCATGCTTTCTTCTCGCTCGCAGGCGATATTTCAGCCGCTGAAGTCGCCACCCGAGCTCCAAGTAGCAAAACTGAAAAGAGGCAAAGCATACTATTGTAACAGTCTCAACTCTTGCCTATGTATCATTGAAAAATAGAGTTATATGATTGGTCTAGTTGAAGAGACTAGTCACTACAAAGTAGCGGACTCAGGGGGCGAACCAGAAAAGTTTGGGTAGAGCCGGATCTAAGCGTTGCCTAGGTAAGCGTGGTACCCACTTAATGTGTCCAACCCACCTCGAAAGGAATTAAACCCTTGGAAAACCCCAAAAAAAAAAAAGTTTTATTGTTTTCTTGAGGCTTTAGAATGGATCTAAATGCAAAAATACCCCTTGTGCTTTGCTTAATTAGGAAAAACCACGTGTTCTTTTTATTTGCAAAATCCCCATGTGTTCTTTTTTATTAGTAAAAGACCCGGTTAGAAATTCCTTCATGAATCAATGAGGAGGTTATTGTCATTTTTTTAAGTAAACTGGGGGGTTATTGCCGATTGTTAAAGTTAACATGGGATTATTGTCAATGTTTTAAGTGAAATGGGTGTTTCTGCTTTTTTTTTTTTTGTGTGTGTGTGTGTGTGGGGGGGGGGGGGGGGGAGGGTATAATTGTCATTTTTCATGCAAAATATGTACTCCGACTAAGGATTTTTTTTGATAATAAATAATAGCACAAGACGGTTTTTTCTAATAAAAATAACATATGAGAGGTTTTGATTAGGCAAAGCATATGGGGTATTTCTACATTAATTTCACTCCTTTAGAATGTATAATGGGACACCCGTTACGTTTTTGCAATAATCACGAGTAACTTGCAATAAAGGGTGAATAATATTTTACCAAACAAATTTTATTACCAGTAGCAAGTGAAAAACACTGTCTAGATGGAGGGGTTCATTGCTGTTTTTCAGAAACACAAAGGTATAATTGCTAACAATTAAAAAGACACAAGGGAGTACTGGTAAATTAGAAGAAACACAAGGGAGTAAATTGCAAATGACCCCTATAATCATCAAGATTGTTTCTGTGAGGAAAAAATACTCAGCTCTAATATAGTAACAACAATATAGAGCTAAAAAAATGACTATAAACTGCGTGTTATACGCATATATATGCGTAAAATCTATATCAAAATTTGCAGAACTTAATGTCACCATGGAATTATAAGGCACCTATATGGCTTTATTGACGGTTAAAACGACTGAAAGTGAGCAAAATACGAGGCAAGAGGTCGACTGACATAATTGTGCTTATAGAACATGTAATGAATCTATTTTCTTGCTTTAGTTGAACTAACATACTAACATAGAGCTGCACAAGCAATTCTAATACATTCGATATCTTTCTTCTTTCAATAAAACTTACTTTGTTGAAGAAATTTTCTGAAAATCTGAAGTATGCTAGAGAGGAAATAAGCGCACACAAAAGGTAGCAAGATAAAGAGGCAACACACCTGTGGGTACATTAGAAGCCAAATTTGAGAGGACAAGTATAACAACTGCTAAAACTGCAGTTCCACTGATATGATCTATCTTCGCGTAAGGCTCCATGAATTCCCATAAAGTGCTCGGAATTCCCGTTTTGTTGAAGCCATCGACTGTAATAAACATTCCGCAAAAGAATATCAAGAGTGAATACGATACCTGCACGAAAAATATAAACCATGATCCTTCCCAATACTATATATCACCGTGGATAAAATTGCATCACTAGTCCGCATGAGTGTTCAGCACTTTTGTCTCAATTTTAGAATTTGCCAAAAGTGAAAACTGAAACAGTCGAATTGGAACAAAAGTGCCAAAATTGGATAGAAAGGGACATAGAACCAAAAGTGCAAAATATTGTCCAATTGTATGGGACTAAAAATGCATTTTTTCCAATCGCAATGAAATTAAGATATAAAGGTAAGATATAAAGGGAATCCTAAAATGGATATAACCTTTTCCAAAGAAGGCCTAGCATCCTTAAAATCAAGAACCACAAGAGCAAGTGCAGCTGTAATTGCAGTCCATGACATATTCAAACCCAAAAGCAAAGATATAAGCATTCCTAAAGTAACAAGATAAACGCAAGCTTTCCATAACATCCTTTTCCATTTCTCTGAAAAACCTAAACTTTCTTCCGTAAATACAGCAAAACTATCGGACTCGACTCCATTTACGGACGAGCTCCTCTTCGAAAGTATAGGTCCAGAATTATCAATTTCTTTTGAAGCATCCGAGATTCTAATCGACTCAAATCCCACACTAGGGACTTTTTGGATTTCACTCTCATTGGGAGAGCCTTGAATACTATCCCGCTCTACCAAAGTGACACGACTCCTAAGTGTCGACTCAACATGATTTGTTGATTCTAACATAGAGTTTGCTTCTTGGGAATTTGATGATGTCATATGCGACAATGTTGCAGGTGAAAATCGATGAGAATTTACATCATCTTCGCCCACAACTTCCGAAGCTACATCTTCTTCATCCTTTTGAACAGACAACAATTTCCAATACATACACAACAAAATCAAAGCATTGACAATAACTCCCACAAGCATTGCAGGAAAAATACCAAACAAAAACATCCCAAAACTAATCTTACTTTGTACCGCTATAACTAAGTTCTGAGGATTTCCAATCGGAGTCGCTGATGAACCTATGTTCGCACTCGAGGCAAGTGCCAATAGAAAAGGATGAGGTGGAAGATTCTGTTGCCTCGCGATTTTCAACACAAACTCGGTTAAAACAACACAAGAAGTATCGTTCGTGAAAAGAGCACTTGAAATCGCGGAAATTAAGCAAATTCGACAGAGTAAGTCTTTAGCTCCTAGACTTTTCCATGATAGTAATTTACCTAAGTACTTAAACATATCTGCTCTTTCAAGATATACACTAACTACCATGGTACCGAAAAGTAAACCAAGAATCGGAAGATCAATAGCTGCATAAGCTTGATCGGGAGTTATGACTCGGAAAAGTACCATAAGCATACCTCCGAGTAGAGACCCTGCAGTTCTTCCAATGGGTAGAAACGGAACCGCAGGGAAAACCGCTAGTACCCAGAATATAACAAAGGCAATTGAACCAAGAACCACTTTTACAGTAGGAGCCATAGCCATTTTTTTACAGTCTAAATCCCGAGTCAATACTTTTATCAAACACCTTAGATCATTAGCTACATATGAGGTTGAAATTTTCTCCGAAACAACAATATGGCTAAAATCAAATCTTACAAAGGTTTGATATTTACCAACTCAAATGACATTCAATACAATGGCATCAAAATTCAAAATCCCAATTGAAATTATCCAGCAGAAGACGATAGACCATCAATCAACAATTCAAAAATTATAGTAATCAAGTAACTAAGCGCAGTAGAAGAACGAGATGGACAAAACTTCAAGAACGCACATTAAAGTTCAAATTTCAAGACTGAACTTTTTAGAGGATTAAATCACCTGAAAATGGAAACTTTTTCGCTATTTACTATGAAATCTAACCCCAAAAGTTTGGAACTTGAAAGAATCGTGTTATGTCATCACTTTTTAAGGTAATTATTTACCATTTCTTCATGACTTTTTAGCATATTTGGATGGATAAAAGCTCTTTTCAAGACACGTTAGTGAACACATGATTATTCGTCTCGGCTGGTCGGCTAGTATATATGTAGGATATGGATATTGCCAGAAATGTTTTGACTACTTCCAGTCACATGAGAGTTGACCAAGGCACTCTCAAAGAGAAAGGAAAGTAGGGGTGGGCGCGGGTAGGGTATTTCGGGTATTGGGTATTTCGGGTCGGGTACCCGACTTGGCGGGTAGTGAATTTTCATACCCGAAACCCTATCCGATTTGGCGGGTACCCGAAGTTCGGGTACCCGGAATTTTCGGGTATTTCGGGTATTGGGTATTGGGTACCCGAAATTTCACACTTTTTTTTTTCAAGAATTTTTTTTCAACATATATGTACGTAAAATTATAAATAAATGAATTCAAATATTAATTGTAGACAATAACTTCAAAACAAAACAATACAAATGTCTCAAGCCTTCAAGATTCAAGTATTCAATAAATTACAATCAAATCAAACTCCAAGTCGGAATACTAAATTGAATAATTGATTGAGCAGTAGGAATACTAAAATTGATTTTCAGATTTGGAGTTCAAATGTCGGCTGCTCAGTGCTGTGAGAGTGTGAATAGGGAAGAGTGTGAAACTGTGAATAGGCAGTTTAGGTTTTTTTTTTTTCTTTTCTAGTCCAACTAATTATTTAATTAGGCCAAAACTTTTTTTTTTTAAATACCCGAACGGGTACCCGAATACCCGTTCGGGTGTAAAATTAATACCCAATACCCTACCCGAAAATATATTTCGGGTTCGGGTACCCGAACCCGAATGTCAAAATACCCGTTTTTTTGTCCCAAACGGAAAATACCCAAACGGGTCGGGACGGGTCCCAAAATACCCGACCCAAACGCCCACCCCTAAAGGAAAGAACTCCCCGAGTATTTTAATCAATGTTTTTAGAACCAGATCGGACAGTGAACCGGTGAGCCAACTGGTTACTGATTTTACTGGTCGAACCGCTCGGACCACTGATCGGACTGGATGACGTCATAATAATATAATAAATATATTTAATTTTAAAGTATATGTAATGTGCGTAAAATTTAAACATTATCCTACAATTGATTAAAAATATAAAATTTGTTATATTATACTAAAATTAAATCATATAATATTTATCTAACTTATATCATAACGGTAATATGGTACTAATTTGTATGCTCATATAAATGATTATATTTCTTTATAAAAATTTAAAAGTGTAAGTTAAAAATACAACAAACTAAGAAATTCATAAATTTTAAAATATGGTTATATATAAAAGTCTAATATTCAAAGTCAAACTTGCATATTATATCGATTTGACTCTTTATCCTAAAAATAATATTGAAAATAAATATTTTATAGAATTTAAAATTTATTATTTGAGTATTAATTTTCATTCATAATGTGTAAAATATTTATTTGAGTTAATTATCTAATTTATAAATAAATTTGGCTACAAGTTTCTATAATTTATAAATTTTAAATTGTACTAAAAATTCAACAAAAGTGATGTAGCTTAAATGGTAAGGAAGTCATCTTTCACTCTAAATGTTAGGTGTTCAAATCCCAACTTTTACAAGAATTTTTAACATTAAAATAAATTAAAAAAAAAAAAAGAAATTCAAAATCGGGTTGAACCGGTCCATACTGGTTCACCGGTTCGGCGGTTTCGGACCAGTTCAACCCGGTTCAAACTGGGTTTTGGAGTGAGTGGTTTTAGGGGGTAAACCTGACCGGACCAACCTCCGGTTCGCGGTCCAACCGGTCGGACCGGCTGGTCCGGTCCGATTTTAATAACATTGATTTTAATTGAAAAGGGTGCTAAAATACATGAAAATTATATTTGTGTTATGAAATTAAAAGAATAACAAGCAAAAACTAAAATGTAATTGTGGAGAAGAAAGTGAAGTAGGGAAATAATTTTATTCATTCATATTCATCTATAAACACATTACAATAAGCCTCTATTTATAGGGCTAAAGGAGAAACTCAAAAGACATAAGTTACAACTTACAAGTCTTCAATAGTCACTATATTCAATGCAATGAATATTACATTAAAATGGGCATCCACTAACATAATATTTATAACACTCCCCCTTGGATGTCCATTGCTTATAGAATATGCCTCGTTAAAAACCTTGTCAGAAAAACCCAGTAGGAAAAACCAAGACAAGGAAAAAAGAGTACATATCCATATGAAACTAATAAGCGTGTAATACTGCCTCGTTAAAACCTTGCCAAGAAAAACCCATTGGGACAAAAACTTGAACGAAGGAAAAAGAGTACAGTGTACATATTATTGTTAATGACATGCTCCCCGTAGTGCCAACACAATGTCCACAAGTTGACACATTCCAATGTTGGACCATCTGTCTGAAGGCAATATCTTGATATGACAAATATACATATATGCCTTCAAAGCTTATCTTGCTAGTAAATTCAACAAAAACGCTAAATCATGCTTTTAGAATTAGCAAGATTCATTAAGTCTCTAATTTTACTTGGATAAAGGCATTTTAGGTCCCAAAACTTTACTTTTCATTGTTCGATCATCTTGAGGACAAACATAGTCTTTTATTAAATCCAAAGATTGAAACAACCATGAAATTGCCATCAATGATTGAGCTTTTTATCTATATAAAATCATTTATTAATCGATTTTGTATGTATCGATTTATGGACAAAAGATTTCATCTGTTAAATGCTCGATCTGTCGGTCGAGATAAAATAAAATCAAAATCTTTCGTCTCAAATTCTTCCTTTAAAACTCTTTGGAAGTTCCAATAATATTTAGATCATCAATATATACAACAATAATCTTGATCTCAATCTTTCCATAAAAACACATGTGTTAATTGGATCGTTTTTATAACTTTCATTTAACAAGTATTCACTAATACAGTTGGACTACATACGTCCAATTTGTTTTAATCCATACAAAAATTTACGCAATGGTATTGAACAGTTTTCTCCTGAGTTTCCAAATGCATCTGAAATTTTACACCCTTCATGAATTTTTCATATAAATTTTAGTATCGAGAGAGCCATATAAATAAGTTGTATCAACATTCACTAGACGCAAATCAAGTTTTTCACGTACTGCCAAATTAATAATGTATGTAAAAATAATTACATCCACCACAAGAGATTATGTCTCCTCATAATCAATATCGGGTCTCTACGAAAATCTGTGTGCCACTAGTCGTGCTTTATATATCACGACTTCAGTTTTCTCATTTGGATTTCGCACAAATACCCATTTATATCCAAACGGCTTTACACCTTTAGGTGTTTGAACTACTTTGAAAGTGAACTTAATTCTGCTTGAATTGCATCTTTCTATTTTGGCCAATCATTTAAATGTTTACTTTTTTATAATAAATTAAATTTCAAGATCCTCATTTTATTTTATAATTATATGCAAAAGTGTTGTCGACAACATTTTTACTTCGGTTCCATCTATTATCGTAGTGACATAACTTATAGAGATCTCTTTATTTATCATTTTCAGGTACCTGAACCTCTTCCGGGGTATTATCTATTAGTTATGTCTTGCGACTCTTCATGAGTGTTTGCCTCCATAATATGACCATCTTTAATGTTAGCTCCTTATTTTACAGGATTTTTATCATTGGAACCAATTGATTTCATTTGAATAGGAGCATATCTAGCTAGTATATGAGATTTAGTAACTTTTTTTTATATTAGTAAATTCATCTGGCAGTTGATTTGCCATATTTTACAAATAAATTATCTTCTGGACTTCTAGTGTACACGTATTTTTTTTCGAGGATCTAGAGAAGATAATATTGATGTTTTTCATGTAATTTCTCTTACCAGCTCTTTATTACCTCCCCCTGATGTTAGAATATTATATTATCAAAATGACAACCGACAAACCACGCCGTAAATAAAACTTCAGTCATTTGTTCAAGATACTTATTATGGATGGGGATTCATATCCAACATATATTTCCAACCTCTTTTGAGGACCCATCTTTGTGGGTTGTGGTGGAGCAATTGGAATATATATCGTACATCCTTAAATTCTAGGATGAGAAATGTTTGGCTCCTGACCAATGATTAGTTTCATCAGGGGAAAATTATCATAATATGTTTGCATGATGCACATAAATGCTGTGCTACATGTAAAACAATATATTTACATGTTGAACACAAGTTTTGTTCTCATTATTAATTTTAGCAATTAACGGGAGGCGTTTGATGAATAATTCTACTAAATCATTTTGTGTATGAATATGGGCAACATGACTCTTAATAGCCACTGAAAGTCAGATATATGAATTCACCAGCATTATTAAGACGTCTTCATTACATAATATGAAAAGTGGGCTCTTAATTTAATTATTTGTGCAAATAATCCCGCAAACATCAAGGTTGCAGGTTGACAATAAACACACATGTCACATTTGTAGTAGATGCATCTATTAAAATCCACATAGAGGATGAACGAGCCCCCGTGTATCACATTGAATGTGTTTCAAAAATGCTGAAGATTCTAACCCATTCTTAATTGAAATGATTTAGTAATCTATTAACCTTGAGAACAAGCAGCACAAAATGATTCTTTGATTTGAAGAATCTTCTGGTTCTTCAGTGAAGATCCATACAAACTCTCAATATTTTTTTCGCATCATATTTTATCCGGGATGGTCTAACCGGTTATCCATAAATTATTTTGGTAAGTAAACTTCTAGTTTACTGTAATATGTGTTTCAATTGTATAAACACATTTCATTCTATAAAATCCCCATTTGAAGTCTTAAATAAATGAGGTTAATCAAAATAATAAGTCTTCACTTATTATTAAGGATTCATAAGCTCAATAATCACATCAAAGTAACCTCATATAGCTTATGACTTAGTGAATAATTTAATCAAATGAAATAATTATGAAGTTAACCGGTTTTCATTTTACTTTTAACCACGACATGAGATAAGATAAATAAACACAAATAATTATATATATATATTTATTTAAGAAATAAACAATTTCTTAAAATCATAAACAACATGAGAATATCATATTTACATTTCAAGCATGATAATATATAATCTTAATTTTTAATATGAATTGCCATACATTGACTTTTGTCACATGTATTTTTACCATTCACTCAAACCATACCTATATACATAATTGAAATATAATAAGTCATATTAGAAATTCAAATATTTAATCACAAAATGTTAAGCAGTAAACTTAATTTCATATTAATCATTATTTTATTATCACTATTAGCTCTACTTATCTTTATAGAAATTATCAAAATCGAAATTAGTAATGTTAAGTGGTTCAATCATTACCATCAAGAATGTCACTTACATCGTAGTAATTCATTTTTTCTTGATGAATGTTTCTTTCAACAAGTGTCATTTTGACACCTTGTAGAATCAATTTGCATACCTTTATTTTTCTCAAGTTTTACCACTATTTTGTTTCGTTTCGGATGATGCAATCATTATATGAAATGCATAAAAAAAATTTGACCATGTCTAAATAATGTCAATGTCTATCGTACATTCTATTAATTTATGAGAATGAATCATGAACGCTCACTTTTGGGAATAAATCATTTATATTCACATTTGCATCCATTTCAAGGAATGCTTATCAATCATAATAGGAGTTATGATTTTTCAGGATTTCGATAGTTGTAATACTTTATCTCCAAATTGAAAAATAATTTTTAATCGTGGATTTCATTTCTCAATTTAAAATGGTGCAACTTCAGGTGCAAACTTTCATATCAAGCTTATAAGGGAAAATGTCTATAGTTGAACTCTCTTTATGCAAGTCCATATTAGTCCCGTAATTATAAATATTCAAATTGTCGATACAAAAAATTTCGACATTCGAAGGTTTTGAATATTAGCCAAAAGATATGACAAAATATTAAACTAGATATTCTTAAAAGAATTCAGAATGGCAACACATGCTTTTATCCATAAATTCATCCATAAAATGCATGCCTTAAAAACATATTATCATTTCATGCCAAATGTGAACATGAACTTAAAATTGCCATTTAGCTTGGACTGGAATAGGACAGTTCAATGTACACGAATTAAGTTTTACTCAAGTGGAAATAATCACAACTTTTGTGTTAAATGATTCCTCCAAATATTTTAGGACAAACGGGTCCTCAACTCAAATATATATGTTGGAATTTCAACCTTTCAAGGAGGAAATTATGAATGAAGCATTACCTTCACTTTATCTTTCTCATTTGTCCCATTTTCATTTTATGATTGTATGTTGAGACCTTTTGCATTCCAGCGGATTTCAATATCAATAATCCATGTCATATAAAGTGTTAAAAATGTTCTCAAATCTTCGGGTTTGAGTTCATAACCTAGGCTTCAAGCCTAACATAAAAATGAACCAAAACGGTTAGTTTCTCAGATCATTTAGGCTTCGGACCTAAATATTTGACATTAAGAACTTTAAGTTCTTGATAATTAAAAAATATTCAACTGCACCAAGTTTATACCAATTCAAAAGTTGAAATAACCACGTCGGACAGGGAGGTGAGGGGCGCCCGGGGTGAGCGATTTCACCTTTTGGAACAAAAGTTGAAATAACCATCAACTCCATTCAAATTTAATTCAATCTAAAATTTGAAGTAGCCATCAATTATTTGATTCTTTGAAAAATTATAGTACTGTATATTGATATACATGCCATATAACATAGGAAAATATGACATAATCTTTATTCTAATTTGTAGCTGGCAATTTATAGATCAAACCTTACTTTGATTGACAAAACTCTTTTGAAATGTGGTTAGTAAGATAATTAATGTCATAATTCTATCTTTCTCGATTACTAAGGAGGCAACAAGATATATTTCATCTCATTACCTTTGTGAATATATAAATATTAATATTTGTATAGCATAAAACGTCTAACATCAAATATATAATATATAATGAAATAAATAACTCACCATCTTACCCATTCGTTAATTTGATCTTAACTTTTGAAGTGAGAAATATGAACTTTCTAATGGATCTGATTAACTGACTTTGAATCAAAAGATAGAACATATCGTGCTGATAACGTGTTATGAAATTAAAAGAATAACAAGCAAAAACTAAAATGTAATTGTGGAGAAGAAAGTGAAGTAGGGAGATAATTTTATTCATCCATATTCATCTATAAACACATTACAATAAGCCTCTATTTATAGGGCTAAAGGAGAAACTCAAAAGATATAAGTTACAACTTACAAGTCTTCAATAGTCACTATATTCAATGCAATGAATATTACATTAAAATGGGCATCCACTAACATAATATTTATAATAATTTGTTATATGAAAAATCTACACGGAACTATTATGTGTTAAAGGGGGTGTTTGGTAGGATCTAATAGGGGGTATTAAGTCATATTATATGAGTTAATATGGCCTAATACAATGTTTGTTGACATTGCTCTAATACCGGGTCAAATAGATTAAATCCTTACGACTCGGTATTATGACTAGATTATAATTCACTCAAGCATGGGTAGATTAGTTAATCTGGGTGAATATGAATTATGTAAAATGTCACTAATAACCTCAAATTCACATATTTTTTTTAACATTTTCTTTTTAACATATCATTAAATATCATAAATTCTTCTCAAATCTTTAAAAATATATAAATATATATCTAAACTCATAACTCTACAAAACATATTACGGTAGATTGTTTTAATATAATATGACTCAGTTAAATCTACCAAACATATTTTTAATATGACATTCGATCCGATTCTAATATAATCTACCTTAATCCCATATACCCTACCAAACGGCCCCTTACGGTAGATTATTTTAATATAATATGACTCAATTAAATCTACCGAACGTATTTTTAATATGACATTCGATCCGACTCTAATATAATCTACCTTAATCGCATATACTCTACCCAACGGTCCCTAAGTTTATTGTTCTAATTATTCTTTTTTTTTTTTTTTTTAATATAAAAGATGGTGAGAGGGGAATCACAATTTATTTAACCCTCAATAGAATAGGAGTAGAAAAATCAAAATGTTTCAAACATCAATGTCTAAACAAAGTACAAAGCAAAGTGTCAAAAGTAGAATCGCAGCTCTAGGAAAAATAAAAAGAAAATAATAACATAAATGTCAGCAAGAGAGACCTAATTTAATAAGTACATAATAACATGTATTTGTTATTCTAAATTCTACTACTTCCATTTCCGTTAGTAACCGATACTAGTAACTTAACTTTACCCTCGTTATTTACATATTTATTACAACAATTTAATTGCATATATTATTCATAATTACAAAACGAAAGAAAATAATATTTTATATATAAAAAAAAAAATAGCATTGTGCTTACATATTTATTAAAATAAATATTTTATATATTAATAGTCAATTATAACAAATTTAATTTAATATTTTATTAAATAAAAAATAAAAATCGTGTTTATATTTATTTTAACAATTATATATTTATACTTTATTAATTTAATTAAATAAAATTGTTATGTAATATTTCATATTATAAAAACTTAATTATATATTTATCAAAGTAATATAATTTTATTTAATTCAATAAATAAATAAAATTTTGCACAGAGTTTATAAAAATAAAAGGAAATTTGATGCAATAAAACCTAACATATTGTAGTTTAATGGAGGTTTTCCATAATAAATGAGGGTTTTGTGCTTAATTAACTAGATATTTTTTTTTAAAAAAAAAAATGTCTTAGTCTCATTAAGGTGGTGTTTTCAAAAGCTTATAAAATTACTTTTCTTTTCTTTTTTTTTTTTCATTCAAAAGTACTTAATTGTGTGTTGTCGATTTCAGCTTCTCCATTAGATTCTCTAAAGAATTAGATTTCATCAAAAAGTTTAGCGGAATTAGATGGGTTGATAACAGTGTTTTAAAAACCAGACCGGACTGGCCGGTTCGACCGGTTTAACCGGTAACCAGTTGCCAATCCGGTCCGGTTAACCCTTCAAAACCAGCTTTGTTCCTGACCAGTTTGAACCGGAAAAAACCGGTTAAAAACCGGTAAAACCAGTGAACCAGTGAACCGATTGAACCACTGGTTCACTTATAAAAATAAAAAGTTTACGCTACGGATTTTTATTTCTCTTCCGCGACCTTTAAACTTCAACAATACTCTCACATCTCTTCTTCTATTTTTCACTTTGAATTAAACAAAATCAACAAAAACAAAAAATCTTATATATAATAAGTTATATAAATATATTTAAGTATCAAATTCATTAGAAAAGTCATTTTTTTTCACAAACTTCAAATATTTTTATTTTTTATATAATTTAATGACAAAATTCATCAATAATTTCTCTTTTTCATAGGTGATTAGTAATAAAATTATTATTTTTGATATGATGTTTATTATAATTTGAATTATTGCGTTGATATCATGTTATCATACTTATAATTTTGTTGCTATCATTCATTCTTAACTCAAATTTTGTAGTAAAAATAATTGATCATGAGATAAACATTTAGTTTATGAAAATAAACTTGAAAAAATGAATAATATATTTTTTTAAATAGTTGATTACATATATTAAAATTAAAATTAAAATATTATATTGTAATTACGTCCTACCGGTTGAACCAGTGGTTAAACCGGTTAAACCGATCTAACCAGTAACCAGGAAGGCTACCGATTCGATGTCCGGTCCGGTTTTTAAAACATTGGTTGATAAGGAGGAAAAAAAAAAAAAAAAAGGAATTTCATGCAACAAACTTAGCACAGTTTGTTTCAAGAAGGTTTCCCACATGGGGATTTTGTGCATTTATCCATGAAAAGGGTTCAATTATGAATTATATTTTTATATGTTTTCATGATCTTAAACATGAAAAGTATTTTGTTTCCGGCTCAATAGAATTAAAATATAGAAGTAAGTATAAATTTTGATTTGCAATTAACATAACAAAATTTTATTTAAATTTTTAATTTGCAATTAACAAAACAAACTTTTAATTCGTGGCTCAATCGTCATTCCTCACTTTCAGAATTTTAATTAGAATCTTGGATTTAATAATTGATACCCCACTATTTAATTAGTTTTGCCTGGTTAAGTTACGATAATAGAATATGAAAGAAATTCTTGAATATACACACATATATTTATCAATTTTAATTATGGATGTTTCTTTGATTCTATTCAATTATATGTATTGAAGTTATATTAATAATCCCGGCATAATTGCATTTTATCATAATTTGATCTTAGCACTTCTGATGTACTTTATAAAATTCTATTTTTAGATCAATTTTTTTAAAATATTTTGTACTTTCGGTTCAATTGTCACTTGAGCAGTCCTAACTCCTACGAGATTGAAAGGACGAAATTGGTGAGTCTTATCTCTAAAAGGTTGAGACAAAATTAAGTATAATTTTATAAAGTGTAGAACCAAAATTACAAAACCTTAAAAAAAAGTATGAATCAAATGTATGATTTGGAAAAGGACCTAAAAATCAAATTCAAGATCGTCCGGTATTGTAACAAGTCATTGTTTCTACTATATCAAAATTCTTTATTATAACAAATTTGTCTTGTACATAAACTCTTAAATAAAGGTCAAACAAATTAAAATATAGGAGAGGATTATTTGTCACGCCTAATAAAATTTAGCACTAATGTAGAGGATCAATTTTGTGATGTGAAGCTTTACCTACATTTATTCGGGATCGAGCTAATTGTACGTACAATCTTTCTCCAAGTTGCTTTCTCGAAGAAAAATAATCATATGAATTATTGCGATCTCAAATTTTATATTATAATTAATTAATTAATTAATTACTAATCAACAAGATATGCTGATTAAGGTGGTGCTAGCAGCATCTTGAAGAGAGAAGAATTTGGTTAAGCAAAAGCATGTAGAAAATTAACGATCCAACATAACTTTTAGTTTTTGCTTTTTCTTACAAAAAAAGCTTCCAATATTAACAATCGAAAATTAATTAACGTATTTGCCCTTATAATTAATCTTGTCCAACGGAAAAATGAGGACAAAATCACCTCGTTATTTTTATTACTAAAATGCCACATACCAAAAGAAAAATATGAACTAGATAAACAGTCTTTGCAGGCACTAAAAAACTGCTTAAAGCAGTTGACAGATGATTTTTCAATTTCATCATTAGTTTTTCATAAGAAAATTAATATATTACTTCCTCCCGTCCCAATTATCTTTATCCTTTGATATAGTTGATCAGTCAACTTGATTAAATTCATAAAAATTATAATAAATAATTTAATTAATATATTTTACTAATAAGTTGAGAATATCATATGACACCATATATATTAATATTTAAAATATTTAATACACCACAAATGTGAATAATTTAATATGATAAGTCACTTAAAAGACTGAAAAGTTTGACCGAGTATTGTATCAAATGGAGCAAAATAAATGAGACGGAGGGAGTATTAATTATTATTATTATCTATATGTAAAAATGTTAAATATGGATCAAAATTTCGTTTTGAGTGTAATATTCGGTCTGCTATATATTGAAAACTTTTTGATATTTTTTTCGGAGACATTTCGGAAACAACAGGAAAAATTGTAAAAAAAATTATAACATAGTTTAAGGCAAATAAATTATTTTGGAATTACACCTTATTCCGAATCCGTTAATTAAGAAATGAAAACTTTTTGATATTTTCGATGAAAAAGCTGAAAATTTTGATTCATGATGTTAAAGGTGTGTCCGAGTTGAAGGGTTAGGGTAATAATATGTTATGTTTATTATACAAACCTGTAGTCTCGATTGTATATTTTAGAATCTATTTGAAATATTAATATATTTAAGTAATTGTTTTTACTATTTTAAACTAAAACAATTGAACTAATTAAAATCACTTAAATAATAATCATTTGAACTCCTTGCTTAAATCATCCCGGTAAACCTAAATCTATTAATTCAAATACACTCTAGAAGAATTTTATCATAGGCTTATTGATTCTAGGCTAAATTACATTAATGGTCCCTCAAGTTTTAAGTTGATTATGCTTTCATCCCTCATAGATAAAATGTTATACTTTTGTTCCTCATACATAATATGTATCACACTTATATTCCTCATTAAAGTGTTACACTTTCGTTCCTCTTAATTAGATAATATGTGTTACATTACGTCCCTCGTATTAATATTTTATTTCATTTTCGTCCTTATGTTAATATTTTGTATAAAAAGGGTGTATTTACAATAATGTAATACGAGGGACGTAATAGGGACGAAAGTGTAACACATACTATCTAATTAGAGGAACGAAAGAGTAATACTTTATATACAATAGAAGTAAGTTTAACACATATTATCTATGAGGGATGAAAGTATAACACTTTATCTATGAGGGACGAAAACGTATCCTACTTTAAATACGAGGGACCATTAGTGCCATTTAGCCTTGATTCTATCATATACTATTAGCACCGGGTGGTTTGAAGTTTCGATTAAAACTAATAACAATAACAATAATACAGAAAAAAAGTTAACTTATTTAATTGAAACCTCCCAGGATAAAGAGTCTTCCAATTGATTAGGTCAAGTTGCATTTTGCATGTAATAAATTAATTTGAAAGATTCTGCTTCAATTATTGGGGGAAAAAACAATATTAGTCCCTTAAACTTAGTAGGGATGCGGAAATAGGACACATATAGTTTCGACAAACAATTTACATCTTTCCTGCTTTAAGTTGTTGTAATTTTAGTCATCTTACACAATTTTAAGTTGTTGCCACGAATTTTAGTTGATTTGACAAGGTGACTTGGCGGGTTACGCTTGCAAGCTGGACAAAATTCTTAATTTGTTAGTTCGCGTGACGACGTTTATTTAAATTGCGGCAAGTTTAAGACTAAAATCACGGGTAAGATGAATAAAAATAAGAAAACTTAAAACATAAAGGGATTTTTGCACGTCACCCCCCAGTTTTTTTCAATTTCGCACTTCCCCCCACGAAACGCCTTAAATGTGACTGTGCCCCTGCTTTTATGTATGTTTGTGCACTTACCCCCCGGAAACGCCTTAAATGTGACCGTGCCCCCTGCTTTTATGTATGTTTGTGCACTTACCCCCCATACCAAATTCCGGTCAGATTTTTCACCGGAACAAAAGCACCTGCAAAGCACTCAAAATTTAAGAGGGCGCAAAAGGGTAAAATTATCCTTATTTCCCACAAAACCAAAATATCAGTTAAAAACGTGAATTGAAATTGAGAAAATAAATTAGGGTTTATCTCAGTTAGGCTTAATTTCTCCTCCATTTACTGAAATTGAGTGAATCATGAACAATTTTACAAATTCATATCGTCTCTCTCTCACACAAAACTCATGATTTAGAGAAATCAATACCAACATTTCTCGTTGCTTTCTTATTCCTTTTTTATGGAGACCCCTTCATTACATACACCGAAAAATCAAGTCACCTAGGAATTAGAACTGGATATGGAATATTGCCACACCGCTGGTAATATTACCCTTTTGCCCTCTTAAATTGTGTGTGCTTTGCAGGTGCTTTAGTTCCGGTGAAAAATCTGGCCGGAATTTGGTATGGGGGCTAAGTGCACAAACATACATAAAAGCAGGGGGCACGGTCACATTTAAGGTGTTTCGGGGGGGGGGGGTGAGTGCACAAACATACATAAAAGCAGGAGGCACGGTCACATTTAAGACGTTTCGAGGGGAAAAGTGCGAAAATTAAAAAAAATTGGAGGGTGACGTGCAAAAATCCCAAACATAAATGATATAAATTGTTCGTCGGCAATACAAGTGTCCGATTTCCGCATGCATAATTTTTAAGACTAGGACCAATATTGCTTTTTTTCCTCAATTATTGCCTAGGTCACGTGAGCTGGATACCAATGTGAAAATTTCTGGCTTTAACATGCAATATGACTGTGGAGTGTTGACAATCAACAACAAAGAAAACAGAATGAAAAGAAAGGCCAAGAATTCGGGTACACAACTACACATGAACATATCAGCCTTTTTTCACTGCTAAGCACTGCCTCTGATCAATACATTCCTTTCTTTTCCGCTCAACATGATTACTATGAACTTAGAGTTAATGGCAATTTATCCCACTTTATATTCATAATATTTAATTTATTTTCCCTTTAAAAAATTTAAAGAAGCAATTTACCTTTTCATTCGAAGAGTGTAACTTAGTTGTCGAAATTGAGAGTAGACATCAAAAATATTTTGTAACAAGGGGGGGGGGGTAAATTGCCACATTTGTCATAACACACAGGGGTAAACTGCCACATTATCATTACACAAGCTGGCAAAACTGTGAGATTTTTTTATAAAATTACAGGTAGGAATGTAATCAAACAAAGCTATTCGATACTCGGCTCAAGTTCGATAAAATCTCGTTTGAGCTCGCTTCGTCAAACACATTAAACAAGCTTGAACATGATTTTTTGTTTGATAAGCTCGGCTCGAACTCGACTCGATAAGCTAAATATTGAAAAAATACATGTAGAATATCAAGCTACTCAATACTCAATTCGAACTCGTTCGATAAAAGCTCGTTTGAGCTCGGTTCGTTAAGAAATCAAACCAGACTCAAACACAAAATTTCAAGCTCGATAAAATTTAAACCAAGCTTGAATAATGTGTCGTTCGAACACGTTCGATAAAGTGCTATTTTTTAAATCATAAGGAGGTTGAACATTATGAATATCACGTTTATCACGTTGGATAAATTGTCATTAACTCTATTAACTTAGTTTATTTTCTAAAATATCAGTGTAAGAGTCATCAATCGATATATATTATTTAATTAAGACTTTGTTTGTACCCGAAAAATAAAAAATTTATAACAAACAGAATTAAACTAGTTTAATCAATTAAACTTAAATAAAATATGAAATTAAAAAAAAAAATGACAGATAGACCAAACTGTATTGATGGCAACAGGACAGTGGGGATCCCCCAATGAAAACCAAATAGTGAGTGGGCCAATCCCAATTCATAACCATTTGTCCAAGAACCCTACAATTTACTACAATATTTGTATTAGTATTTGTTTCTTAAGAATGGCAGATATGCCATTCCCTAGTACCATATCTCAATATGTGCCAAAATTCTCAAAGCTGACACAAACATACATTCAGAATCACTCTTCTTTGTTATCCCACAACATTACTATTCTGTAGGCATTTTCTGCATCATATGCTACAGAAGAATGACCATCTCGTTTATTGAATTGTATTTTGAATCGTACGTGAAAAATACGGAAAATTCTTACGTAGATCAAGTCTATTAGAACTTGTTAGACCTTGTGATCGGGAATTCATAGATGTGGTGAATTTCAAAACTCAAGGTTTCTCATAGACCGGGTCTATGTATGAATTTTCGGGGGAAAAAAAGCAAATTGTATATTCATGTAACTAACTATAATAAGAAAGATAATTCTAACATGTGAAAGAATTTCGACAATTTAAAAAATATCTTCACAATGCAATAACTTAAAAGAAAACAACTAAGTAGCACTGCACCAATGAAGATAAATACTAGAACAATCCAATGTTTGTACAATTTGGCAAGGGCATTTGAGTATTATCATGTTTCTTGGCACAGTGTTTGAATTACAAGAATGTTTTTGTTTCTGTCAATGATAACTGAAAGAAGAACCAGCTAAAAAAGAGATTGTTTACATAATACTACAAAATAAAAAACTCACAATATCTATATACATGAAAATGCTTTTATTGTATACATCTAAAATACTGATACTACAGGAAAAATCTTGAGTAATTTCTTCTTACCTCGGGCTCAGAAATTCATTTACACGACTAATCAACGAGTTTGCAAAATCACCATCTCCAAAACTGTGCATCCTAGTATGCAGGTTTACAGCAGTAAGTTCCACAACTTTCAAATTTTTTCAATCTTTATCGAGATATATACACATGTTCTTGCATTATCTGACCCCTGATTGCAGCAATGGAAAGAAAGTCCAGTTGTTCGGAGGGCCTAATTCTTTTTGGACAACTTTGTCATTGGTCCACCACTCACAGTCGATTGTCGATTTGTCTGGTACTTCTCCGTTTGCATTATTGAAATTAAAATCTTTGCTTGAACCAAACGAACCCTTACGTTGCTTATCTGGTACCATACTAGGAACTCCATTCACATGTTCCCCACTACTATGTGCATCCATTTTCATTAAATCCTTCTCATTGGTGCCTTGTGGTATTTCTTGGCGTAGGTTTTCGTATGAAGGGACCGGTTCCCGGATTACACAGATTGGGATATCTTCACCGATCAATTCAAATGAGACTCTATGATGAACTAAACCATCATCATTTTGCAGTTCTTGATCCGAGTTAGCAAGTGATGCGACCTCAGATATTTGGTTCTCAAGAATGTTACTACATGGAATTTCTCCGCCATTAGGTGTCAAAGTTCCGGAACCTAGCCTCGAAATCTCACCATTTGGTGTCAAACTTCCCGAACCTAGCCTTGAAACCTCGCCGTTTGGTGTCAAAGTTCCGGAACCAACTCTTGATCCCCACTTATAACCAGAAAAGTGTTCATAGCCAATATATTTTGGAGCTTGGCTTTTATCAGGGAACGGTGAAGAGGTTCCGGAAGTAGAAAATGCCGAGCCAGGTGATATAATATGCCCTCCGGGGCTTCCCGGGTATTGATAAGGTTGGAATTCGTATTGAGACCATGCGTACTTGTGATGGGTCCCACTATTTCTCTTACTCCGAGCTAGTGAAGACGACAAAAGTTGTGCAAATGGCACTTCAGGTGAAGAAGGTGTTGTCATTTGCACAGGCTCAGGAGGTGGAGTAAATGAAGCAGTTGATGGTTCCGTGGTGAAGGTAGAAAAAACGGGCGGTGATACTAACTGAGTCTCGTGTGCGTAAGGGCCAATCGTGTAAATTGGTGCCGTTTCCGAAAGGGAAGCAAGGGAAAGCAAACCGGCAGGTGATTGAGTGGATGAGGGTGGATCAGATTGGAGAAAGGAAGCAGGAGAAGAGGGAGGGGCTATGAAGGGTAATACTGCGGAAGCAGAGTGGCTCAGATTTTCAACTACGGGTGCTACAGAGCCTTGTGCCGTGGGTTCGGAAACAAGGGCCGCGTGGCTTATTCGTTTGCTGTGCTTAGTATAAGAACCGAAACACCAGTAGATACTCCAACAGCTCCCCCATCTTCTCTTCTGAAGTGAAAATATACAAGTATAATCAGTTATTATATTTGGTCTCTCAAGATTATTTCAAGTGCTTAAGTATTCCGAATAATTCAGATTATAAAAGTCGTAAGTGGTAACTACAACCACACAAAAATCAGCATTATTACAAAGCATCCTACGTTGCAATCAAAAAAATTGAACAGTGATTCAACTCACAAATGGCTATTTTTTTAATTTTTTAATTTTCTTGCATCAGATCTCAAATTGTAGAGCATATTGCACCATAGATCCTCCACAAAATGTGGTGTCCTTGTGGCCCAACAGCTCATAAACATAAATATTGGATTAAACTCAAAGATTAAGAACATTCACACAGTGCAAAATTAAAAAGAAAAAGCCTGGAAATCACAAAAGCTATTCTAGTAATCATCATTTCTAGGTCAAAATTAGCTGCCACATAACTTTTTAACTTGGGGAAAAAGCTAATTTTCTTATTCCAATACAATTTCTATGTAATTATAGCCCCAAAAAGGTATTTATCCAAACGAAACATCTCTAATCACTACACAAATCACCACAAACAAATCCTCCAATATGATAAACCTACGCCAAATTACTCATCATCATTTAATCTAATTCGATCTAAACACACAAAATTAAATAATCAAAACAAACGAAGAAGAAGAATATACATGAATAAATAACTATCTGAATTACTGTGTATGAATGTGTATTTACCTCAACTGCAGAGGGTTGTACCCTGCTTTCAGCTGTAACAATGGCAGTAGCTGCAGCATTTACAGTTTCCACGCTGTTCATGGTGAATTTTATCGTTTCTCCGGTGAGGTGACGTAAGATTCCGGTGAGTTATTGATGTGTTTTCCGGTGGCTTTGGGGAGAAGTCAATCAGAGAGAAGAGTTTGTTACGCAAGATCACATGGCATATTTCAAGTGGAGAAGACACAAACACAAACAAATTATGTAACGGTGGCTTTTATAATGAGGCCCCTCAATAATTGTTTTATTTATTTGGTGCCCCCTCTTTTTTTTAATAGTGAATTTTATATACACACTCCCATCCCATCTGTCTTTAATTTTTTATTCTAGTTTCTTGGATGGAATTGGGGCTATAATGATATATACATTTCAGAAAATCATAATATATATTCTAGTTAATTTATTTCAATATTAATTTGAAAATATTATGTAACACAACATATATTAATATATGAAAGATTTAAAAAAATACAATGTAAAAAAATAAATATGATAATCACTTAAAAAATATGAAAGTTTAACTTTGCATGATAGCTAATGAAATAAAAAGTTAGGGTCAAAAGGAATATTATACTAACTACATTTTCAAAAGTTGCGGCACAAAATTTGTTTAATATTCCGCATGGACATGTTATATTTTGAATTGATACACACATTTGTGCCACTATATGGCTATTCGCGAAGTAATAACTAATTAATATAAAATTTAGAACTTTTACAACTATCACATTCAAATGTAACATGTGAAAAAACTTGAGTTCCTCAAGTTAGGAACTCAACTTATATTTAATTTTCTTATTTTGTTTCATCGGTTCATTAATAAGCTTACTTCTTCTATAAATCCAGACTATTATTTAATTTTTAGTCATATATACATGTTTATGATTACAAGTATCTTACAACTTCTTTGTACAAAATTTTCATGAGATGAAAATTGAATTAGTAAAAAGAAATTTAATAATGAAAGAAATTCTTTCATCAACTATTTTATTTCTTGCAAAGTAGCAAATGGATGGAATAGTAATGTTTCTTTAATCTTTAGTAGTATTTCTTCTAATCTCTAAAGATGGTTTCTCTCTCTAGCTGTTATTTTGTAATTATATGAAATGGTGGGGTCAATAAAATAACATAGAGAAATGAAGGATTAAAAAGTTAGTTACTGGATGGGCTTAAGGGACAAAGATGTAATTTTAATCGACAGAGTGGCATAGACAGTGTCTTTTCGCATTACGGCGCGGCGGAGATAACTGATAAGAATAGATGTGGCTGTTGCTATTAATGGTTAAAATTGACGCCAGGTGGAGGAGGGGTGCGCATTTAATATGGCCTATGTTTTTAGTTGTGGTGTGTGGACCCCACCTACAAACGAATTTTACTCTATGTCACGTGACATTCGTGATTTTCTTTCGGTGAGAAAAAATTATTTGATGCATTGCATCCCAAATAACATAAAATTAATTTCGCTTTTAAATTTGAGGAAAGGTTGATTTTATGATTTCATTTTCATCGTCTATTAGTATGTAAATTTTAGGGAAAATTGCTTTTTTGGTACCATAGGATAGACTGACTTGCACTTTTGGTACCATTGGATATGAAAATGTAAATTTGGTATCATAGGATAGGTTTTCATTACAATTTTGATACCAAACCCAATTTTTCTACAAAGTTAATGGCAATTTACCCCCTACTAAATGCATAATGTTCAATTTAACCCCTCGTGATTTAAAAAAGAGCATTTTACCCCTTGAAATTTTGTAAAAATTTCACATCGCCTCCCTCATATTTTTATAGGCGGCACTTAATCCACGTTTATTATGATAATGTGATTTTTTACCCATTGTGTTATGATAAATGTGGCAATTTATCCCCCTATGTTAAATAAAATAGTTTGCATGCATACTCTCAATTTCGGCAAGTGGGTTACAATCTCCGGCTGAAGGGGGTAAATTGCTTCATTAAAATTTTATAGGGGGTAAATTGATTTTTTTCAAATTATAGAGGGATAAATTGAACATTATGCATTTTATATGGGGTAAATTGTCATTAACTTTGTAGAAAAATTGGATTTGGTACCAAAATTGCAATGAAAACATATCCTATGGTACCAAATTTGCAATTTCGTGTCCAATGGTACCAAAAGTGCAAGTCAGCCTATCCTATGGTACCAAAAAAGTAATTTTCCCGTAAATATTAATTGATTTTGATGATGATGTGGCCTAAAATGTAACGAGATTAGGTTGGTAATTCGATCTTTCTGGTTTTCATTTTTTTTTTCAAATTTTGGAATGATCTTATCTACAAATAAGAATATCAGGGAGAGTCGGGATGTTCTCGATTGAGACCCTTTGATGACATGGATGTTTGGAATTAAATTCAAGTATTTATTTGAAATGATGATATGTTTTATAAGATTTGGTTTCGCTGGTAATTAGTAAAGACGAGGGCAAAATAGTCTTATTTGGAAAGACCTTATGCGTACCTCGTTTATACTGATTTAATATTAATATAAACGAGAATATTTTCCTAATTGCCCTTATCATAAATTATCACCATTAGATTAAATTTCACTATTTGTTGGATCACATTATCTATACAATATATGCACAAAAATATTGTCTAATTGGCTCAGGTGTTAGTGACTTGCGACCCTTATAGACGAAACTCAAATTCGAATCATACTGGAAATACCACAGTACTAGAGAGGACATATACACTTTACACTCATCGGTCTGAATGTAGTAGATAAAAAATATATATATTTGGATCTCGTTTAAAAAATTAACCCTAATATCTATTTTGATTGAATAATAACTTGAATTATCCTATATTGATTACCAATTTTTAACTCCATTTGTTATAGGACCAAAAGAGAGACTTGCTTGTGTGGTAAATATCCGAGCAAATTATATCGTTTGATAACAAAAACTAACAGGATTTGCACTTTTAACAATACTAAAATATGTCATTTATGACAAATTATTACATAATAATGCTAAAATTGTCACATTTTATATATATTAAATGACAACTAGAAAGACAAAAACATCAATTATGCTCTGTCTAACTCTCAAAAAATTCTCTGTGTTATTTTAATTCTAAAAAATTCCTCCGTGTTTTCAAGTCAGTGTCAAATATACCCCTCAGGAAAGAGAGTGTGATTCAAACGCAAAAGTTGTAAGTATTTGTTCATATTTTGCTTTTGACATGACAATCTTAACCCTAACAACGAAAGACACAACTACCTTCTATACTTTGTATAACTCTCAAAAAATCCCTTGTGTTATTTTAACTCTAAAAAATTCCACTGCATTTTGTATTAATTACCTCACTCGACCCAAGTAGTATATACTTGAATTTTCAAAATGAATATAAAAAAAATAATACATAAGGGTAATCTTGTCATTTCACCAAAAGTAGAAAGTCAAATTCTACTTGAATCGAGCGTGGTAATTAAAATCAAACACAAAGATATTTTTGGGAGTTAAAATAACACATAAATTCTTTTAGGAGTTAGATAAAATATAGAGGATGTTTTTGCATTTCGCTCATTTAGAGTTTGTTACTGATGTGATTTTTGTACATGTATTATGGATAAGAATTGTAATTAAAGAAACTTAGAGTAGAGTACAATTTAAGCAATTTTTTGTCCAACACTTTTTTTAGTTATCTCTATCTCAATATATGATAATACATATTTGAATATGGTTGATCGATATACAATCAACAATATATACCCGTTTATTTAGATTGAGATATTTTAGATTGACGATGGAAATCAAGGCAAGTTGTCAATTTACATTATAGTTTATTGTAGATAGCTAGAACTTGCAAAATGTGTCATGTGAAACAAAAATCAACCTATAAAATAACATAGGGCCAGTTTGTTTGAGTTTTCTTAAGCTTTTAGAGATATCGTAGATTTTTATATATTTAAAAAATGTGTTAAAATAGTGAAAATTTCATACGAGGACTTGATATCGGTATTCCCCTCCCCCCACCCCTAAAATGTGCTTCTTTGAGTTTTGATATACAAATAAGTTGAAGTAACACAAATCCGAAAGAATGAAGATGCTCAAAAAATATATATGATAATTTATCCCCGATATTTATAATGTTCAATTTTACTTTTCTCTCATCTGAAAAAAGCTCATTATCCCTTTGTAATCTTATAACGTTTCACATCGCTTCACTGAAATTTTTATGTGGCAGTTTACCCCTTTTTGTTATGATAATGTGACAGTCTACCCCTATTTTACGATAAATGTCAATTTACCCCCTTATGTTACAACCATAATTTTCATGTCCATTTTAAATTTCGACAAGTGAGTTCTATTTATTTCTTTAAATTTTTTCACATGAATGGTAACGTGCTCTTTTGCAAATTATAAAATATATAGTTTATTCAGTTAAATGGGTAAATCATAAAATATTAGTGATATTTGTTTTGGTCAAGTAATCTTCTTCTTCAACTTTTATAGTGTGCTTTATACTCATTTTGATGAGACTTTTTGTGAGGGTTTGCACGTGCGCAGAACCATTTGTTAAGGGGATGGGTTTTCGTGCTATGGGTAAAGCTATAGCCTTTAGGCCTCGTGTAATAGACAATGACACAATTGTAAATTTTACCCTTAATTTAACTACTTTTGCACGGGTGGTTCCTTTTTCACATTATCCTTTTCTTTTCCCTATTTGATAATGATATCACAACTTCCCCATAAATTCTTGGCCTCATTATATTCCCCTTTCAATTCTTTTTCCTTCTTTTGAATTTAGAATCACCATATGATAAAGTTGTTTGGACTCCTTATAAAAGAATTTTATTTTTTTTTGGATTTTAGATATATGTTAAAAACGGAAATTTGAAATTGATTGTGTCGTGTTTTTTTCGTAAAATAGGTTATGAAACTGTTAGAATATTGAGGCTGTTTAATTTGTTTCGCTTTTTTAGGATAATATTTTATGATTTTTGAAATGTCTAAAATATAAACCGTCTAGCATCTAAATCTCACCTTTGCCCTCGCTAAGCAACCTACGAGCACGGAAGAGCGTGGTACCGATACCCCTCTCTAAGTGAAGGTAAGATTCTTAGCCCTGTTGATTACTCCATCTAAAATACATTTTTTCTTCCAAAAAATTACATTTTAAAAAGAACTTTTCTTATCTCTCAATTCTCTAGTAAGTTATTTTGATTTGACATATATAGCATATTGCTTACCCTATTTATTTTATATAACAAAATTTGATTTGACATAAAATAAATTATTAATTAGATAAATTGTCTTCTTTTTATATCTTTAAGAAAATCTACGACTTTCTAAAAATAAACTTACAATTCATTTTATTTCTAAAAACTCAAACAATCATTCACGAAAATTGATAATATCTCAAAACTCCTAGATGTACTTTCTGAAAACTCAAACAAACATGCCCTTTATTTCTATATAATTTTGCTACATGTAACACAATAACGTTGAAATCATATAGTCAATGGCATGCAACAGTATTAACATCTGAATACATTCTTGTAATTTTTAGCATGCTTTTTTCTTGAGAATCGTCTATATAATAATTTTATTTATTGATCAATTCAAAAATCTCACATAAATATTAGTTACTACATGATGTCATGAAGGCTTTCATGTAGCACATACGCTAAAATTTTTATTGATGAAGCACATTCTCTTGGAATTTTGATTTTCTACCACTCTTATTACATGACTCGTCAAACCTATGGATACCATTTTATTATATAGTTATTAATTATGTAAAATATACTAGAGTAAATTACTTTTATGTAAATGAACCCGTTTTTTCAAAAATAATTTTGTGATTGAAAAAAGTGTGACAAACACATTTTTTTAATTTATGAAATATTTTCTTCTCTCAATTTTCTCAAACTACTCTCGCAAAAGAGAAAAAAAAGTAATTTCTTCTACTTTGAGTCGATATAAAGTAACACACCTCTTACACAACGTATTATACTTGACAAACATGATTTGACATACCCGTAAGTCCGTAACCTAAAATCCTCCAAAAAAAAAACATATACTTCTCAAAATACTTACCCAAAATCCAAACTAACCAACATTACAAAAATCAAGAAATTTTCTCAAACCGCTATTGAAAAAGATACAACCGAGTCCTATATATATAACTTTTTTACCTTTTTAATTTATTATAAAAAAGAAAAACCTTTTTACCTTTTTAAACTCTTTACATTACATACCTTTCACGAGACTTTATGCGATTGCCTTTATATAACATATCTTTTTCACACGAGTACATCACTAACTACATAAATTATTGACTTGACTAGACCTTCCAAATTAGTTACCATGATTGTTTCTTTTAGTTTAGGCCCATCTCATTCTTGAGATAATAAGTTATAGTCCATAAAGTAGAATAATTTGCAGAGAGAAAAGAAAAAATCTAACAAGAAAAGAGGAAATAATATTTTTTTTCTTGAGGGGACCCACCATGACAAGCCTCCACTATATAGTTCACAAACTGACCCATCTTATGAGGGGTGGCTTAGTATGGATGTGGCCCTACTAGACAAAAGCTTAACCAACATATCACATGTTCAAGTAGGTGGTTGTTGATTTTTAATTAATTATATGAAATACAATTCATATATTATATTTTTATTGTGATTGTTTGGTACATTGTATTAGTCTGCATATCATATAGTTTAATTGATTTTGTTTTCTTTTTCATGTCAAAACATAAATATAAATTTCAACTTAAGATTGTAGATGGTCCTCTTTTTTCTTTCTTTAAATAAGTTGTTGAAGTGTTTCCAAGAATAATTATGTTTGATTCAAGAAAAGATGAGGGAAAGGGACTTATGTTCTTATTACCTTTCAATTTATTTGGGCCATAGATCTACCACTTGGTCTCAGATTTTCTTTGGGTTTGGACAATTATCAAATTTATAACATGGCCCAAATTTCAGTTGCGAGGATATAGTGGAGGCTTAATCTCATTTTGCACCTTGGAATTAGCTCGTTTTGCACTTTTGCACTATTAGAAAAATTTAATAGTAGATTGCACCCTAAAGATTATGTTTTTACTTTAGTTCACACTTCACAGTCACACCCTGCTTATTTTAGCCATTTGACTAATAGTTGGAGGGTATTTTAGTTCATTCTCGTTAAATAGTACCCCTAATTTTTTCTCATAGTAAAATGCGTTATTTTCATCGCAAGTTTTCCACCAAAAATCAAGAATAACCCACTTAAATTGCTTCTTCGCTCCACAAATATTAGATCTTTTTTTCTTCAAAAGTCAATGTTTAAGATCTTTCTTACATCAATGTCAAGTTTTCTGCAAAAATACAACGACGATTCTGCTCTAGATTTAAAGTTTGTCAAATGAAAAATGGAACCCCTTGAACCCTAACTCATATATTTGGGAGATCTTAAATAAATCAATTATTTTTCAATGTTACTTTTGAAATAATTTGGCAAATTTTATCTTTACTTGCACATCTTACTTATGTGATGTTGTTTGTTGAGGAAGAGGGTTGGGGGGGGGGGGGGGTTTGACTATTGACGAGAATGGATTAAATTAGTCTCGCAATGACGAGTCAAATGACATCAAAATAAGGAAAGTACAAAGTGAAATAAAAATATAATTTTTAAAGTACAATCTGTTATTAATTTTTTTTAGGCTGCAAAGTGCAAAAAAGCTATTCCTATGTACAAAGTGGGATTAAACCTATAATGGAAGATCAGTCGGTTCATAGATATGTAGCTCTGTAAGAGTATAAGAAGTCACGATTTTTTTTTTTTTTCAGTCACGAATTTGTTTAGTGAAAAATATTTCTTTCCGCCTACCTTTATTTCTACTATTAAATTAATGAGTAAAGTTTGTCGATCCAAAAGTGATAATGAAAATCCCATTTTACTCGTTAAAATTTGAACTTTTATTAACTTTGTCCCATAATTTTTGTGAGTTTTTAATTAATTCTTTCAGCTATTAAAAATGCTATAGATCACTGATCTTTGGACGTTGTCTTGCGAAATTTGTGAGAATATTCCATTTTTTAGACTTTACGTGGCTTTAGTCAGGGCCAGGGGCAAGTTAGACATTCAATGGTTGAATTGACAAAGTGAAAAAAATGTTCAAAGGTTGAGAGGCAAAGTGCGAAATGTTCAAAAATTGGGTGTTAAAGTGCGAAAACGTTGAAAGATTGGGTGACAAAACGAGAAAACTTTCAAAGCCACATCATTAAAGCTGGACATAATATTTTGTTATATTCTAGTTTTTTGCATCTTGACTGCCTGAAATATTTTTAATAGCTGAGATGGTTGAGTGACAATTCACAATATTAAGGAACAAAATAAAAAAACGTTCAAAAGTTAGGGCACAAAGTGGAATTTTTCTCAAGCGATAACTCATCATTTATGGGCACTAATGGGAAAACTAAATTTCAATGTTCTCATGATACGATATTTTTAAAGTCCAAATAGGTCGTTATTAAAAATTGCATCATTTTAGTAGTTCGATTGAAGTTAATACAATTATAGTGCGTTTACTTACATAAAACATCAACAACATCAATGACTGTGACTTAATCTACACCTGCTTCATGCTTACGATAATCTTTGCTATGGAACAATTGCTGCCAAAACAATGAGCATCATATATTTTACACATTGCTAGCATAGGGCCTGTTTGTTTGGCGTTTTTCAATTTTTTTTCGTGTTTTGGAAATGCCAAACAAATATGTTTCCTATTTACTTAAATAAATTTTTCATCTTTCAATTTTCTTAAACTAGTCTCTCAAAACCCAAACAAACAATAATTTTCTTATATTTAAACAAAACCTATATAAACTCTACTCTGATTTGACATAATGTATGTAACCTATCTCTTACACAATTTATCTCACAATAAACATGATTTGACATAATATCTTACACAAACCTAACTCTTCAAAAAAAAAAAAAAAACCTATATCTACTTTATTTCTCAAATCACTCTCTCAAAACTCAAACAAAGAACATTACGCAAATCGAGATTATTTTACAAACATCCACTACTCTCCCAAACTACTTTCCCGAACACCAAACAAACAGACCCATACATTTCAACAAATATATTATCATCTTTATAATTGTATAAATTAATTAATATTCAATATTCAATATTATTTTTTATGCAGTTTTATTACTTATTTCACCAATATTCAATATTCAATATTATTTTTTATGCAGTTATGCATATATAATTACACTCATCAAGTCATCATTTAAGAAATGAACTCTAAAACCCATTATTGTGGAAAACACTTGAAGAAGTTTCGGGTCGAAGTGTATAAATTATAAAATATCGGCCCACACTTACAAGCCCAATCATAAAATTTCCCAATCTATTGAATTTAGGGCTGTCAATGGGGCGGATTTCAATTCGGATCCGATCCGAATCCGGTCCGATTTATTAGGATAATTGTCCGATTAGTGATCCGATGGACCTGATCCGATTAAGAAGATCCGTAATCCGAATTATATGGAGCGAATATGGATCTAGGCTGATCCGATCCGTTACATATCCGTATCCGATATATATTACTATATGTTGTTTATATATTATGTATTTAAATAAAAATAAAAATAAAACTATCTATGTTCCACTAAAATCTTTTACTATATTAAAAATAATTTTAAAAAGAAATGCATAAGAGATGTTGGTGGACTGACCAGATAACTAATTGGGTCTACAACATATTAATTTATACTATTTATTAAGAAAAATCAAACCATAACCATTCATCCTTCAATTTTAATCTTCTCTTCCATTTTTCAATATTGAGTTTTCTTCTTCTTTATCCCACTTTATATCTTTTTTACTTATATTTTTGTTTATTCTTTTGTTCTAATTTTTATAGTTTATATTTGTCCATCATATTCCATCTTCAACAATTTTTAGGCAATAGTTTCGATGAAGTAAGTAAAATTTTACATTTTTAATTCATGATGGTGGAATTTGCAAGTGATTTGGAGGAAAACGGAAAAAAAAAATTAGCTTGCTAAATGGATCCGGATAATTTATCCGGATCCGGGATATCCGCCGGATTCGGATCCGATTGCTAATATTCCAGATCCGAATAGAAGAAATGGAAATCGGACTCGGATCCGGATCTGCCTTGATCCGGTCCGAGTCCGACCCATTGACAGCCCTTAGTATTGATAACTCATCAGCAATTTTTTGGGCTCAGGGCCCAAACCAAATACAAAATCTATTGGGCTAAAACATTTAAACATCAACTGCACTTGGCTACAGTTTCACCTACTTCAAACTTCATTAATCAAGAATATTTTACAATAAATTATAATAATAACAAAATGACAACATTTTTCACATTGGACTAAACCAAACAGCAACCATACATTTTTCCATGTCTAAAGAACCTCCAAAATCAAGCTCAGTTTTTTGACTCTCATATGACCAATACAATGGCTTTTGCTATTTCCACTCCCACGTCATCTTTGTTTCATTCATCAACTACTGTGAAATCCTCCTCCATTTGCGGTTTCTCCAATTCTGCAATTTCAATCCCTAAAAATGTAATCTTTCAGCAAGTTAAGGGCATCCCTCAACTGGGTTTCACTCCTTTCTCGCAATGGAATGGCCTCAAGAATTTGGGAATCTCAATTTCACAATATTCAGTTAAAATAGGTACTTCCCCACTTTCTTTTTAGTTTGTGCTGTTCTTTCATTAGACTGCAGAACTGTGTGTGAAATTGGTTTTGGTTTGGAACAATTTTTTAGCTTTTATGATCGATATTTGAATTTATGTTTCTTTGATGTTGTATATTGTGATTTTCAGAAAAGAAGAGAAAATGTAAAGGTAAAGGAGTGTATGCTTCTTTATTTGGAGTTGGGGCTCCAGAGGCTCTGGTGATTGGGGTTGTGGCTTTGTTAGTTTTTGGACCAAAAGGTCTTGCTGAGGTTTGATTTCTTGAACTATAATGTTTTGTATGTGTTTGTGGTGGTGGTGGTGAAGGGCTAATGCCAATTACCCCGTGATATCCATAATGTTCAATTCTTCCTATGTGATTTGAAAAAGAACACTTTTTACCCGTGAAAATTTTAAAGGAGCAATTTACTGAAATTGAGATTCTGCATGAAAAGTGTTTTTGTTACATAGTGGGGTAAAGTGCAACGTTTATGATAACACGGGGGATAAAGTACCACATATATCAAAACATAGGGAGTAAAGTGCCACGTATAAGAGGGGTAGTTTTTGGACCAAAAGGTCTTGCCGAGGTTAGATTTTTGTATGTGTTTGGTGATAGTTGTGAGGGTGGGGTGCGGTGGGGTGTTAGGTGGGTAAGTGGGTGGGTGGATGGATTATCAAGTGATCTTTACATAGAAAGAGATGATGCCTCGATGGGATGCTTGTTTAAGTTTAGCTTAACTCGATAATATATCAAGTCTATCGTTTTGCCAGAGCAACAATTGTTTCTGACATAGCAAAACTACACCATATAACCATCAACTCGATTACTTAAGTATTGAGGATAGAGTGAAGAAAATGATAATTAAGGTGAGAGTGAAATATAAGGATAATAAAGTGCGGGAATGGAAGAAAGTGTAATTAAAGTAATTAAGATATTTTACTAGTTTTAAATACTAAGATTTAAGGGCATCTTAGGTAGTTGACAAAGTTTGCTCTGGTAACGACAATTAATAACCTAGTGAATTGGTTACCATGAAAATTCTCGAGTAGTTAAACCACTTGGAATTGTGCACATGCTTTGGTTATGTACTTGAGTCAAATATATATGCAGGAGTATTCTTGGCTCTTTGAATTTAATGCGGCAATAAGCATTTCAAAATATGTGTAGTGAATTTTGAAAACGAACATTGCAACTTCTAAAAAGGAGAAGGGAATGAAAGAAAAGCTTCCAACACTTTATATTTTACTCATTTAGGTTTACTTTTTGGTGACAGGTTGCTCGTAACTTGGGTAAAACTTTAAGGCAATTCCAACCCACAATAAGAGAACTTCAGGCAGGTCTTTATAGCTTTCATTTACAAATTCATATGTATGCAGAACTCGATCGTTTGACTTTCTGTAAGTGTAATTAGCTCTGATTTGACGGTATACTTTCCATTATAGGAAGTTTCAAGGGAATTTAAGAGCACCCTTGAGCGTGAAATTGGTCTCGATGACATTGACAATGTTCCAGTGCCAAAAAGTAACCGTTCCAACACAATCAAACCTACGCCAGATGACTCAGGGACGAACACTGAACTCAGTGAGTGATGCTAAAAGAACATTTCCTTTTGTTTGTTAATGTGAGCGTGATCTTGAAATGCAAAAGTAATTGAAATTCGATTGCCTGGTCTTTAAAAAGCTAATCCAAAAATACTTCCTGGTGCTTTGCCTAATTGGCAAACAAACCCGTGTGTTATTTCTATTAGCTAAACCCGCTTATGTTCATTTATATTAGCAAAGAACCCCATTTGAAAAACCTTCATAAATCAATCAACAGGAAGGTGATTGCCATTTTTTTAAGTGAATATGGGGTAATTGCCTATTTTCAAAGTTAGCATGGAGAATATTGTCAATTTTTTAGGTGAATAAGGCTATTTTCACATTTCTTGGTGGGGGTATAATTGTCATTTTTCCTGCAAATTATGCACTCCTGCTTTTGAGGTGTGGGGGGTGGGGGGTGGGGGGGGGGGGGTTTCCAATTAAAAACAGCACGGGGGAATTTTATTAGTTAATTTAACATAGTTTTCGGTTTTTTTCTTTGTTTTGCTAATTAGGCAAAGCATAAGGGGGCATTTCTGCAGTATATGTAAAAATTTAGCTAAACCCTTGGCTGTGAAAGCAGTCAATGTCTTGTTTTATAATGTTACCTTAGATGTATTTCCGAGCAAGAAAACGAAGCTTTCATTGAATTTTGTTTATCTTCTAATACTTCCAAATCATTGTTGATCAAATTAGCCATGACGGAATTAATTTACAAAATGAAATCCATTAATGCCAGTTTTTCTTAAATTTCAGATGGTTCCCCGTCTGAAAGTGGAGAAGTCGCAAATGACGACTCTGTTTTCCGATTGAAAGAAACCCTTGCCCAGCTACAGAAAGAACAAGAAGAGGAGAGAGAGCGAGAGGAGAAAGAATTACAAACTCAATCCGAATCTCCACCTCCCTCTCAAGGTCAGTATAAGGGTGTGTTTGCAACGAATTATGAACGATTTGAAGCCCAAGCATCTCTGGAGTTGCTTATAGCTTATCATCTTATTTCCATTTATTTTAAATTTCCGTTTATTTTAAGGGAAGTAGAAGCTAAAGCACCTCTGGCTAATACTCCAAAGCAACTTAAGTAAAAATAAGCTCAGAAGCTCTTTCTAGAACATGTTTCAAACACTTCCTAAATGTTGGACAACTATCTTTCTCCCTATATAGAGTGAAATGGAAAAAGTATCCCCTATCCCTCGCCTAGCGAAAAAACCCTCCCAACTCCAAGTACGTATTTCGCCGGAAAAATGGCAGTTATACCCCCTTCACAAAATGCGAAAACACCCTATTTTCACCAAAAAAAAAAATGACAATAATTTCCTGGTAACTTTAAAAATTGGCAATAACCCTCTTATTCACTTGAAAAATTGACAACCGCTATTGACTTATGGTGATATTTCAAACGGGTGCAATTAGCTATTAAAATGTTGATACAAGGGTTTTTTTGCTAATAAAAAATAACACTGGGGACTTTTGCCAATTAGGCAAACTACAGGGAGTGTTTTTGCATTTAGCTCATATATATGTATGTACGTACGTATATATATCTCATGTTCATGTACGATTATTATCAGATACACCTGAAGCAGTAGATACTCTTCAAGAATCTACCGTTTCTGCAGAGATTACGACTCCCTCTGAAAGTCCTGAAAGTAATACTCTTCAAGAAGCCGCTTCAACAGTGCCTTCTGCCCCAACTCCGAAGCTTGAAAATGAAACATGAAGCTCTTTAACGAAAATTCTAGGAAGACGAGGTCGATGAAATACTTGCAGCGGGATTATAGCCTTCACATGTCTGCCTTAAGTAGCAACGAGTTTAGTGTTTTTGGCATTCGTTCGAGAAAGTAGTGTTTGTACTTTGATATTGCTTAATGAGTGAGGATTTATAATGCATTACCACTTGTGTATTGGCGATGATCTTTTTATTATATAGTAACTTCAAATAAATTTACCATTTATGTAATGTATTAATTCTTGGATTTTAGTGAGTAAAACACTAGGTAGAATAATTTTTGTGACGATACATAACATCTGTATTCTACCATTTGTTTTTCGTGTTTTGCTCACTAAAATTCAATATCAATAGCCGAAATTTCTCTTACTTACTACCATTTTAAATAGTAAATATATATATATATATATATATATATATATATATATATATATATATATATATATATTAAAAAGATATGTAGAAATGAAAGACAGCTTCTTGACCAAAAATGACATAGATCATATGGTTCATTCATTTTTAATTTTTTTTTTTTTTTAAGGAAACAAGAATATAAAACTCGCGAAAGCTTAGAGATTACATTGTTATGAATTACAGACGATAGATCAAAAGAAAAAGAAAAACCCGAGACAGCTAGTTTGGCAAGAGATAAGCTGTCATGTTGCATTTGCGCACTACGTGTAAAGCTCGAAAAGATTCCAATCAAAAGAAAAAGAAAAACCCGAGACAGCTAGTTTGGCAAGAGATAAGCTGTCATGTTGCATTTGCGCACTACGTGTAAAGCTCGAAAAGATTCCAATCGAGAAGTCAAGTTCGAAATGTCTTCAGAACACCATTTGAAGCAGATGGGTTCGAGATTCCCTTTATGGCCAAGACATTGATCATATGGTTCAAGATTATAATTGATTAATGATTACCTTAAGCAGTAATACGTCAGTTTCTAGAAGAATTATTAAACTTAGCATAGATGATCTGTAGAGCTCTAATTGCAAATTAAATAATTGTAAATAAAATTGAAAGTTTTAGTATACTTAAAAATGCATGGCCACGTATTTGCTGGACGGATTTTCTATCACGGTGTCACATCTTTGTTTTACGCCAATATGTGTTGACATGTGTCTCTCTCATAAAAGTTATTTTGCACTTCCTCCAGTTCATACTAATTGGCACATGTGCCAAATTTTCATGTTTCATATTAATTACACATTTAGGTTTCCAATGCAATTTTTTTTTCAATTTTGTCCTTCCTCTTACATCTAGGTTGGGAAGCTCAATAGTCACTAATAAACAATTGAAAAAGATAGAAAGAACATGTATGGAAGAGTATTTTTGATATTTTACTATGTCAAAGTGATTAATCTCGAGGTTTTTCAATATGTGTGAAAAGTAACAATTTGTCAATTAATATGAATCGGAGGGAATATCACATAACATAAACTAACACATAATAGATTTAAAAATAGAAGGTAATTAAATTAGATTGTAAATAAAGCCAGGAAAGAAATGGCCTAAAAGTAGAAAAGGAAACAAAATTCATGCGTTATGGTAGATTGGTAGATCACAATATAGTTACTTCTTCTAAAAATCTCAACCAAAATTTATATGAATGTTAAAGTGTTTGTGTCTCAATAAGATTATGTGAAGGTATTGCAAATATATTCTTATACCCCCAAACTTGTTTATGATCGTATAATGCAAATATATTCTCATACTTTTTTTATGAAAACTTAAATTTTGAATTATAATTAGAAGAGTTCATAAATACGCACAACACGATTTCATTCATGCGAAAAAGCAGGCTCTTCAATTGTAGGCCTCATGTTAGCACACAATTATGTCGAGAATTATCAAAAGTTTTTTTTTTATGATAAAACTTTGGTGGAGAAGTTTTAGAAGTGTAGAAAAAAAAGAGCCATAGTCTTTACCATAAAAAAAATCTTTCGATTTTGTTTTCTTTTTCCTTTTTTGCCATCTCCTTTCTCCTTTAATTTACAACTTATTTTAATTACATTCCCTTCTAAAATCTATGGAGCTGTTTGTATCGCATCTCGGAAAATTATTTCCCATTTCCGAGAGGCGAGACAAACAAGCCCAACTTTTTCCCAGATAATTGCCTTTGGGAGATTATTTCCCAAACCAAGTGGGCTAGTCCTATACAAATCCTACCCTACTCATCAGTCAACAATCTCCAGACGCTTTCACCTTTTCTCCTCCTCTCTTCTCTTTCAACATCTCAAAACTTTTCTCTTTCTAGACTCTGGTTTACAATTTTTCTGGAATTATTGACATTAATTATAAAATTGTCATTCATTTTTATTATTCTAGACAATATGAAGACAACTTAATATGTTATTTTCATACGTAGATTAATCTGAATATTGTGTAATAACTATTAGGTTAATATTTTAAGGATATTGTGTAATTTCTAGCATATTTAATATGTCATTTGAATGAATCCGTCGGTGAGATAAAATAATTAAAATAATTTTATTTAAAAAATTCAAAAAAATGAAAATTAATCTACTTTATTTTTAATTATTTTAGAAAACACAAATAACTAATTATAAAATATTATTTACCACATATATTACATATAATACATACACCAATAAAATATTATATATAACTAACTGAGGTGACATAAAGTCTTACACTATCTTACACTTAATTCAAACCTACACAAAAAATTTACACCTACTTTTTTTTTTTTCCAAACAACTCTCTCAAAACTCAAACAAACAACACTACGTAAATCAAGATTATTTCCCAAACCTCGATCACTTTCCAAAATCACTCTCCCAAAGGTCAAATAAACAGGCCCTATTAAGTGTGGGTATATGTTACTCGATACATAACAACTTTTAAAAAGAAAACACTTGTCAATCACACAATAGTGTGACACAAAGGCGTGACTCTAATGTGTGATAGATTCCGCATATTTGCCTTTCTTGAACTAGGCAAGATACTCTCCAATAAAAGCTTCCAAATATTTTTGTTCTACAACTATCTATCTTAATTCAATCAAAATAAAGTATTCAAAATAATCTGGTAACTGGTAATAAAAAAGAAATTTTTTCAAGAGTGTTTATATGCTTCATTAGTCCGCATATATTGTCCCAGGAGCAAATGCTTGCGATTGCAAAAGGGCTAAAACTATCTTTTATAAACTTCATATCATAGTAATAAGAGGCGTATGGCGCAGTATGTTTAGCGCGGAGTTTTTAGAAAATGAAGTACATTTTATATTTTTTTAATAATAATTATGGATTTTTAAATATATTATTTTCAACTAAGAGTCTAAAGTATATAAAAACAATAAAACCAAGAAAATTTAGTTCATTATTCCAAAATAAGTCCTAAATATCCAAAAAATAGCAAAAACTACAAAAACAAGCAAATAACCTAAAAGTACTAGAAAATTATAATAATTAGTAAACCCAAAAGTATGATATCTAAACTCTATAAAGCCTAAAAAGCATCAATCATAAAGCTCATCGTCACTAGACTATATTTTTAGATTTTTCACAAGAATTAGATATTTTTAAATTTTAACCTAAGTGGGCTGAACCTTTTTTTTCACAAATTAGGTTAAAAGTTAAAACATGACTGGAGCTGGAACACATTTAAACAAAAGAAAGCACCATTTTTGATTTCTGCCTTTTAAAGGCAGAAAAACTAAAGCGCACTTAATTTGTCGCCTAAATTAGTGCATTATACTGCGATAGCGCCACATGGGGCGCGCCAATTGGATAGTGGCTACGCAAGACGCAACCATGCGATACACCTGAGCTATAACAAATAACAAGTTTTAGTGTGCTTTTGACTACTATGCTTCATTTGTCACTTGATTTTGAATAACAATTACTTGAATTCTAGATTTATTTAATTAATAAATTTTGTTGTTAATTCCTCATTTTACCGAATTGTTTGTCCTATCATATAATCAAGGGCCAATTTTGCGGAGCTTACAACCAATTCTTCATCCGATGGTGGAATTTGAGCACCAAAGCTGAACATCAAAAAATAAAATAAAATAATTCAATGCAACATGAACAATGAAATCACTTTAATTACAAGAACAAATGAAAATAATTAAGAAGATAAGAATTAATTAATTAATTAATTGACCTTTGGAGAAAATGGTTGAAGAAGCCGAAAAGCTGTCGTGTAGCTTAGATGGGTTTTCTTTGAAGAAAGTGACTCTTCAGCATCTCAATCGATTTCGAATCCATCTTCTTAAGTAGTACACTCTCCTTTTGCGTTATAAATTTTTTTTTGACAAAATCGAATATATGTCTTAATTGTCAACTTTTCAGGAAATCTTTTGTTCTAGGAATTTCCGAAATATATATACATGTAATACGAGTCAAGGGCTTGTCTGGGTTAGCCCATTAATAAAACGCGGTAAATTTGTCGTTAGACTTAGTGCACTATAGCGCGATAGCGCCACATTGGACGCGCTAATTGGAAGAGAATGAATCTTTTTCTCGAAGGATCAGAAAAAAGCGGGTCCGGATCTCCTGCGGGAATGATAAATTCCAAAAGAAAAAACAGTGGTAGCGGCTGCGCATGACGTAATGATGCGATACACCAGGGCTATAGCGAATAGTGTGCTTTAACGCGCGTTATTAACTACTCTGCTTCATATGGATAATTAGATTCATACTAAACCTAAGGTGCAATGTGATCTACTTCTGGCTAATCCTATATATATGCTTCACTCATAACAACAAATGCTTGTGTAATGATAGAAGCTTCCTGCAATGAATATCAATATCATGATATCAAAATATTGAACAAGCCTATTAAAAAAAAAATGACAAAATATGGAGATGAATTAATATTACATAGTACCTTTTCGCTTGATCAGCTTTTGAAGAATCAATGTCGAGTGTTGTTTCATATTCGTCTTCAGATTCATTTAGTCTATTGAAAGAAGATGATTCACTTGTAGTCCATGACTTGTCCCTTGAACCAGCTGAGTTCATAGACATGGTAGGTACCACAAGTGTTGTGGATGCTTCGGCCTCTTGTTGTACATTTGACGGTTCATTTCTTGCACCTACAACATCGAAACACTGCCCGAAATCCAAAACTGAGAATTCCGCCTCTTGTTGTACATTTGATAGTTCCTTTGCACGTGCAACATCAAAGCACATCCCGAAATCCAAAATTGAGTATTCCGCATCTTGTTGCACATTTGACGCTTCTTTTCCTGCACCCGCAACACCAGAACACAACCCGAAATCCAAAACTTAGTATTTCGCCTCTTTTTCTACATTTGACGGTTCCATTATTATGCTTCTTGTTGTTAAAAGATGAAGTGAAATCTCCTAATTATTACGCCTACACTAATTAATCTCCATTTGTCTCATATGCTGCATGGCTCTCAAGAATTTATTCAACTGATGTTTTTAACTTTTTCAAAACCGCAAAACTTAATATCCAAAATCAGGTTATTTTAACTTACACCATTGAGCTATTGTTATATTTGGCAGTCACCCTTGACAATTACACCCCTTCTATTAGTTGACAGTCAATTTCACCGTTAAATATTAACAAAATGTCCATATAAATTAATCCTCTAATAGCTAGCGGAATTCATTCTAATATTATGAACTTTGCATAAATGAAAATTGCTTTATTTTGTATGCAATTTTGCAATTTTTTTTAACGAAAAACACAAATTTGTTCTTTCTATGTTCCAATACAGAAACTCAAATACTGGTATTGATTTTATGCACCAAAACTATAACCAGAGTAACAAAATAAAAATATTATGTGCAATAATACTATGCTTAATACTTTCATATTAAAAAAAATACAAAAATAAATATATAAGTTCCACCATTTTTGAATTTAATCGTTGCAAAATATTAGTGTGGCCCACTGATATTTTCATAACTGAAATCATCTAGTTAAATAGTTGCATCAAATGTCTTTTGGAACAGTACAAAATAATACTATCAGACATAAATTTAACTCCAACACATCAAAACAAAAAGGTAGTAATTTTATGTAGTAAACACAATTAACAACTTTGCACTATATATCAAAACAAAATGTTGGAGATAACCTTTGAATGTTATGAAAGTTGCTCCATTAATAATCTGTAACAAAAAAAGTTTATGAATATTAAGTTTATATGTGATATTAATGTTATGAAAATCTTTAAAGTTAACTAATCAAACTTACGAAGCGTTGTAACCATTATTGACCCCCTGAGCATTATGGATATCCATTGGACGTGTGATCTACAAAGATTAAATAGAGTTATAGATTTTGCTATTTTATAAAATCAAATTAACATATGCATATTTTATTAAACCACCTCTTGGTTGCTAGAAGAATATGGGGGCATTTCGGTTATAATTTTCGTGCATAAATTCAACACCATTATATTTATTTGAATTTTTGAATTAGAAATATAAAAAGAACAAACTTGTGTTTTTTTTTTTTTTTTGGCAAAATTCCATATAAATAAAGCAATGTTATTTTTCCAAAGTTCATAATGTTAGACTGAGTTCAACTAGTTATTAGAGGGTAATTTGGACATTTGATTAATATTTAACGGTGGATTGGATGGTCAACTAACGGAAGGGGATTGACTACCAAAATTTGAGAAGTTTTGGGGGGTGACTGCCGAATAATAATTCTTGTCGTCCCATACACCATTTTCAAAGAACTACAAAGGTAAAATTAATTTATACTTTTTGCGATGACTTTCTATCTTGTTCGCATTAGTTTCTACCTATAAACTTTAAGCAAAATCAAGTAAGGTATCTATTTCCATCTTTAAACCTTCAAAATTTGAATATTATTCTAATGTCTAACAAAAATAAATGAGATTAAGCACTATGTGTTAAAATAATTTAAATGACATTTTTAAGCATCAAGGCTATCTACTCATCATCTGAATCCAAATTTCGTGTCACGTGCAAATCAGAAGCTGCCTTTTCCCATAAGCCCACCATCTCTTGCCATCCATCATGCTTTATATCCCATTGCTGAATCACGGTTGATCTAACATAACATTGCATAAATCATTATCACTAATATTCACATATTAAATATGTAACATGTTGTAACATGCAATGCATTGGATGAATTGTTCAATAAAAATTCATATATTTTGACAGTCTGATTTTTATTTAATCGAAGAGCTACGTCGTATAATTAAGAGTTATGAATCAAACCATTCAATATAGGTTATGAAGCAATTGTGATTTCATAAAATGCAAAAGATCGACCTAGAAGCATTCATATGAACTTAACCATCACGAAATAAACAATTTTAACTACCGTTAAATACCGTTACAACCGTTTTTGCATTTTCATATGGAATTTTGTTCGATAAGTAACATAAGAATTTGGAAAGCAATAAAAAAAACACGTCCCAAAATGAGCTAATAAGTCAAAGTTACTGCTTCGTAATTGTCATTGTAACTTTACATGATTACGAAAACCACTTGATAAATTACTTGAATTCTAGATCTATTCAATTTAAATTTTTTTGTAATTAATTCTTTATTTTTATCGAAATGTTAGACCTAACATGGTCTAACATATAATAAAGGGCCGATTTTGAGGAGGTTATCACCAATTCTTCATCCGATGGTTGGATTTCAGCACCAAAGCTAGAAATGATAAATAAAATTAAATAAAATAATTAAATGAAAAATGAACAATGAAATCACATTAATTTCAAGAAAAATGAAAATAAGAAGAGAGGAATTAATTACTTAATTAATTGACCTGTGAAGAAAATTCTTGAAGAAAGCGAAAGAGCGGTCATGTATCTCTGAAGAAAGTCAACTAGCTCTTAAACATCTCAACATATCGATTTCAAATCCATCTTCTTCACCCTCCATTTGCGTTGCGTACAAAGTTTGACAACATTGAATATATGTCGTTGTTGTCAACTTCTTAGGGTATCTTTTGTTCTAGGAATTTACGAAAATATATAATACGGGTTAGGGGCTTGTCTAAGTTAGCCAATGAATTTATAAAGCGCACTAAATTTGTTGTCAGGTTTAGTGCGCTATAGCGCAATAGGGCACATTGGACGCGTTAATTGGAAAGCAGCTTCACATGGCGCAACGATGCGATACACTCATAAAACCAAATGCATATGTGATGCTATTAACTACTATGCTTCATATGGATAATTAGATTCATACTAAACCTAAGGTGCAATGTGATCTACTTCTAGCTAATCCTATATATGTGTTTCACTCATAACAAGAAATGCTTATATATGTGAAGTTAGTGATGATCATGATCATGTTCAATTTTGAAATGAAATTTCTACCAGCTGAGTTCATAGACATGGAAGGTACCACAATCGCTACAAATGCTTCTGCCTCTTGTGGTACATTTGACGGTTCCTTTCCTTTACTGCACCATCGGAACACTGCTCGAAGTCCAAAACTGAGTATTTCGCCTTTTGTTATACATCTGACGGTTCCTTCCCTGCACCTGCAACATCGAAGCACAACCAGAAATCCAAAACCAAGTATTCCACCTCTTGTTGTACCTTTGACGGTTCTTTTCCTGCACCTGCAACATCGGAACACAACCCGAAATCCAAAACTGAGCATTCTGCCTCTTGTTGTTTATTACGCCTCTTGTAGTTAAAGGAAGACGTGAAATCTCCTCATTATTACGCCTACACTGATTAATCTCCATTTGTCTCATATGCCGCATGGCTCTCAAGAATTTATTCAATTGAGGTTTTAACTTTTTCAAAACCACAAAACTTAATATACAAAATCAGGTTATTTGCACTTACACTCCCTGAACTATTATTATTATTTGGCAGTCACCCTTGACAATTACACCCCTTTCGTTAGTTGACCGTCAATTTCACCGTTAAATATTAACCAAATGTCCAAATTAACCCTCTAATAGAATTCATTATAAAATTAAGAAATTTTGGAAAAATGAAATCTTGCTTTATTTATATGCAATTTTGCCAATTATTTTTTATGCAAAATACAAATTTATTCTTTCTATGTTTCTAATCCAAAAATTCAAATAATGATGCTGAATAAATGCACAAAAATTATAACCATAGTAACAAAATAAAAAAATTATGTGCAATAGTACCATGCTTAATTCTTTCATAGCTAGAAAAATACCAAAACAAATATATAAGTTTCACCATTTCTGAATTTAGTCCTTGCAAAATACTAGTGTCAGTAGGCATTCACCGATAATTACATAGCTAAAACCATGTAGCTAAATTAGTTGCATCAAATGTCCTTTGCAACAGTACAAAATAATACCATAATACATAAATTGAACTCCAACATTTCAAAATAACAAAGTAGTAACTGCATATACCAAACACAACAAACAACTTTAGTCCCCAAGGCATTAGCGAAGTGGTAAGGACTGAGGTGATATGGGGAATCTTTCCTCTTGCAACACAAGTTCAAACCTCGTGTGGCACAAATTTCCACTGAAATATTATGGAGTTTGTGCTGGGGTTGGTATTATGTTGACTCTCTCCCTCAGAACCCTTATATCCATGAACATCCCCCAATTTTCATACTTCTTAGGCAAGGATCCTCTGACACAGGTTGGAGGTATCTCTTTCGGGATTAACCTTTTAAAAAAAATACTAACTGCTTTGCACTTCACGTCAAAACAAAATGTTGCAGATAACCTAGTTAAGGATGTTATGAAAACAGCTCCATTAATAACATGTAACAAAAAAAATTATAAATTTTCAATGTGATTTTAACATTACAATTTTTTAAAGAGTTAACTAATCAAACCTATGAAGTGGTGGAACCATTATTGACCCCCGTGAGAGTTATGGATCCTCCAAAGATTCTATACAATTATTGAATTTGTTACTGCATAAACTAAATTAAAATATGCATGTTAAATTAATACCACCTCTTGGTTGCTAGAAGAGTGGGGGCATTCTGGTTATAATATTTGGATTAGAAACATAGAAAGAAAAAACTTGTATTTTGTGTTATTTTTTTTGGCAATAAGAATTGTACGTTTTCAGGAGTGTTGAAACTCATCTCCCATTTTCCTTGTCATTTTAATCCGGGAACTAAACATAGCATATATGTCACGACTCTTAACAGATGTGACTATATATTAAATCATTAAAATTCAACTTGGAATCAAATCATTCAATATAGGTTATGAAGCAATTGTTATTTCATAAAAATGCAAAAGATCGATCTAAAAACATTCATATGAACTTAACCATCGCGGAACAAGTGGGATCGGATCACCAACAATTATATATCTACTTTTGAACTGGATCGAATAACGACAACAACAACAAAGAAATAAACAAGTTTAAGTACCATGACATATCGTTACGCTCGTTTTTGCATATGAAAATTTGTTCGATAAGTAACATAAAAATTTGGAAAGCAATAAATAATACACGTCTCAAAATGAAAATTAGTCAAAATAATTGGTTATTAATTGTGATTGTTATTGATTATGAATACCAATTGATTAATTACTTGGATTCTTGATCTATTTAATTAATCAAATTTTGTAATTAATTCCTTATTTTACTTTACCAAATTGTTTGTCCTATCATATAAGTAAGGGCCGATTTTGAGGACTTACCACCAATTCTTCATCCGATGGTGGGATTTGAGCACCAAAGCTGAAAATGAAAAATAAAATAAAATAATCCAATGCAATATGAACAATGAAATCAGATTAATTACATGAACAAATGAATAAGAAGAGAAGAATGAATTTATTAATTCACCATTGGAGATTTTTTTGAATATGTCTTAGTTGTCAACTTTTCAGGGTATCTTCTGTTCTAGGAATTTCCGAATATATATATACATGTAATACGGGCCAAGGGCTTGTTTTGGTTAGCCAATTTATAAAGCGCGTTAAATTTGTCGCCGGCCAGGTTTAGTGCGCTATAGTGCGATATCGCCATATTGGGCGAGCTAATTGGATTGCGACCCCGCATGCGATACACATAGGCTATAGCGAATATCACGCTTTAGCGTGCGCTATTAACTACTATGCTTCATATGGATAATTAGATTCATATTAAACCTAAGGTGCAATGTGATCTACTTCTGGCTAATCCTATATATATGATTCAATCATAAAAACAAATTTATATATGTTATGCTAGTGTTGATCATGTTCAAGTTTGAAATGAAATTTCTTGTATCCAAAAAGGATAATTTCAGAAAATTATTCAACTGATACATGTAAAATTAATCGAGCGCTTAGAAAATTGAGCAAGTTGACTTGTAAATTGAACGATTTTAGAGAGAACAACTCAGCTGTGCAAATTTTGAGGATACACAATCAATCTTTCTTCTACTATAGAAGTGAAACTATTTTACACAAATGTAAAATTTTTATATAGCATTCTGTAAATTTTACACCTACATGCACAATTAAACAAAAATAGCTTACAACCATGTCTAAGATACAATTAAAACATTTAAGTCGAGGAATAATACAAACACGTATACATAATGCACATTATGAACCATCATGCAACTCGTGTCCATTTTATTTGCAATCCCGCCTTTAATGAATACAATTACAGAGCTAATGAATCAATTAATAATTAACCCAAAAAAAATGTAGGGGAAAATAACAGAGCTAAATATTGAGACTAATTGTTCCACATTGATTGAAAACAATAATCGAGTCCACTTTATCAGGTCTTGGAAAATCCTTACCTTACAAACTAACTTTGAGGTAGAGTTAGGCCCAAACCATGTGAGTGGACTTAGTGGTGAATTCTAATACTAAATGCAAAAATACCACCTGTGTTTTTCCTGCTCGTTTGCGATCCTGCGGCACACAGGGAGCAAGCATCACTAGCCTAACTTTTTAATTTTTTCAAATTTCTAACTTTAAAAAATAGTCCTGTAACTTTGGGATTCATTAAAAAATAGTTCAATTTTAATTTCTAGTCCTTTGCATAACAAATTTTGTCCTCTAACTTTCGATAAGTTTTAATTTTCAAAGTATGTTCAATATAGTTTTAGAACTATTTTTCTAAAATTTCCAAATTTACGAGGCCATTTTAAAAATTTGCCCTCATTTTATTTGTGTGGGATAATGTTGTCAATGGGATGGATTTTAATCCGTTCGACCTGATTTATTTGGATTTTAATCTAATTAAAGATTCAGTGGATCTGATTCCATCATAAAGATCTGTAATTCGAAACACGTGGAGCGAATATGAATCCGATATGTTAAAGTTTTGTATTTGAGAATAAATAATAAAATTATATATATAAAAATAAATAATATTAATAATATTTTATCATCAATTTAAGAAGATAGTATGTTGGATAAGGATGAAGATGAAGGCACTGAAGACAATTTATAAAGGGAGGTTTTGAAGATTTCCAAAACTTCAAGATTGGCTAAGTATGGGTTAACTTAGCTGATGATCCCTTTGAAGAAATTTTGACTAAGTAATGAAGACATCAGAAGAGTCAAGTTTCAAGGTCCAAGACTTCTGATCTACTGAAGGAAAGATATCAGACTGATGAAGATTAGCCGACTCAAATCAGATTTGTTCAAGTTTGAGATCAGCCGAGTTCGCCATCAGACTTGCACTTCCGACAGCCAAGTGGAAAGGATCATAAAGTCTTCCCAACGGTAATAAATGCCCCTTGGAGTAATAAATGCTGAAGTACAAGGTTATTAAAGACAAATGATTGAAGAAATGCTTCGCATCAGCTGGGTGCATTTAATGCTGCCTGCAGAATAGTACTGCTCACAGTACGGACAGACTGCAAAAGAGCCGTTCGCGGATTTTAAGGACCAGTACTCGAGGAATTTGAATCTTGTCTCTCTTCAACGGACATTTTTGAAACCTCAAGTATAAATAGCTGAAAGAGACGAAGATAATGCAAGCAACACATTTTCTGAGAGAATTTTTGAAGCAGAACTTTTAAGTCTCAAAGAACATCTCACTCATCAGCTTAGTCATTTGTTGACGAAAAGCGAAGTTGAAGAACAAAGCTAAACACATCTTCTGAGTGAATTTGTAATACAGAGTGTTGTGAGAAGTAGATATCCATCTAAGTGAGTGATATTACTTCAGAGAGTAGGATTTCTTACTACGAACTTACGGCCTGTTCATTTGTTGTAAGGCGTAAGCAGAGTATACTGATTACTGTGTGTTTTTAGTATAACCCAAGATCTTTGTGACTTGGACGAGTGGATTAAAGGATATTCACATCCATATAACCACTATAAAAATTACCTGTGTTTTTACATTGCTTTTAAACTTGCATATTTTCTGATTGCATAAAAACACATTAAGTTAACTGTTTGAAAACTACTTGAAAGGAGTTTATAAAACTGGGGAAACATTTTTCAAACTGCTGAGATTACTTGTGAAAAACACTTTGAAAAATCCGCTGCAAATACTCTAAGTACTAAAACTGATTTTAACAAAATCAGCTAAGTAACAATCAGACGAGTGGTCAACAAAGCTGTTTAAAGATTTGTTCGCGAACAGAATTGTAACTTACCCTTCTGATCAGCTTAGTTTGTTCAGTTAGAGAAAAGTTTTAAAGTTAAAATTTGGAAGAAAATTTTAAAGAGGTTTATTCACCCCCCCTCTAAACCTCTTCTGACCACTTGGGACCAACAAGTGATATCAGAGCAGGTGGTTCATTTGAATCAGCTGCCTGATCAACGAGCTTGATCCAAGTGTTTTTCAAAGGTTTTAAAACTTTTTCAAAAGAGCATATTTTTTTTGAAAAATCAAAACTTTTTGAAAAATGGACTGTATCAGCCATGTTCCCCACATTGCTGGTATGTCTTTTGAAGACTGGAAGATCAGAATGGAGATCTTCTTAGCTGCCTATAATAATAACATGTACACATGTATCATAAAAGGTCCATTCAAATTCACCAAGACCATTATAGTTGACGAAGCTGAACTGGTGGTGGAAAAAGATCTTTCAGAGATGACAGCCGAAGAGATATAGCTGTTCAATCTGGATAAAGTTGGCCGTTTCATCATGACTAAAGCCCTGGACAATGATCGGTTTGACAAAGTGAAACATTGCAAAACTGCAAAGGAGATGTGGGATAAGGTTCGTGATATGAGCGAAGGAAACGACGCCATCAAAGAGCATCAGCTCAGTGTTGCCTTGGAGAAGCTGGACAACTTCAAGATGAAATCTGGAGAGACCATTGATCAGATGGATACCAAGTTTACCAGAACATTGAATGAAGTTCAAAAGCTGGGAAAGACCTTCACTGACAAGGAGATCACCGTCAGAGTTCTGAAGGCTCTGCCTCCCAAGTTCAACATGAAGGTGACAGCAATGGAAGTGTCAAGAGATCTGGGAAAGATTTCTCTTACAGAGCTGTTCTCCGTACTCACGGCGTATGAGTATAAACTGCCTAGAATGGGTGTTGAAGAAACCTCAACTTCAAGTCCCACAGCTGCACTTGTCGCTGCTGAAAATCCTAAGAGGCCAGCTCACAAAAGCAAAGACGTGGACTCATCTGATGAAGCCACAATACTCAACAAAAAGGAGTACACTGCTGGAGACGTTGCATTGCTGATGAACAACTTTAAAAAGTTCTACAGACGAAAAATGAAGAACAAATATAACAATGCTTCTACTTCTAACCCTACTTCTTCCTCTCAGGATAAAGATTCTTATAAATCTAAGAAGATGTGCTATAATTGCAGGAAACTGGGTCATTTCATTAGAGACTGCCCATATCCTAAAGCTGAGAAGTATACTGAAGAAGAAAAGAGAGTCAGAAAAGAAAGAAAACATCAGAAAGCTAAGGCAATGGTAGCAGAAGCAGAAAAGCCAGCTGCCATTTACTCATCTGATTCAGATTCTGACACTTCTGACGAAGAGTCTACTGATGAAGAGAGCCCTGCCCTTCTCTGCCTGATGGCTAAGGAATCTGATGACTCTGAGGATAGTGAGGTAACTCCTCTTGAGAATGAACTATTTAGTTCATTTGAACAAATGGTGCTTAACAA
>CM064880.1:22128597-22349359 GCA_003313485.2 Penstemon barbatus
TTGAGAAGTCCTTAGCTTACTATGATCAAAAGCTGATGCTGAAGACTTTGTTCAATCAGGAGAAATCAAGATACATCAACTGGAGAGACAGCAGATTGAACAAATCCATACGTGAACTTCAAAACTCGAGGGAGTTAGCTGATGAAGAACAATGGGTTCTTAATTGGCTAAGAACAGATTCTATTCAGAAGGCCCTGGATCCCAGTTATGTCAGAGACATAATGCATCAGTATGCAAAGGAGTTTGCACTGGAGGAGGCCAAGAAGATAGACAACTCCCTGCCTGCCAAGAGAAGAAAATCTGACAATGCTGAAGAAAGAGCAGTGCAAATTGCTGTTATGACCGCCTTGAAGAGATGGGCAGAAAGGTCAAGATATCAGCAGGGTCACTCGAGTGAGTTACCCCAACTGCCAAGTATCCAGCATATTATTTTTGGCAAGGAAGTGAAGGATTACTGTGAGGTGCCCAAGGGGAATAACGCTTTTGTCAACCCCTGGATCATTGTGAGGCAAATTAGACAAACAACATGCTTCAATGATGATGGCACAATCACTGATCTGTTCTATGATGACGTCACTGATGAACACAAAGCTGCTGACAAGTCTACTGACAAGTCTGCTGACAAGCCCTTAGCCATTGGGTGGAATGCTAAGGCTTCTGAAGATCATCAGGAGACGAAGATGGAAGATGTCCCTGTCCACCAGGCGACTGAAGAAAAGGATGAAGCTGATGCTTCTGCTTCATCAGGTGATGAACACTCATCACTGATGGAAGCTTTCCAATTGCTGATGGAAGATTCGTTAAAGGAACTGGAAGAGAAGCATCACAAGCAGCTGATGAAGGTCAAAGAGGAGCTGAAGAATGAGCTTAAGACATAATTGGCAGAGTCAAATAAACTTCAGCTGGAAACTGTGCAACAGTCTACTGAAAAGATTATCAAGACTGAAATCACAAGTATCCCTATTCCTCAAGACAATTCTTTGCAGTTAGTTCACAGCTTAAATGACATGAACAGAAATGTGGAAGATGTGAAAGGTGATGTAAATCATCTTCATGCTGCCCTTCAAAGAGCTGAGAACAAGATCGCTGATCTGACTGCAACCTTCATCAAAGTCAGTGAAGAGGAGAAGGAAATCAATTTAGGGATGTTGCATGAAGTATCAAATGCTGCACAGGAAATTCAAAATGAGATTGCAACTATAAACCTTAACATTGACTACTTCAATGACCAAACTGACAACATCAGCACAACTCTTCATCACCTTACAGCAAGTCATGATGTAGTGAATCAGAACTTGAAGAATATAGGTGCTGCTATGAAGGTTCCAACAGTTGCCCTAAACCCTGCTGCTAAACCTGAAGAAGTCATCAAGTCTGATAATGACAAAAAGGGGGAAGAGAAAAGGGGAGAATCAACCAAGGAAACCTCTACTGAAGCCAACAAGACTGATAAAGCTACTGATTTGACCAAGCCTGCTGAAGAAGAAACTGGAAAGGTTCAAGGCGAAGACAAATCTGAAAAAGAGACCAAGGAAGAAGCCAAACCTGATGAAGTAATGGCTGAATCCAAAGAATCTACTGCTGATCAATCAGAGCCTTTAACTAAGTACAAAAATACAGAATCAGCTAGGAAGGCGATGGAACTTCTGAGAGAGCAGCAACTCAAAGAGAAGATGGAAGCTGCTAAAGAAGTCATCCTAGGTGAAGAAGCTGATGAAGATGAAGAAGAAGATGATGAGGAGTCATCTTATGAGTATGAAGAAGTGCTTGAAGAATCTGATGAAGAAGCTGATAGTTAGAACTTGTAAAATCCTTGTAATCAGTTTACTTTATCCATTCTTTAGACATCTCATCTGATGAACTTGTACTTGTAATCATTTTCAAATATAAATAAACAGACAAGTTCAATCCAATATACTTTTTCTATCTCAGAAAATTTTGAGGATTACATTCTTTAGTTTAGGTATTTTAACAGGTACTTAGCTGAAGTTTTGTCATCATCAAAAAGGGGGAAATTGTTGGATAAGGATGAAGATGAAGGCACTGAAGACAATTTATAAAGGGAGGTTTTGAAGATTTCCAAAACTTCAAGATTGGCTAAGTATGGGTTAACTTAGCTGATGATCCCTTTGAAGAAATTTTGACTAAGTAATGAAGACATCAGAAGAGTCAAGTTTCAAGGTCCAAGACTTCTGATCTGCTGAAGGAAAGATATCAGACTGATGAAGATCAGCCGACTCAAATCAGATTTGTTCAAGTTTGAGATCAGCCGAGTTCGCCATCAGACTTGCACTTCCGACAGCCAAGTGGAAAGGATCATAAAGTCTTCCCAACGGTAATAAATGCCCCTTGGAGTAATAAATGCTGAAGTACAAGGTTATTAAAGACTAATGATTGAAGAAATGCTTCGCATCAGCTGGGTGCATTTAATGCTGCATTTAATGCTGCCTGCAGAATAGTACTGCTCACAGTACGGACAGACTGCAAAAGAGCCGTTCGCGGATTTTAAGGACCAGTACTCGAGGAATTTGAATCTTGTCTCTCTTCAACGGACATTTTTGAAACCTCAAGTATAAATAGCTGAAAGAGACGAAGAGAATGCAAGCAACACATTTTCTGAGAGAATTTTGGAAGCAGAACTTTTATGTCTCAAAGAACATCTCACTCATCAGCTTAGTCATTTGTTGACGAAAAGCGAAGTTGAAGAACAAAGATAAACACATCTTCTGAGTGAATTTGTAATACAGAGTGTTGTGAGAAGTAGATATCCATCTAAGTGAGTGATATTACTTCAGAGAGTAGGATTTCTTAGTGATTTCTTACTGCGAACTTACGGCCTGTTCATTTGTTGTAAGGCGTAAGCAGAGTATACTGATTACTGTGTGTTTTTAGTATAACCCAAGATCTTTGTGACTTGGACGAGTGGATTATAGGATATTCACATCCATATAACCACTATAAAAATTACCTGTGTTTTTACATTGCTTTTAAACTTGCATATTTTCTGATTGCATAAAAACACATTAAGTTAACTGTTTGAAAACTACTTGAAAGGAGTTTATAAAACTGGGGAAACATTTTTCAAACTGCTGAGATTACTTGTGAAAAACACTTTGAAAAATCCGCTGCAAGTACTCTAAGTATTAAAACTGATTTTAACAAAATCAGCTAAGTAACAATTAGACGAGTGGTCAACAAAGCTGTTTAAAGATTTGTTCGCGAACAAAATTGTAACTTACCCTTCTGATCAGCTTAGTTTGTTCAGAGAAAAGTTTTAAAGTTAAAATTTGGAAGAACATTTTAAAGAGGTTTATTCACCCCCCACCCCCTCTAAACCTCTTCTGACCACTTGGGACCAACATAGTAGTTAATGATTCGTTCATAAATTCAAATTTATGCAAATTTTCACCTAAAAATATGAATATTAATAAAGAAAGTTTGAACATGTGAAATAAATTTAATAAAATTGTAAAGTTTACAAACTGGTTTTAAGAAAAAAATCTGGTGTAATATTTTAAAACAAAGATTTTATTTGATTCGAAAAAGATTCGATATCCAAAAGATTTTGATCAAGATCAATTGGAGTCAAGAAATTCAGACCCAAACAAGATCCGAATCCGATCCAATGAGTAACAAAGAGTTGTTGTACGTTGAGGCGCTTGTCAATGGGTAGCCCATGCTAAATACTTGGGACTACGGGTGGATAAGAGTGATGGATGGATTAAGGCAGCAAACGTGCATGGAAAACCACTTGGGGGCTTGGAAGGGCCTAGCCGGTTTTATGGTAGCATCGATGAACGAGTAGAAATTGGTGTTGGGACTGGATATCTTCCGCAAGGTAAATGCTTTCCCATTGCCTCGTTTCAATTCCTTATGCATATTGGACAGGGACAAGCCGTGCCAGCTGCTAGCTACACAACCGTCGAGTAAAAAAACCAAGGATGGGCCAACAAGGGTGTCAGGGATGCGTTTCATCACAAGTATAGTCAAATAAGGACCGACAATGGCTGGACATCACAGAAGTGGTAGTTCTAACATTTCAATCAAACGAGGTAGCAAAAACAAAGTGTTGCCCAAGGGACCATCACCTTCGGGGAAGGTGACAAACATATTAGGTCAAGAGTCGAAGAGACAACCATGCCTGCTTGGAGCATGGGACATATCCACAAACTCAAGCAACTTTGCAAGTCAAGGAAGCTTGGGTGCTACAAGCAACAAATCGACGAGGGCATCATTAGAATAGGTGGGAGAGAATGTCACGCCCTAACATCTTGTACGATCAAAGTAGCCCAGTCATGGCACAATAAAAATGATCACAACCAAATAGGACACTGAATTTTCCGGAGAATTCATGGAGAATCCACACAAAACTAGAGGTTTCCAGGAAATTTTAGCAATGTTGAAAAGTCTACATACTTGGAGAGTGTGGAATATTCTAGGTCATCCCAAAATATTTTATAAGCTTGGAAGACCTTGGAAAAATTATAATACTCTCTCCGTCCCAATTTTTTTGGCTCCACGGGTACAATTGACCAGTCAACTTGACTAAATTTGTAAAAATTATAATAAATAATTTAATTAATATATTTTACTATAAGTTGATAAAATCTTATAACACTATATATATTAATATTTAAAAGGTTTAATACACCACAAATGTGAATAATTTAATATGATAAGTCACCTAAAAGATTGAAAAGTTTGACCGAGTACTGTAGCAAAGGGAGCAAAATAAATGGGATGGAGGGAGTACTCTTTTGAACACTCCAGAACCTTAGGGAACTTTGTACTTAGTGTAAACAATGTACTTAGAACCTTGTAGAATTTAGTTGGGAAAATAGTAGAACATTCTAGTTGGTAGGAAAGTTCTAGATGTAGAATCCTAAACACTAGATCAAGTTAATCTCAACGATCCATTAGGGATGTTGATTAGTATAAACAGGTAGGTCATTCATTTGAACTAACCATCCAAGAAATCATATACATAGGAATTTTGCACATCCCTTGTCCCAACATAATCACCACCCCCGCACAATTATGCACTTTATTTTCTCTTTCAGGCAAACATCCACATCCACCTTTATGTTTCTCGCAAACCACCAAAGGTGAAGATTAGCCACTTCCTAAACACCTCCTGAAAATTCAAACGCCACATAAATTAACTTTTTTCCAACTTCACTCCCCCAACATTACCATTTCTCTCTATATATCTCACACCACCAGTAGCGCTACCGCTGCCTAAATACTGCCTTAATAGAGTTCTCAACCACCACCTCCAACTAACTTCATTGTCAAAAGATGTGTACATTTCAGGAAGCCATCTGGTTTTGTAGGCACATGGTCTTATTGTGTTTTATTTTTGCGTGTGCAACAGAGGTTTGTGGTGTATACTAAATACTTGTAGCGTATTATCATGATTTTGATGGGGAAAAAGGCCGAAAAAAGAAGATATGTTGTGCTTTAGCTTTTGTTATAAGCATATTCTATGATTTTGTGCTATAAGACCTCTATGACCTTATCTACGACAAACTTCTGGTATGGAAAAACACGGGAGAGGAGGGATGGTGGTTCCAAAACGTCCCGACAATTTTCAGGACTTCATTCCAGTTTCTTTTTTCTGTGGCGCTTCCGCTTGAATTAGCAGGCCCTAGTTCAGAAGCAGACAAGCCTGAAAATTGATTCAGGTTACTTTGCGCTATTAACGGTTCTGTTATGCTTGGGTATGTTAGACAAAGACGATTACAGGATATCAGATAGTTTTACTGCCGTTGTTCTGGGCCTAGAGATTAGCATGGATGATAGGACCTTGTATTTGATATTGCCTGCAGTTGCTAGGTTCCGGCTATTAGAGTCGTGATATTATTGTAGACACTTAAATTTCGTTCCGAAAAATGAAAAAGGAAGTTATATTGGAAACTAATTTAAATTTGCTATTTTTGGACTTTTATTAAATTAAACTCCAAAATATATAGTTAATTTGATTAAATTCCACCTACATTTTATTGGCCAATAAAATAGTGCCAAGTGTCAAATTCAAATGTCTAAACCAATCAAAAAATGGTTTGACTCTTCATAGAAAGAGCCAATTAAATCATGCCAAGTGTTCAAGATGATGTGTCATGACCAATCAAAAGAAGGCATATCTCCTACAAGTGATAGACATTTAAAAGAATACATATCTCTTTTACAAAGAGAAGTATATAGGTCTTCTACTACTGAGAGCCAATCAAATTACACCATTCAATTAATTAATTCTACCCCGACTCTTCTTCATACCACTGTAAATAGGGTCCTCTTTTAGAAAAAAACACACATTTTATGAAGGAGCACAAGTTGAAGAAACAAATTCTCTCTACGAGGCGTTCTTCAAAACCTTTTTCATTAACTTAAGGCATTCTTCGAAGATCAAAGGAAATTCCGACGTTTGATTCGAGAACAAGCTAAGAAGCCCTCATTTAAACGTTATTGGAGATCTACGACGATCCAAGGAAGATCAAATTCTTCTAAACTCAAAGTGTCCACGATAAAGTTCAAGACGTTCGTTGAGGAAATCCAAATCATTTCACATCTGATCCAAGATTAAGCAAGGTGGCCCTTGGATTAATGTTAGTCGAGCACAAAATCATTCTGGAGATGATCAAATCAACATTTTCCAAGATCAAGTGCAAGAAATTTTTATTTTTCTTGAAGATTAGAATAAGGGGAATCATAGAGATTGTAACCACTTCATTAAAACATTAATGTTAATTTGTACAATTATTTCTTGTTTAATTTATTTTAGACTTGAAATTTTTTTGCTACAATTGCCACTAGTTAGAAGGTCGGGAAATTGGGCCAGACCTGCACCTGTTGTTGTTGATCATATTGAAGCTCAAGTTGGTGGAGATGAACTTAATCCTGTTGAAGAAGTTTTTGAAGATGCTGTTGAAGGCGAAAGTGATGTTGATAATGAATTTCAAGATGCTAAAGATAGGGGTGAATGTGTTGTCCCTCCTGGTGTAAACCATCCCGATAAAGGCTTACAATACCCTGCTACTATTAAAATGGTAAATCATGTATGGGGAACTTATTTGCTTTACTGTTTTTTTGTGATTAAGAATGGTAAATAATGAATGTGGGACTAATTTTGTTCACTGTTTATATTATGATTTAGAATGGTTAATGATTGACTGTTTATGTTGTTGTGGGACTTGTTTTCATTCACTGTTAATAGTGAATGATAAATATATTTGAAATGTGATTCGTATTAAGGATTTTTGAACTTTCCCCTTAATTGATAAAATATGAGAGTGACCCCTAAAAGATAATTGCACCTTTCAATATTTTGTTGGATTTTAAAAGGTGGTAGTGTAATTTTGGGGTCTAGTACAATAATTGGAAACTTTTGGGAGGCTAAGTGGGCGAAATTATATTATCTCTTGTCCTTACACAATCACCATTCCCACACAATTCTTCACTATCTTCTCCCTCTTTCAGGCAAACATCCACCGCCACCTCTATCTTTCTTGCAAACCACCGAAGATGAAAATTAACCACCTCCACCTCCACCGCCACCGTCTAAACATCTCCTGCAACTTCAACCGCCACATAAACTCAATTCTTCAAACTTCACCCCCCAACATTAACATTTCTCTCTCTTTGTCTCACACCACCAGTACTGCCGCCACTTCCTAAATACATCATTTTAATAGAGTTCTCAACCACCAGTTCCAACTCACTTTATTGTTAAAAGATGTGTACATTTCAGGAAGCCATCTGGTTTTTTAGGCACATGGTCTTGTTGTGTTTTATTATTGCGTGTGCAGCAGAGGTTTGTGGTGTATACCAAATACTTGTAGCGTATTATCCCGATTCTGATGGGGACAAAGGCAAAAAAAAGAATATATGCGGTGCTTTAGGTTTTGTTATCAACGTATTCTTTGATTTGTGCTATACGACCTATATGGTCTTATATACAACCGACTTCTGGAATAGGAAAACAGGGCGGAGGAATGATGGTTGTTTGAAAACTGGAGACAATTTTAAGGATTTCATTTCAGTTTCTTTATACTGTGGCACTTCCTCTTGCATCAGCAAGCCTTGGTTCAAAAGTACACAAGCCTAGAAATTACGCGAATGTTTCCGGTTAATTTGCGCTATTGGTTCTGTAATGCTTGGGTATGCTACAAAGACGATTATGGGATATCAGATCCGTTGTTCCGGGCGTGGAGATTAGCATGCATGATAGGACCCTGTATTTGATATTGCCTGCAGTCGCTAAGGTTCCGGCTACGAGAGTCGTGATATTGCCACTATTTAGTAGGTTGGAAATCGGGCCAGACCTAAACCTATTGTTGTTGATGATATCGAAGCTCAAGTTGGTGGAAATGAACTTAATCCTGTTGAAGAAGTTTTAGAAATGGTTTTGAAGAAGTTGTTCAATGTGAAGGTGATGTTGATAATGAATTTCAAGATGTTGAAAATGGGGTGAAGGTGTTGCCCTTGCTGGTGAAAACCATCCCGATGAAGGCGAACAATACCATGCTACAATTAGAATGGTAAATCATGTATAGGGGAATTATTTGTTTCACAAAGTTTTTGTTTTGATTAAGAATGGAAAATCATGAATATGGGACTAATTTCGTTCACTGTTTATGTTATGATTTAGAATGGTTAATGATTTACTGTTTATGTTTTGTGTGACTTATTTCTTTCACTAGTAATATTGGATGATGGATTTATTTGAAATGTGATTCGTATTAATGATTTTTGCACTTTCCCCTTAAATGAATAAATATGAGAGTGACCCATATAATTTAATTGCACCTGTCAATATTTTGTTGGATTTTAAAGGGTAGTAGAGTAATTTTGGGGTCTAGTACAATAATTGGGAACTTTTGGGGGTTAAGTTCTCAAAATTTTATGATCCCTTGTCCCAGCAAAATCACCATACCCGCGCAATTCTCCACTTTCTTCTCTCTCTTTCAGGCGACCATCCACCGCCATCTCTCTCATTCTCGCAAACCACCAAAGATGAAGATTACCACTGCCACCGCCTAAACACCTCCTGCAACTTCAACCGCCACATAAACTCATTTCTTCCAAGTTCACCCCCTTAACATTACTATTTCTCTCTCTATCTCTCACACCTCCAGTAGCGACGCCGCTGCCTATCATTATATAGACATTTTACACCACTAAAACATAGAATTTGAACTTAGTATTCTCGAATAAGGAAAAACTCGGGAACTTGCACCCCAAAATATAGAATTAACACTCAACACCCTCGAATAAAGAAAAAATCTGCAACTTGCAACCCTCGTTTCTTCCGACTTGACCACCGGTGTCAAAAAAATATTGGGTCAAAATAGATAATCCATATAAGACATTTTTAGGCCCAAACCTAGTGACGATGTGTGGCCGTGAAGCTTTTTGCTTCCTATTAAGCAGGCTTGTGCAGATTTGTTGTTGTCCTTATTTTTGAATTTGTGCTGGGTTATTGGGTTGGACCTTTGTGTTGGGTTGGGTTGGGTTAGTGGTGGACTTACGCTAAATGTATTTTTGATATACTTAAGTTAAATGATTGGGCCGAAACTTCTGTTGTATTCTGCTGGAGCAGGAGCTCTCGGCCTCAACCCAACCCATTAATGATTTGGGTCTTTAATCTTTATTAATAGTATATAATTGGAATTTTAGGGCCATAGCCCAGTTATTGAACTTTAGCTCAAATTCCAGCAAGTGCTTCTTTTTTTACTTTTTCCCCAAGGGTTTAATCCTTTGTAAACATTTTTTTTAATTACAATCCATTTATTAAGAGTTTGACTGTTTGAGAGTACTATCAAAATTAGTTTCGAAATTTTATTTAAAAAAAAAAAAATTACATGTTTTATTGGCTTGGAAGTTACTCATACCTTAATTTAAAGGTAATGATTTTTAATGATATGAAAATCTCTTAAAATCATCTCAAGTCTTATGCCCTATAAAATGATCATTTCTTCAATCGTTTTACTCACCACTTAACAAAAAAGTATGAGTGCATATTAAGTAGAAATTCTCTTTTAAAAAGCAATAAAAATTTTAATTTTTCATTTTTTTTAAATTATTGAGAACGTTTTCGCACTTTGTCATAAAATCTTCGAACGTTTTTGCACTTGGTCATCCACACCTTTGAACATTTTTGCAAATATTCTCGCAGACGTCCAAAGGTACTGATCTGGGGCATTTTAAAAAGTTGAGGTGGTTCAGTGCGAGCTTGCAAATGTTAGGTGGCAAAGTGTGAAAATATTCCATGTATGTGAGGTAAATTGGGATTTTCCTTTTCCTTTTTACTATTCTACGACTATATGTAGCGCACGACTTCATATTCAATGATATAAAAAATGGGTCAGTTACAGGGACCTCCACTGAGATTTGACATATTTCGAGTTCAATTCCTTCAAACATTTGTAATTACAGGGACCTTCCCCGAGACTTGCAAAACCTTACATCTCTTAGTCTGCTGTTAGAATTTGCCGACGTCAACACCCAATTATTTTAGTAATGTGTAGGTATTAACCTTTATAATTTTTATAATTTCAAAATTTTATACTAATGCTTATAAAATTAAAGTACAAGAAAAGGTAAATAAATTATGGTTAATATAAGGGGAAAAACGTACTTGAACATATATAAAAATGCATATATATGCAAAAATTCATATTTAACTAGTAATTTTGATAATTTAATTTTTTTTCATATTATCTTTAAAACTAAGGTACAAGGATAAATGAATAAATTACTTTTAATCATGAGAAAAATGAACTCGACATTAAATTTGTAAACATTATAAAAATGCTAAAATATTTATAATTAATAATTAACACGTATTTAAATTTTCCAGAGACTTTGAACTATAAAACTCAATATATATGTTACATAATTAAAACAATACATATTAAAATACCCATTTAATAAAATAATTATTAAAAAATAATTATCTACATATTATTTGCAATTGTTGGAAGAATTTATTAACTCAAGAACAGCTAAGTGATCTTATCAGTTGAGTAATTTAAGTTAGGTAGAAGGTTTTGATGATAGGAAAAAGGTGTCATCAACTAAGTTATTGAAGCTTAGTAAACCTTCGAAGATTGGATACTTGGTTTAAAAGAAAATCATTCAAGAACAGAAGTATTCAAGAAATGAAGATTCAATCTTATGAGAAGAGTGAAAATCAGATTAGTGAAAGATTGAAAATCGGATTAGTAAAAATCAGCTTAGTGGAAATGAGATGAGTGATCATCAGATGACTGATCATGACTAGTGCATCAGACTAGTACATCAGACTTGTGATCAGACTAATGCATCAGACTAGTGATCATCAGCGGAGTGGATCCCATCAGCTAAGTAAAATCGGTCAGTAAACTCTCCAACGGTAACAAGCTAATTACATTTAATGCGACTGACAGAAAGTACAACAGAGTGTACAATGAACATTGCAGAAAGTACATCAGAGTGTACAGTGAACAGTGCGACAGTTTGCAAAAGTTACCATTCAAATTATGACCATTGCTCAAGGACTTAAATATAATTTTGCCACCTTCAACGGGCAAAATTACAAATCCAAGAGTATAAATAGATGGTAAATTGAAGATTCAAGAGAGACTTGCACACTTTCAAGATCAAATCTTTAGAGCAAAAAATCCATCAGTTGAGTCATCTTATCATAAGCGGAGTCATCTCATGACGAAGCTGATTGTTGAAGAACAAGATTAAACCCTTGCATATGTAAATGATATTCAACTGAGTGTTGTGAGAAGTAGATATCCATCTTTGTGAGTGATATTACTTCGTAGAATAGGTCTTCTTTGTGATTTCCTATTGTGAATTTGTGGCTTTATCATTTGTTGTAAAAGTGCAAATAGAGTTGTACTAGTTACTTAGTGTTTCTAGTGGAACCTAAATCTTTGTGATTTAGAATAGTGAATTAAGAGGATTTGTTCCTGTATAACCACTATAAAATTCCTTGTGTTATTTACTTTATTTGTCTTGCATTGCATATTTCATAAGTTAAGTAAATACTTTAAAAGAAGAGTCTTTTAAATTGAAGAATTTCCAACTTGTGGCAAAACTTTCTTTGTGCTTTAAAAGTTTTAGTGAGTTGAAAACTTTGTTTGAAAAACACATATACATTATCCACTGCATCATTGTTTGAAACTCGTATTATATAAGCTTGATGAGTAAAATCACCACAGTAGTCCACTCTATAGTAGTCTCGTGAATAAGATCAACTTACTCTGCTGATAAGCTAAGTGCAAAATAAGCTTAGTCATTTTATTTTGCTGATGAGCGAACTCTACTTATAGAAGAAAAGTTTAAGAAATTTTTTAAAGTTATGAGGTCTATTCACCCCCCCCCCCTTTAGACCTCAACTGACCATTTGGGACCAAATAGTGGTATCAAAGTGGGTGGTTCATTTGAATCAACTGTCTGATCAACGAGCTTGATCCTAGTGTGTTTTTCAAAGGTTTTCAAAAGTTTTCAAAAGAGCACGTTTTTGAAAAATAAAAACTTTTTGAAAATGGTGTGCATAAGCCATGTTCCTCACATTGGCCATATGGACTTTGAAGATTGGAAAATCAGAATGAAAATCCTTTTTGCTGCTTATAATAATAACATGTTTACATGTATTACACGAGGACCATTCGGATTTAAGAAGACTGTAAAGGATGCTGACCAGCCTGATCAGATCGTGGACAAAAAGCTGGATGAACTAACTCTCGAAGAAATCAGATTAGTCAATCTAGACAAGGTGGCTAAGTTCATAATGTTCAAAGCTCTAGATGAAGACAGATTCTCGAAGGTCAAGCATCTCAAAACAGCCAAGGAGATGTGGGATAAAGTCTGTGAGCTGAGCGAAGGAAACGACGCTATCAAAGAACATAAGCTTAGTATGGCTCTTGAGGAGTTTAAAAATTTCAAGATGAAGTCTGGTGAAATGATTGATCAAATGGATACCAGATTTACCAAAACTCTGAACGAAGTTCTAAGGATTGGTAAAAAGTTTTCAGACAAGGAGATCACCATGAAGGTTCTCGAGGCTCTTCCACCTAAATTCAACATGAAGGTGACAGCCATGGAAGAATCAAAGGGACTTAGGAAATATTTCCCTTTCCGAACTGTTCTCATCCCTCAAAGCATTTGAATTTAAGATGCCTAGAATGGGATTAGACGTGTCAACCAGTTCAGACCCTACTATTGCTCTTATCGCGTCAGACAAGTCAAGAAAATCAGTGGACAAGTTCGAAGAGAAGACTCTGCTGAATTCAGAAAAAACATATACTGTTGACGACGTTCCCCTACTTCTGAATGATTTCAAGAAGTTCTATAAAAAGAAAATGAAATTAAAATATGAAAATACTATTTCATCTTCTCCTGATCATTTTCAGGAAAACAGGGATTCCTCAAAAGCAAAACTTGGAGACCAAAATTGCAAAGAGTATGGACTCTTCACCAAAGATCGTCCACATCCAATATCTCAAAAGTTTACTAACAAGGAAAAAGGTGCCACAAAGGAGTATAAGCCAAGTAAGAGCAAAGCAAAGTTAGCTGAGGCAGCAAAGCTAACAAACTCCGGCATATCTTATTCAGACAACCAGTCGTCTGATAAAGAATTTTAAGAAGTACCTGAAACTCTATGCTTAATGGCCAATGAATCTGATGATTCTGAAACTGAGGTAACTTCTACCGATTAATGAACTTACATTATTTGAATCGTTTGAACAAATGTTAATTTCAAATTCAAATATTGTTGGTGTATTTGCCAAGCTTAAGGAAGAGATGACTCTGCTAAAAAGAGCAAAACAGATCACTGAAACTTCAGGTTGAAAAACCTCAAGAATCAGCTGACTACAAAAAGCTTGAGCATGAGAATAAAACTCTAAAAGCTGAGTATGCAATTCGTATAGAAAATATAAATGAACTTGAAAGAAGTAATTGAATCATTCTCTAAAAAAAAATCAGAGGCTACAGAGAAGAAGCCTACTGAAGCTCAAAAGGTTAAGAAACCTAGTAAGCAACCTAAGATTAAACAGACTAGTAAAACTCATTAGCTTAGTAAGCTGAAAGATGCTGCTGATAGGAGTGAAATTAACAATATTGAGTCTGCTGAATCTATAGGAAAGTTATAAGTTAACTCAGGTAAGAAAATGAGGCAACAATGTATATATCAAGATAATAATTGGCAAAAATATGAGACGTATTGTGATAATAATTATTATGACATGCACTATGCCTATCCATATTATCATGCTGATCATCTTTACTGTGCTATTTGCCATCCTCTTTACCCAACACATGCTTATCACTTACTTCATGCATCTTACCTTGCTTATGAGTACTGTTTTCATCATGAAAATTATTACCATGCTAAATTCACTGAAATTCATGATAAAACTAAAGTCACTAGATCATCATATGTCAAAGGTTACACTAACCCTGCAGGACCCAATAAATAAAGGGTACCAAAACAGTCATCTGTTTTGTAGGTAAAGCACATGTGAGATGACAAAGATGAGTTGACTGTCCTTGGAAATTTTCAACAAGTTCAAACAGTGGTCTTACCAACAAGTGCATCACAAAGTGATATCAACAGTTGCGTGTTTCAACAACAACAATTGGTACCAATCAACAAGTGATAGACGCTACATTTGGAGATTTTAAGGTTAACAAGTGGTATTAGAGACCAAGAAGTACAATCTGCTGAGCATTAGTCAAACATGTGACAATAGTATTTCAGTTCTCAAGAGTTGAAATTGGGTTTGTTGATTTTGGATTCATAAGCTGAGGGGGAACATATCAGAAGACTCATCTCAACGGCTTACTGAAATTTAATGGTTGAGTGTCTTTCGAGAGTGACTCTCAAAAGACTACTTGATTACAAATTCTTGAACTCAGGGGGAACATGTACGACGAGCAGTACTCCTGATTAGAGATGAAGTTCTCAATAAGTCAAATGAAGTTATCAGAAGACTGCTTCTCATCAGCCGACTGAAACTCAACAACCAAGTGACATTCAAGAATACACCTCAAAAAGGGTGAATGAAGTAACCAACAAGTGGTATCAATTCTTGAAGTCAGGGGGAACAGTTATTCTAGTTGGAGTGATAAACAACAAAGAAGACTACAAACTGCTGGCTTGCGTTTAAAGAAGAATTAATTAACAGCCAACTACCCCGAACATATAAGTATTCACCTACTTGTCTTCAGCATACTAAGTTTTGGTATTGATGACAAAAATGGGGAAAAGTAAGATACAACTAAGAACTCTCAAATGTTGCATTGGATCTAATGATTTTAATCCTAGAGTATGAAAACTAAACTGAAGACTTGGAATACGTTCTTAGTTGAAGGTTTTGTCATCATAAAAAAGGGGGAAATTGTTGGAAGAATTTATTAACTCAAGAATAGCTAAGTGATCTTATTAGTTAAGTTATTTAAGTTAGTTAGAAGGTTTTGATGATAGGAAAAAGGTGTCATCAACTAAGTTATTGAAGCTTACTAAACCTCTCAAGATTGGATACTTGGTTTAAAAGAAAATCATTCAAGAACAGAATTATTCAAGAAATGAAGATTCAATCTTATGAGAAGAGTGAAAATCAGATTAGTGAAAGATTGAAAATCGGATTAGTAAAAATCAGCTTAGTGGAAATGAGATGGGTGATCTTCAGATGACTGATCATGAGATGACTAGTGCATCAGATTAGTACATCAGACTAGTGATCAGACCAGTGATCAGACTAGTGCATCATACTAGTGATCAGACTAGTGCATCAGACTAGTACATCAGACTAGTGATCATCAGCTAAGTAAAATCGGTCAGTAAGCTCTCCAACGGTAACAAGCTAAGTGCATTTAATGCGACTGACAGAAAGTACATTAGAGTGTACAGTGAACAGTGCAGAAAGTACATCAGAGTGTACAGTTAACAGTGCGACAGTCTGCAAAGTTACCATTCAAATTATGACCGTTGCTCAAGGACTTAAATGTAATTTTGCCAACATTCAACAGGCAAAATTACAAATCCAAGAGTATAAATAGATGGTAAACTGAAGATTCAAGAGAGACTAGCACACTTTCAAGATCAAATCTTTAGAGCAAGAATCCATCTATTGAGTCATCTTATCATAAACTGAGTCATCTCATGACGAGGCTGATTGTTGAAGAACAAGATTAAACCCTTGCATATCTGAGTGATATTAAACTGAGTGTTGTGAGAAGTAGATATCCATCTTTGTGAGTGATATTACTTCGTAGAATAGGTCTTCTTTGTGATTCCCTATTGTGAATTTGTGGCTTTATCATTTGTTGTAAAAGCGCAAATAGAGTTGTACTAGTTACTTAGTGTTTCTAGTGGAACCTAAATCTTTGTGATTTAGAAGAGTGGATTAAGAGGATTTGTTCCTGCATAACCACTATAAAATTCCTTGTGTTATTTACTTTATTTGTCTTGCATTGCATATTTCATAACCTAAGTAAATACTTTAAAAGAAGAGTCTTTTAAATTGAGGAATTTTCAACTTGGGGCAAAACTTTCTTTGTGCTTTAAAAGTTTAATTGAGTTTAAAACTTTGTCTGAAAAACACATATAATTATCCGCTGCTTCATTGTTTGAAACTCATATTATATAAGCTTGATGAGCAAAATCAGCATAGTAGTCCAATCTACTGAATAAGCTAAGTGCTAATCAGCATAGTAGTCTAACGAAAAAGATCAACTTACTCTGCTGATAAGCTAAGTGCAAAATCAGCTTAGTCATCTTATTTTGCTGATGAACGAACTCTACTTATAGAAGAAAAGTTTAAGGAAATTTTTAAAGTTATGAGGTCTATTCCCCCCTCCCCCCCTCCCTCTAGACTTCAACTGACCATTTGGGACCAACAGCAATTAATTAGATTTATGGATTTATCTTAGAAAGATAAGAGAGCCAATTTTTTTTAGTTTTAGACTTAAAATATTTATAAGTATTTAATATTTTCAACAATAAAATTATTAATTTATTTCTTAATTAAATACAATAATATTAAATAATATTTTACTATGAAATATGAAAATTAGATTTTATTCACATTATTTATATAGTATTTTCAAAAATAAAATCATAAGTTTATTTCTTCCCAAAACACAATACTATTAAATAATATTTTACAATTAAATATAAAATAAAATTTTATTCACATATTTATTAAATTATTTTTATATAGTATTTAAAAACTATCCCTAGAATCCCCACACCATCCCATATTTCCCCACCCAAGTTGTGTTGCTAGCCTGGAATTAAGGTTGTTCATTCGGTGAAAACTGAACCGAAGCGAACCGAATCGAAATTTTGGATATCCAAATTTTCGGTTCTAGATTTTTTTAAACCAAAAACCGAACCGAACTATCTAATTCGGTTTTCGGTTTTAAACGAAATATTTCAGTTTGGTTCAATTCGTTTTTGGTTTAACCGAAATTTTAAAAAATATGTAATTTATTAAAAAATATTTAACAAAATACTAGAATATTTATCACAAAAAATATTAAATTCATAAATAACCATAACACTAAACATCATAAAGTTACATAAAACTAAATAGTGAAGTTAAGTAGTTGATTTTTTAACAATCTTCATTCTTAAATTAAACAACTAAAGTCCGTTTTCCATAACCCTAATATATAGTAAGTTTCAATTACTGAGTAAATTTAAAGCATAAAAATTTTAAAATTGAAACTTGGAATTTACCACGTGAAGAAATTGTGAGGAAATTAGGAAAGAGTGAAGAAGTTTTAAGGAAATTAGGAAAGAGGCAGTGGACTGGTGGAGGCATGAAACTGAAAGGGGTGAAAAAGTTTTGAGGAAATTTTTCAATTTTCACTTGTTTTGACTTTTGACTAAGGTAAAAAAATAAAATTGGGCCGGAAGAAAATTGGGTTGGGCATGACTTCAAATTTTAAATGTAAGACACTAAGACTCAGCCCAAAAATTTGGAAATCGGTTCGATTCGGTTAACCGGAAGAAAAAAAACCGAACCAAACCGTTAACCGAATTTACTTAATATTTAAAATCGAAAACCGAACCGAATATTATTTGATTCGATTTGGTTCGATCGGTTAACCGAAGAACCATGAACATCCCTACCTGGAATTCTTGATCCTAGGCATGTAGCACAACATGGGAAGAGTGGTGGGGCAGGGTGGGCTTGGTGGAGCTAGGGTGGATGACGGGGGGTGGGTGGAGGGCGAGAGCGGGGTGGGGGTGTTGGGTTAGGGTTTGATGGTATTTATTTATGTATAAATTGAATTTTATGAAAGTTTATAAATTAATAAACTAAATATTATAAAAATTAAATTGTTCATAAATATGTTAAAATAAGATTTTTTTCAAAACTTTTTGAAATTTATTAGCAATTAATTTTATCAATTTTTCAAGTTAAATATGTAAATACCTATTTAATAATTTAATGAAATATTACAAACTTTACAAATAATTCCCTAGGGGCAAATTTGAATCTTTAGGGGATAATTGTAAGATGCTGACAAACTTGAGGAATTTTTTTCGTAATATCCATTAACGTAAGAGAGATTTTTATAGTTAGGTCTTACCTCGTAAGGTGTTCGTAATTTACCCTAGATACTAGGGGGATTTTATTGTAGCTCGGATTTGTTGTCATCACCGTGTTCCGTAATTTCATTCATTCTTACCAGTTTAACCAATTTTGACATGTTTTAACTGACTTTAGTCTTTTTCACCGATTTTACCCGGTTTTCACATATTTCATCATTTTTTATATAATTTCACCGTTTTACTGATGTCATCCATTTTTTTCGCGAATTTCACTTGAAATTTTATCGATTTCACATGTATTTGCCGAATTTTCAACTCAAATAATTATACATCTTCAATTAGTTTTAAGTATACCTCAAATTATTTCACATGTATTTATCGATTTTACAGGCACTTATTTCACCCATTTTTTTCACCTAATTCACTAGTGTTCATAAATTTCACCCAGATCGAATTCACATGTTTTCATCAATTACATAAAATTTGTTTGATGATTTCCAACAATTTTCATTGATGCTCATCCGTTTTTTAACTTATTTCATACGTTTTTCTCGAAAAGATTTTCATGAAAATTTGAGGTAATGTTTTTCATGTCAAACAAAGATTACTTAGTTCACTAAAGGAAAAATTACTTTTTTGGTACCATAAGATATACTAACTTGCAATTTTTGTACCATTGGACTCGAAAATGCACATTTGGTACGATAGGCTTGGTTTTCATTGCAATTTTGGTACCAAACCCAATTTTTCTAAGAATTTAATGTCACTATACTCGTATGAAATGCATAATGTTCAATTTATCCCTCTATAATTAGAAAAAAATCAATTTACCCCCTTCAGTCGAAGATCGTAACTCAATTGCCAAAATTAAGAGTAGGCATACAAACTATTTTATAACATAGGGATACATTGTCTCATTTATCATAACAGAATTAAAATCAAATAAAAAGAAAAAAGAAAAAGAAAAAGACCGAAGTTAAATTGGTCAACTAGAGGCAATAAAAGAGTATTTGGAGCAAATAAGGCCATGCCAATCGCTACATTCTTTATCAAATAAACAAGATAAAAGACTTTATTTTTCTCATAAGTCTAACCCCAAAATCACTCCAAGACATAATTTAAAATGGGTCCGACATTAACAAGCGCGTGAAACCAAATAAAAAATATAAAAAATACTTTCTTCCACTCAAATAACTTTTTATGAAAATTAAATGTCCCACGATAGTTGGAATGTTGGAAAGAACAGGTAAATTCAAGGTGTTGTACAATCCTTATCTCTTAAGTTAGTTGCTTTTGATGTTGAGTTAGATTCAAATCATATATGTGGCTTCATTATAATTTATGTGGTGAATTTTAATATGATATCAAAGTCCCAAATTAATGTGTCCAATCTCTTTTCATGATGGACTAATTTTGTACCCATAATGGGTTTCATTATCTACCCACACACTTCTTCAGTTAAACAAGACTTGAAATGTCATTATTCCTCCGGTTAACAAAGGCTCGGAAATTCATTATCTACCCACATGTTGCAAATTCATGTCCCATATTTGTTGAAAATAATAGTTAAATTCAAATTATAGAGTCTAGACAATACCACTAACGTTTGAGTTTGAGTCAGGCCCAAAGTAAGTAATATTTTCTTCGTCAACAAAGCAAAAGCAAAGAGTTAAAGTTCATGGATTATAATTCCACAATCTCTTCACTCAACAGTCTGATTGGTATTTCCAATAACTCATCCTAATGAAAATTCTTCTAGCTTTTTCATGGCTTCTTTTAATTCAAATCTTTTATTTTCTTCGTCAACAAAGCAAAACCAAAGAGTTAAAGTTCATGGATTATAATTCCACAGTCTCTTTACTCAACAGTCTGAATGATATTTCCAATAACTCATTCCAATGAAAATTCTTCTAGCTTTTTCATGGCTTCTTTTAATTCAAATCTTTTATGTTTCCTGGGTATCATGTCAATGTCTAAACGATCAAAGATCATTATTGCTTCAGTTAAAGAACAACCTTATTTTCAACTCATCTTCTTCGACGAAGCTCGTGCACTGGAACCAGAATGTAGACTGCTGCAATTGGAATGGGATAGCCTGTGATAGCTCAGGACATGTGATCAGTTTAGTGCTCGATAACGAGTCCATTAATGGAGGGATCAAAAATTCGACTACCCTTTTCAGTTTTCAGCATCTCGAGAGGCTAAATTTAGCTTACAACAATTTTTCCAATACTCAGATTCCGGAACAACTTGTAAATCTTACGCGTTTGGCGTACCTCAATTTATCAAATGCTGGATTTATCGGGCAGATTCCTCCTGGAATATCGAAAATTAGAAGCTTGGTTAGTCTTGATCTCTCCAATGAATTCCAGGAACTTTTTCTTTTGAAATTAGAGGATCCAAATTTGGAGATTCTTGTTCAGAATCTTACAAATTTGAAAGAACTTTATCTAGATACTGTTGAGATATCGAATAATACTAATGATTGGTGGGGAAGTTTGTCTCAGTCTTTACCAAACTTACGAAACTTGAGTTTGCGATACTGTGATCTATCAGGTTCTTTGAATCCTACTCTTACACAGCTTCAATCTCTTTCGGTTCTTCGCCTAGACAGTAACAATATATCTACAATAGTTCCGGACTTCTTTGCAAATTTCAAAAATTTGACAGTTTTGACTCTCAGCTCTTGTGATTTGCAAGGTTCATTTCCGGAAACGATTTTCCAGGTACCCAATTTACAGTATCTCGATCTATCGAACAATATGTTACTGAAAGGCAAAATACCCGAGTTTCCATTTCGCGGATCTTTTAGGACTATAATACTAGGATCCAGTAGCTTCTCAGGCTCATTGCCAGGTTCTATTAGCAATCTTAGCATGTTGTCCATAATAGACCTGTTAGATTGCAATTTCACAGGTTCGATTCCATACACTATAGCCAATTTAATGGAACTTAGTTACTTGGATTTCTCAGGGAACTTCTTCTTTGGTTCAATCCCAGTTTTTCGTACGTCTAAGAAACTTGCGTACATAGACCTCCGTAGTAATAGTTTAAATGGTTCACTTTTATCGGCAAATTTTGAAGGCCTACCAAATCTTTCATATCTCGACTTGAGGTACAATTCATTGACAGGAAGAATTCCTTGGTCTTTATTTAGTCTCCCTTCACTGAACACGGTTTGGCTTTCGAACAACAAATTTAGTGGTCAAGTTGATGAATTTTCCACTATGAATTCATATAATTTGGAAATACTAGATTTGAGCAGTAATGAGCTACAAGGTTCTATTCCTAAGTCTTTGTTCAAGCTTGAAAGAATTAAGTTTCTCTCGCTTTCTTTCAACTTCTTCAATGGAACCATAGAGCTTGAGAAGCTTCAAAGCCTTCGAAATCTTGAAAGACTGGACCTTTCTTACAACAATCTGTCAGTTGTCGTAAGAAGCAGCAACAATTCAAAAATGCCTCAATTTCCAAATCTCAGAAGCCTAAGTCTAGCTTCTTGCAATTTGCACGAATTTCCCAATCTGATGAAGCAAAAAGGATTGGAATATTTGGGTGTCTCAAACAATAGATTGAAGCAAAAAGGATTGGAATATTTGGATCTCTCAAACAACAAAATCACAGGGGAAATACCAAGTTGGATATGGGAAATGGGATTAGATTATTTGAATGTTTCTTACAATTCCCTTGTTGATCTGCAAAAGCCTTACAATATTAATACAATGAGAGGTTTTGATGTGTTAGACTTACACTCGAACAAGCTCCGTGGCAAGTTGCCTCTGCCCTTTACATATGCTAACTACGTAGATTACTCGAATAATAACTTTCAAGAAACCATTCCCCTTGGTATTGGCAACATCATTTCCAGATTCGTTTCTTTAGCAAATAATAACCTTACCGGGGTAATTCCTACATCACTTTGCAACTTGAGTTACCTGTTTGTTCTTGATTTGTCCGGAAACTTCTTGAGTGGTGGCATACCGCCCTGTCTACTGAAAAATGTCGAGACTCTTGGGGTATTGAATCTTGGGAGAAACAACATTAGTGGAGATATCCCTGATACAATTTCAGCCAATTGTGGTCTACAAACGTTAGACCTCAGTGAGAACAATCTAGAAGGGAAGATCCCGACATCCTTAGCCAACTGCAAATTTTTAGAGGTAATGAATGTTGGAAATAACTACATTAATGATGGATTCCCATGCATGATGAAAAAGTCATCCAGCTTACGTGTTCTTGTTTTACGATCCAACAAATTTTACGGTGACATCAGATGTCCTGGGGTCGATCAAAGCTGGCCAAATCTTCAGATTATTGACATTGCTTTCAACAGCTTCAGTGGGAAACTATTTCCGAAAAGTATCGAAAGTTGGAAAGGAATGGCGCTCAATAACAATGAACAAGACCACTTTAAATTTTTTGTTTCATACGACATCTATTACCAGGACACGGTGACTGTAACCATTAAAGCACAACAGATGGAGCTTCTGAAGATATTGACAGCCTTAACGACTATAGATTTCTCAAGCAATAACTTTGAAGGGGAAATACCTGAAACAATTGGTCAGTTGAGCATGCTTTATGGGCTAAACTTATCACAAAATTCTTTCACGGGCACAATTCCAGAATCAATTGGAAACTTGACGCAGCTTGGATCTTTAGATCTTTTAAGGAATCAATTAACAGGGGAGATACCGGAAAAGCTTACAAGGCTCACATTCCTTTCGGTCCTGAACCTTTCCTATAACAAACTAGTGGGAAAGATCCCAAGGCGTAATCAATTCCAAACATTTTCCGCAGAAAGCTATGAAGGAAACGAGAGACTTTGTGACTTTCCTTTGAACAAACCTTGTGGTGATCATGACAATGGACAACAAGTTACAGAGGTGCAAAAAGAAGAGCAGGAAAGTTCAGATGATGTATTCTATTTTATAAGTGCTGGAGTGGGATTTGTTGTGGGTTTAGGATTCATTTTTTGGCCGATTATGTTTTGTGAACGATGGAGAAAGTGTTACTATAAGCATGTTGATAAATTTGTCCTCATCATCATCTGGAAATTGAGGAGTGGAGACAACCACTAGTCGGAAGGAAATTGAGTTGAGCAGGATTTGCTGATGTGCTTTATTCAATAAATAAAATTGATGTTTTATAGTAAATGTTATAAATATTAGAAATTAATGGGTATTTTTATTGTTAATGTAATGGGACTTTGTTGTAATATTGGTAAATCACATCTTCTTGTCTTTAGCTACTACAATAATAAATAATATATGAAAGACAAAATTGTAATAATGAAATAATTGCTCTTACAGCAATAATTTGTATTTTTGAAAATACAGCTAGCCCCTAATAAAATGTCTGGATAACCTTTATGGTGAGAGAAAAAGATAAAGAAGGAATCTAAATCTCAAATATGAAGCACATAATTTGGAGAAAATGATTTCAATTAACCACAATTGCAATTAACAGTATTTCTTTGATAATAATTAATGTGCTTATATATTTACGACAATGTCTAGGATATAAAAACTAAGTTTCTAATCCAACTTAATCGTCCATTTCGTTTCAAACTAAGTTTTCTCCCAAAATCTTCTTCAAACACCAAAATTGTTCACCAATTAAACAATATTTCAAATAGTCTCAATAGTGAACGGATGAAAATTCCCTCAAAAATACTCATGTGCTTGTCACGTGTTATCAGAACCACCTGATAAGGACTAAAGTGAGACACATAATACACAGTAGAGAGACTAAAGGGAAATAAATAATTCATAATAGGGACTAAAGTGAAGAAAAAAATATAAGAGAAAACACTCTGTAAAAAATTAATAATAAGAGGGACCAAAAGTAGTATTTACCCATGATCATTTCTTCAATCATTTTTACTCACCAATTAACAAAAACGTTTGGTTGCATATTAAGTAGAATTTCTCTTTGAAAAAGTAAGAAAAGAAATTATTTTTCCACTTTTTTTAATTTTTGAGAACGTTTTCACACTTTGACAGCCAATCTATGAACGTTTTAGCGCTTTGTCACCATTCTTCTGAACATTTTTGCAAATATTCTCACAGACGTCCAAAGGTACAGATCTGGGACATTTTAAATAGTTGAGATAGATAAGTGCGAACTCGCAAATGTTAGGTGGCAAAGTGCGAAAATATTCAATGTTTGGAAGGCAAATTGGGATTTTCATTTTCCTTTTTGCTATTGTACAACTATAAATAGCGTACGACTTCATATTCAGTAATATAAAAGAAGGGTTTTACAGGGACCTCCAATGAGGTTTGACATATTTCGCGTCCAATTCCTTCAAAAAATCGTAATTATAGGGACCTCCCCTAAGGTTTGCGAAACTTTGCATCTGTTAGTCTGCAGTTAGTTTTTGCTAACTTCAACACCCAATTTTAGTGAAAGTTCCAATTTACCCATAAAGTCATCGTACCTATTTTCATGGACAGTTATACCCTTTCTAGGCATGGTTACTTTTGTTGCATAAGGAATGTTTCAATGCAATCGTGTGGTTTGTTTGTTGGTATAAATGTTAAAATATTAGTAAGGCAAAATTGTAGAAAACGTCTCAAACTAATCAGTGATTTTGAATTTTCATCCCAAATTATATCACTTAGCCAATTTCGTTCCGTAATTTTATATTTTTTGTGGAATATCGTACCACTTGCCACATGACTGCTTACATGTCAAGACGTGGTAAATTTAGCACGAACAATTATACAAGATTGCAGAATTCATCCCAAACTAATAATAAATTTTGGTTTTTTTGTTCCAAACTATATTAATTTGTCGAATTTCGTCTCACAATTTAGTCCATTATTAAATTTCTAATTGAATGAAAATGACGATTCATCTTTTACTTTTTTAAGGAACTAATGACAATTTATCCCCTAATATTCATAATGTTTAAATTACCTCCTATAATTTGGAAAGAAGCAATTTAAGGTAAATTGAATATTATGAATATCACATAGAAGTAAATTGCCATTAACCTTTTTTTTAATGTATTAGAAAGGGGCACGTGCGTTGCACGTGGCTAACTAATTTCATATGATAATTCGATAATTTAAAGACAATTATATTGAAAATTTCAAAATAATGTTTAATACATTTTTAAAATTGCATTAAATTATTAAAAGTTGAGATCATAATTACCTAATGTCAAAACTTAAATAAATAACTAAAAATTAAAAACGAACTAAACGTTGTAAGTATGAGGTACCTAATGCTAAAACTACGATTTGAACATAAGGACAATATCAATTCTTTTCTTTTTTGACCTTGATATTTCGAAATGTTATTTTCTCATTTGACTTGAGCACATTGTTTTTCTTTTTCTTCTTCAACATATCCAGTGTTTCTTCATCACTCAAATGTCAATAGGGACGTAGTCTTCTTGGATCCTTTTAGTGACGTGCTTCTCATTTGACTTGACCACAATGTTTTTCTTATTCTTCGTCAAGTTGTCCAGTTTTTCTTCGTCACTCAAAATGTCAATAGGAACGTAGTCTTCTTTGATTTTCTTCGTGATGCGTCTTTTCTTTCTTACAATAGTTTCTAGACCGGTCACATCTTTTTTTGCATTAACGTCTTCTGTTACGTCATCCTCATTTTGAGTTTGTACTGAAATTTCAGTGGGGGCATAACCTTCTTTTTTATTTTTTGTAACTCGTGTTTTCTTTCTTTTAGTAGTATCTAGATCGATCAAAACTTTTTTTGAAATGATGTCTTCTAGAATACCATCGTCCTCTTGAGCTTCTATTGAAATTTCTTCTTTTTTCTTTTTAGTAACCTGTTTTCTTTTTTCTTTTAGTTGTATGATCGATCAAAACTTTTTTTGCATTGATGCCTTCTAGAATAACATCATCCTCTTGAGCTTCAGTTTCATTAACACCTTTATCGTTATTTGTTGCGTTCTGCAATGTTGGTTGTATCTTCTCAATTGCATCTGCTACAAGATTCATGTGTCCGTTTATTGTTTGAATTTTCGAAGGAAGAATCATAAAACGGTATTCATTAGCTGAATCAAAGTTTAATTCCTTATAATATCCCTGAAAAAATTATTATAGCACATTAGTAATTTATAATTGCCTAAAAAATAATAAAGGAGCTGATTATCTAAAAAATTAATAAAAGAGTTGATTATATGTTTTAGTAGTATTTATTGAGAATTTAAGACAAAATACCTCCTCAATTGATTTTATGTATTCTTGTGGTGTACATCCAACATAAAATGTAGCAGCATCTTCAAATAGTGTGATCTGAACACTATCGTCTCCTTGCACGACATTTAAAACGACTCTGTATCTATAATTTATTTAATAATGTTTAACATTGTATTTATTAAGGCCATTTAAAAAAAATTATTGTATTTATTATATGTGGGTAAATGTGTTAGAATCTTGGGGTTGTTTATGAGTCTTCACTATTGCATCTTTTGCAAAATATGTTATCTTCAATTTTGTAAACTGAAGTATAACATTTATTGCAAGAATCATACAACAATGATGATTCGTTTTCAACCTTGTGAACGATTCCCTTAAAAGAGTAATACTCGTCCTGGAAAATAAATTCAGTGAATTAGATTTGTTTTCCACTATCAAATGAACTTGTTATATGAAAAATTACCTTATTATGTGAATCCATGCCATGTAATATGTCTTGAAGAGTCACTTCCATTGTACCTTTGATTCTTTGTTTCATTGTGAGTTCATGTATTTTCATTGGATTGAGTGGTCTATCTAACCTGCATAATTTAAAAAACATAATGATTTTATAATTTTAACATTTACTGAATGTAACATAAATTAGTCTTTCGTTTACCATTGACGAATTTGTAGAACTTCTTCACATGTTGGGTTAATTTGCATTATTGATGCAGATGTTGTTTGCAATTGCACTTCACCTAAACCCAAATACATGGATTAGGACATAATGTCTGTCTAAAATATAAAAGGTTGAATTATTTTTATTTTCTTTAGTATAATTTCATCATGATATACTTAAAAGAATTTACCCAAATATTTTTTTGCGGTGACTTTGGCAATGATAACTACTGGATTTTGGTCGATAATTTGATGAAGTTCATTTCCTTCGTGTGTTGCCATATCTTCCCAAAGACTCACCACCATAGGTTGACATCTAAATAGTAAATATTAGTTATGAATAGATTTTAAGTTAAAAAAACAAAATTGATAACATATAAATTGAAATAGTTAATTTTATAATTATGATACAATTTTACAAATATAAAATTTTGCTGTCGAATGATATGTAACTTACTCTTTGTCAATGATTGTTATTTCCCTCATTTTTTTTGTGCTCCCTTTGAATTTGTCGTTGTCTTCAATTATTTGACTTTGGTGACAATTCCACAAACATCTATATATATAGAAATAAATATATTAAAAAATATTAAAATAATGGCAATACATTGAGTAATTTGCCATTAACTCTATTTCTATTTAACAAATCTAAATGTGTGATATATGCAATTTAATTTGTACATACCTTGTTGTTCTTGTGAAAGAACATCTTCCACAGAATGAAGTGTTGGTAGGCTAGAATCGTCTCTCTCGAGGGTATTAGCTGCTGAAAATATTTCTACTATTTTGTCAAATTATTTTCTAGATGAACTATAATGTTATGTACATTATAAATTTGAAACACAAGCATACCAAAGTAAAATAAGGGGTTCTCTTCCATTCTCTCCTCAATGTATACATTACATGAAGAGTTACCGGTTAAGTATTCAATTTTGATTTTGTCTAAATTTTACAATTCTTCTAAAGAAGAGATGATCCATATTATGTATGCTCAAATTAGAGATACTTTTACAAGGTATGATCATATTCCTATTTACCAAATTTGAATGTGCGAATTTAATATGTACATACCTTGTTCTCGTGGAAGGACAGCCCCAGAAGCAAGTGTTGGTGGGTTAGAACTATCTCTCTCGAGGACATTAGCTGCAAAAAACCAATTTTTATTCCAATTTTCTGGGTTATTCTTAATCGATTATTTTTTGGTCTCTTTTAATTCTTATTTCCTGTTAATGATTGTTTAATCTTCTGTAGCATTTATCATTAAGTTTTTTTCCTTGATTTTAACCTGCATTGTGTTCCATGGCTTGTGTATACTGTTATTTGTTCTATAATAATATGTGGTGCTTTTCTGTATGATTGCATGTGGGTTTTGTATGATCATTTAAATGAGTGAGATCCTTTTCTTAATTTGGTCTGGTCAACATGCAATGCTAATGTTGGGAAAAAACAGAATTTTGGTCCGGCCTTTTTCTAATTGTATCTCCCTTTATTGTGATTCTTCCCCCTCCACAAGTTAATTAAGCTTTATAGGTGTTATGATACTACTTTTTGGTGTGGTCTCCAGCTACATTTGTTCAATCATATAACTTTATTGTGTTCTAGGATTTTGAAATATTTTGCCTTCACTTGAATCTGTATCAGGTAAGGAGTTTGGAGGATGGATTTCTTGGATCATGGCACACGGCAACTGTTATTTGCTGTGAACATACTCCATTGTATAGAAGATGAGATAATAATGTAATGTGCAATTTTAAATCTAATGTCATGTCATTTTTAACTTAGTGAAAAAATTGCATAATGAAAAGAATGAAGTCTTTCTTATCAGTGACTAACCTTGTTCATTTCCATCTATCGTTTGGTCCCGCTGCGGGGTGGATCTGATATAGTGATTATTTGATGCATTTGAGCTATTTTTTGTAATATTTTGGTGCCATCCTGTTTCACCTCTTGGAAAAAGTAGTGGATATTGTAATGGTTCATAACATCCATAATAATGTTTTATTCTGTGTTTATCACCTGAATGTGCATGGATTATAATATCTCTATCAAATGGAATATTGTTATTATTTCCTTCAACCCATATAGCTGCAACTTGGTCGGCAGTCGGAGAATTATACACCCGTTGATCTAGTTTTACATCTTTTGAAATATGGAGTTGAACATTATCCATCGAAGGATAATCTTTTAATCTTCTGAAGATCTTGGCATATGGATTGACCTCTAGAACTTTCATAAGTTTCTTTACAATATCTTCGGTTAAAGTTGAGTTCTCAAATATTTTCATTCTACTTTGAAGCTCATTTTCAATATCAATGAAGTACAATTGAAAATACCCAGGGCCATCTTCATTGGGAGTTAAACCTGAAAGATTATGGTAGACCATCCCTTGTGCTCGAAATGTGTAAACTCCATGTCTTGCCGATGCAAGCTCTTTATCTAATTTCACGCCCATTGAGGTAAAAGAGAAGATGCAGTTCAAAAGACGAATATTATTGCGGAATTCGATGGCTTCTTCTGATTGAGAAGTATACAACTCGAATAATTCATCCGGGATTCTAATAGGTGCTAATATAACTTTTCCATTGTCACAACAAAATGTTCGAGGCTCGTACTCAAATCTTTCAGCACCGCAATGAGCGCAATTCGGCATTTTTTTAAGTTCATGTATCTCTGAGCATACATGATCATAAAATAATGAACCTGAGTAGAAAAGTTAATAATCAATGAAAATTTTGGTATAATAAGAAGAATGCTTTGATATGTCACGTGTAATGAAAGTTACTAACCTTTTGATGTTTTATGTGGAACCATTTGTGCTCTAAGAAGCCACGGTTTATTTGTGTTTCTCATTTTTTTAACTTTCTCAATGTATTCGTTCCTATCTTTACTACTTAAGTTAGAATATTTTCTTTTCATCGTATCAAGTCTTCGCTGACGTCGTGCGTTGCACGTAAATTAATTAATTTTCTACTTTAGTTGCATCATATAATGATTTTTCATCATACTATTGTCATAATGATATACTACATAATTTTACAACTTATTATTTTATGATGTTACCATAAATTAAAGTTGAGATCATAAATACGTAAAACTAAAACTTGAAATTAAAAATGAACTATAATTGACTACGTGTATACATAAGTATTATTCTAAAACTATTGTTTGGAAGAATGAACATTAATTCTTTTCTTTTTTTACCCTGATATATCCATCTAAACCATTTTTCACAGGTTTATTTTATTGATTTCATTATTTTGCCGGTTATACCCGTTTTTATTAACTTCGTCCATTTTCAATTACGTGTTAATTCAGTTTTTAACCAATATAACTCGTTCTTATTAATTTTCCTCAATTTTGTCGGATAAAGATGTTTTACCGATTTAATCCGCTTTTAAACTGTGTTTAACAATTTTTTTTTGTTATGGTAATATGTTTTCAGCCTTTTTTTATCCGACTTCTTGATTAATTCACTCATTCTCCCTGGATTAACCCAATTTTAGTTTATTTTACTTATTAATTAGCTAAATTTAACCTATTTTCTCACCTACGTACGTGAACTTTTCTTATATATTTAAAAAAAATAGAAATAAAGTCTAATATAAATAATCAATAAATCTGTATGTTACCTGATTTTTTATTCAACAAATTAGATTGATGCATAACCATTAGTGCAAGAATTGAAGCTTCGCCCACAATGAAATTGGAGAAATTGGATGAAGTTGATGACTCTTCGTTGTGGCCGGATTTTGAATTTGCTAGCAGTTGCTAATCACAATTAATCAATATGTTGTTTGTGATGAAAATATAGATTAGATCAAATATAATTTATGTTAAAAGTATTTGGTTCTTAGTTGTAAATACCCACGGTGAATACTTTGAGTCCAAGTCTAACTATACCTTATGATTCCTAATTTAACTATATTTCTTGAGGTTTTTTAAAGATTGATAGTAGGGGTATTTTAGTCATCACAAAAATGTTAAGAAATATTCATGCTTTTATAATAGTATAGATATAGATTGTTTGGTTGTTGGAAAAGTGCGGGAAAGTGAAGGAAAGTCAATTTTTTTTCTTCAACTTTCCTGTAGGAAAATTTTATGAAGAAAAAATTTCCCCACCAATTTGATGGGAAAATCCAGGGAAAATCCTGGAAAAATTTTAGAGTAAATTGCAAAACACCCATTGTGCTTTGTCTAACTATCATAATCCCCCATTTGTGATTTTTTTCCTACCAAAAGTCCCTTCGTGCTTATTTATTATTACCAAAAAGGTACCCTCTCAAGTCATTATAGAATCATACCCCCACAAAATGATGCAAAAGCAAACCTTTTACCTACAATATTATCAGTAACCCCTGTTAACTTTAAAAATTGACAATAACCCCTTGTTAACTTTGAAAATTGATATAATTTCGGTTACTAAAAAATATACAATAGCATCAAAATAATCTAAATATTATAGTTAATATAATGAAAAAGTGATTAGTCACACAATATTTTATCAAAAAGATAACGTAATTCTGATCTTGAAATAAAAAAATTACAAAGAAGGAAAGACAATATCAACTAATTTTTACATAAATCTCAACCAAAAAAAAGTTAAAGATTTTAATTATATATATTATATAATAAATGTTGGATAAGGATGAAGATGAAGGCACTGAAGACAAAATAATAAGGGAGGTTTTGATGCATTCCAAAACTTCAAAATCCGCTAAGTATGGAGTAACTTAGCTGATGATCCCTTTGGAAGGAATTTTGACTAAGTATAAGAAGACATCAGAAGAGTCAAAATTTCAAGGTCCAAGACTTATGATCTGCTGAAGGAAAGTTATAAGACTGATGAAGATCAGCCGACTCAAATCAGATTTGTTCAAGTTTGGGATCAGCTTAGCTCGCCATCAGACTTGCACTTCCGTCAGCCAAGTGGAAAGGATCATAAAGTCTTCCCAACGGTAATAAATGCCCCTGGAAGTAATAAATGCTGAAGTACAAGGATATTAAAGACAAATGATTGAAGAAATGCTTCGCATCAGATGGGTGCATTTAATGTTGCCTGCAGAATAGTACTGTTGACAGTACGGACAGACTGCAAAAGAGCCGTTCGCGGAAATTAAGGACCAGTACTCGAGGAATTTGAATCTTGTCTCTCTTCAACGGATATTTTTCAAACCTCAAGTATAAATAGCTGAAAGAGACGAAGAGAATACAAGCAACACAAACTCTGAGAAATTTTCGAAGCAAAATTCTTTAAGTCTCAAGAACAGCTCACTCATCAGCTTAGTCATTTGTTGATGAAAAGCGAAGTTGAAGAACAAAGCTAAACACATCTTCTGAGTGAATTTGTAAAATAGAGTGTTGTGAAAAGTAGATATCCATCTAAGTGAGTGATATTACTTCAGAGAGTAGGATTTCTTTGTGATTTCTTACTGCGCACTTACGACCTGTTCATTTGTTGATCGGCGTAAGCAGAGTGTACTGGTTACTTTGTGTTTCTAGTATAACCCAAAATCTTTGTGACTTGGACGAGTGGATTAAAGGATATTTACATCCATATAACCACTATAAAAATTACCTGTGTTTTTATTTGCATTTTTACTTGCATATTTCAAGATTGCATAAAACACTTTACTTAACTGTTTGAAAAGAGTTTAAAAGGAGTTTATAAAACTGGGGAAATATTTTTCAAACTGCTGAGAATACTTGTGAAAAATACTTTGAAAAATCCGCAGCAAGTACTCTAAGTATTAAAACTGATTTTGACAAAAGCTGTTCAAAGATTTGTTCGCGATCAGCCGAGGAATCTACTGTTGATAACAGCTTAGTCTGTTTAAGTTAACAAAAAGGTTTTAAAGTTAAAAATTGCAAAAAGTTTAGAGGTCTATTTACCCCCCCCCCTCTCTAGACCTCATCTGACCACTTGGGACCAACAAGTGGTATCAGAGCAGGTTGTTCATTTGAATCAGCTGCCTGATCAATGAGCTTGATCCAAGTGTTTTTCAAAGGTTTTAAAACTTTTCAAAAGAGCATCTTTTTGAAAAATCAAAACTTTTTGAAAAATGGACTGTATCAGCCATGTTCCCCACATTGCTGGTATGTCTTTTGAAGACTGGAAGATCAGAATGGAGATCTTCTTAGCTGCCTACAATGACAACATGTACACATGTATCATAAAAGGTCCATTCAAATTCACCAAGACTATCATAGTTGATGAAGCTGAACTAGTGGTGGAAAAAGATCTGACAGAGATGACAGCCGAAGAAATAAAGTTGTTCAATCTGGATAAAGTTGGCCGTTTCATCATGACCAAAGCCCTGGACAATGATCGGTTTGACAAAGTCAAACATTGCAAAACTGCAAAGGAGATGTGGGACAAGGTTCGTGACATGAGCGAAGGAAACGACGCCACCAAAGAGCATCAGCTGAATGTTGCTCTGGAAAAGCTGGACAACTTCAAGATGAAGTCTGCGGAAACCATTGACCAGATGGATACAATGTTTACAAGGACGTTGAATGAAGTGTTAAAGCTTGGAAAAACCTTTACGGACAAGGAGATAACCGTCAGAGTTCTGAAGGCCCTACCTCCAAAGTTCAACATGAAGGTGACAGTCATGGAAGAGTCAAGAGATCTGGGCAAGATTTCTCTCACCGAGCTGTTCTCAGTACTCAAGGCATACGAGTATAAACTGCCAAGAATGGGTGTTGAAGAAACCTCAACTTCAAATCCCACAGTTTTACTTGTTGCTGCTGAAAATCCTAGAAGGCCAGCTCACAAAAGCAAAGATGTGGATTCGTCTGATGAAGCCACACTACTCAACAAAAAGGAGTACACTGCTGGAGACGTTGCATTGCTGATGAACAACTTCAAAAAGTTCTACAGACGAAAAATGAAGAACAAATATAACAATGCTTCTACTTCTAACCCTACTTCTTCTTCTCAGGATAAGGATTCTTATAAATCTAACATGATGTGCTATAATTGCAGGAAACTGGGTCATTTCATCAGAGACTGCCCATATCCTAAAGCTGAGAAGTATACTGAAGAAGAAAAGAGAATCAGAAAAGAAAGAAAGCATCAGAAAGCAAAGGCGATGGTAGCAGAAGCAGAAAAGCCAGCTGCCGTCTACTCATCTGACTCAGATTCTGACACTTCTGATGAAGAGAGCCCTGCCCTTCTCTGCCTGATGGCTAAGGAATCTGATGACTCTGAGGATAGTGAGGTAACTTCTCTTGAAAATGAACTATTTAGTTTATTTGAACAAATTATGCGTAACAATACTACTATTGCTGAAGCATATAAAAAGCTTAAGGAAGAGATGATATTGCTAAAAGAGCAAAACAGTTCACTGAAACTCTCAGCTGAAAGGCCAAGAGAATCAGCTGAATATAAACAGCTTGAGCAAGAACATGAATCTCTGAAAGCTGAATGAGAAGTATATAAAGGTAAAATCATTGAGCTTGAGAAAGTCATTGAGTCTCATGAGAAGTCATCTGTTGCATCCACTCATATGTCTAGTAAACAGAAGACACCTTTAGAACAGGATAAGCAAGAACTGAATCATACTGAGAAATTTATATCTGCTGACAATAGTAAGGTCATCCTGTATGTTCAAACTGCTAGACCTACTTCACCTGAGAAAGTGGTAAAGGAGACGAAAACTCCTAAGGCTAAAAAGAGCAAAGAGCCTAGTGTAGGAAAACAGACTAGTAAGCCTAAACAGAAGAGTCCTAGGAAGTCATCTGACAAGGCTAAAACTAATCAGACTAGTGATAAAACTAAGTTGACTGTTAATGAGCAAGCAAGTAGTAAACCAAAGAAGCATAAGAATAAGAAAAATCAAAATGCTTGGTATGGAAATGAGTCTTATTATGTGCAACCTGCTGCATATCATCCTATGTATCATGCACCTCAATTTCCAACTTATTATGCACCATATTCTGCTCATCCAATGCATTCATATCCTCCTTATCATGCATCTTACTCTGCATTTGAACATTATCCTTATCATGCTGATCATCAACAATATGACAAATCTGATGAACGTGGTAAAGGCAAAGCTCTTCATACTCCTGTTGAAACTCAGAAACCTAAGAAGCCTAAGACTTCATCATCTTGGGTTGTCAAAGGTGGAACTAATCCTTCAGGACCCTCTCAATAAGGGTACCTAAAACAATTTTATTTTGTTTTGTAGGTTAGAATTAGGAGTAGGAGTAAAGTAGAGAAAATTTGGTACTTGGACAGTGGCTGTTCAAGGCACATGTGCGGAAGCATACATGAACTGACTGATGCTGTTGCTGTGGATGGTCCAAAAGTTACTTTTGGAGACAATAAAGAAGGCAAGATTGTAGCAAAAGGAAGCTTAATCAAGGGAAACATAGAGATATCTGACGTCTCATATGTTAAAGGCCTAAAGTACAACCTGCTGAGCATAAGTCAATTTTGTGACAAAGGATATTCAGTCATCTTCTCAACAGATAAGTGCTACGTTGAACAGATTGGTACAAAGAAGGTAATTTTATCTGGAAGACGACAAGGGAATGTCTACATAGTCGACTGGAATTCTGCTGACAAGAATTCAAGTATTTGTTTGGTGGCATCAACACCAAGTGAAGTTAGTTGGCTGTGGCACAAAAGAATGAATCATGTGAATTTCAAGACCATCAACAGACTTATCAAGAATAATCTGGTAGAAGGAATTCCAAAGACAGTCATGAGCAAAGATAAGCTTTGTGACGCTTGTCAGAAGGGTAAACAAATCAAGTCATCATTCAAAAGCAAGAAGCATCAATCTTCTGGAAGAATATTGGAGCTGCTACATATGGACTTATTTGGACCCATTGATCCAGTCAGCAATGGTTGAAAGAAATACTGCCTAGCTGTTGTGGATGACTATTCAAGATATACTTGGGTGATATTCATGAAAAAGAAAAGTGAAACCAAGGAACATCTTACTAATCTGATGGAGCTGATCCAGAATGAGAAAAGCATAAAGATATTGAAGATCAGATCAGATAGAGGGATAGAGTTTACAAACTCTACTGTTGAAGAGTATTGTAATATCAAAGGAATACATCATGAGTATTCAGCTGCTAGAACCCCTCAACAGAATGGTGTTGCTGAAAGGAGAAACAGAACACTGAAGGAAGCTGTCAGAACCATGATAGCTGAAGCTAAGCTGCCTCAAAGATTTCGGGCAGAAGCAACAAACACAGCATGTTTTACCCAAAACAGATGCATGATCAACAAGCACCAAAACAAGACTCCATATGAAGTTTGGAACAACAGGAAGCCAAACATTCATTACTTTAAGATTTTTGGTTGTAAATGCTATGTTTTAAATAATGGTAAAAATCACCTTACTGCATTTGCAGAAAAGGCTGATGAAGCTGTTTTTGTAGGATATTCTACTGTCAGTAAAGCTTATATAGTTTTTAACAAAAGAACATTACTAATAGAGGAATCCATTCATGTAGTATTTGATGAACCAAGTCAATCTTCTGAAAAGAATCAAAGTATTAATCAAGATCTGTCTATTGATTTACAGAAGTTGAATGTTGGAAAGAATGAAGAATATGTTCCCATCATACTACCTGATCTCAACCCAGCTGATAACTCAAGTGTTGTTCAAAATCACAGTACTGATTATCTAACAGACGAGTTGCAAACAGCTGATAGACCAGAGACTGTTCAACAGACAACAAATGTTCAACAGACTACTACTGGAACTCCAACAGTAGTGTTGCAAGATCAAAACAAAGGACAACATTATGATTTGCAACCTGATCTTAGATGGCTCAAGAATCATCCACCAGAACTGGTGATTGGTGATCCTTTGGATAAAGTGAAGACAAGGAGAGCTGCTGCAAGTGATGCAATGTTCGTCCGCTTCCTATCTCAAATTGAGCCCAAACAGATTGAAGAAGCTCTTAGTGATTCCAACTGGATTGAAGATATGCAAGAAGAGCTAAATCAATTTGAAAGGAATGAAGTCTGGTACTTAGTTCCTAGACCAAGTCATCAAAGAGTCATTGGCACTAAATGGGTATTCAGAAATAAGATATACGAAGATGGTGAAGTCACCAGAAGAAGAAGGGTTACTGCCAAGAAGAAGGCATTGACTTTGATGAAACGTTTGCACCAGTAGCAAGATTAGAGGCAATCAGACTCTTTCTTGCCTATGCTGCTCACAAAAATTTCACCGTCTATCAGATGGATGTGAAATCAGCTTTTCTCAATGGAGAATTGCAAGAAAAAGTTTACGTTGAACAACCACCTGGCTTTGAAGTCTATCAAGAAGAAGACAAGGTGTATCGTCTAAAGAAAGCCCTCTATGGACTGAAATAGGCTCCAAGAGCATGGTATGATACCTTATCTGATTTTCTTTTAATTAAAGGATTTTGCAAAGGTAAAGTTGACAAGACCTTGTTCACTATTGAATGGGAAGAACATATTTTGCTTGTGCAAATTTATGTGGACGATATTATTTTGGTTCAACTAACCAACAGATGTGTGACAAGTTCTCAAAGCTGATGCAGAACAAGTTTGAAATGAGCATGATGGGAGAACTTAATTATTTTCTTGGTCTGCAAGTTAGACAGTTGCCTGATGGAATTTTCATCAGCCAAGCAAAATACACAAAAGATCTGTTCAAGAAATTTGGTATGGAGACTAGCTCTACTGCTACTATTCCAATGTCTACTGCTACTATTCCAATGTCTACAAGTCTTCGCTTGGATAAAGATGAAGATGGCAAATCAGTGGACATAACCAAATACAGAGGCATTATTGGGTCATTGTTGTATCTAACAGCAAGCAGACCTGATATCATGTACTCAGTTGGGGTTTGTGCGAGATTTCAATCAAATTCTAAGGAATCTCACCTCTTAGCTTCCAAAAGAATACTGAAATATATTAAGGGCACTCAAGATTTGGGATTGTGGTATCCTAGAGAGTCTGGATTTGAGCTTATTGGATATTCAGATTCTGACCTTGCTGGCTGCAAGATTGATAGAAAGAGCACAACATGTGTCTGTCAATTCTTAGGTGGTCGTCTGATCTCATGGATGAGTAAGAAACAGACTTCAGTATCCATATCTACTGCTGAAGCTGAATACATAGCTGCTGGAGCTTGCTGTGCACAAATCTTATGGTTGAAGCATCAACTAGAAGACTACAATATCAAGATCAGTGGAATACCAATCTACTGTGACAATACTAGTGCAATCAGCCTTACTCAGAATACTACAAGTCATTCAAGGACTAAGCATATTGAGATCAAGCATCACTTTATTAGAGATCATGTGGAGAGAGGAAATGTCATAATAGAATATGTGTTTACTGAAAATCAGATTGCTGACATCTTCACAAAACCTTTAAGTGAGACAAGGTTTTCAACTCTAAGAGCTGAACTAGGTTTATTAAAATTAGATGCATAAGCTGAGGGGGAACTTATCAGAAGACTAAAGTTCAACAGCTTACTCATCTTATTTATCTTCAAGGATTAACTCTCAACAGACTAGTTAACTTATGAATTCTTAAAGTCAGGGGGAACGTGTAAGAGTAGCGGTACTTCTGATTAAAAGATGAAATCTGTTAATGTCAGTTAGTTGAAGTTATGTTTTCAACAGAAGATCAGAGTCTTGAAGAATGAAGATTTATTATCTAGCTGGATTGACAAACAGCTGAGGAAGGTTATCAGCTATTGGTTTTCACTGATAACAACTGTGTCATCAGGACATTAGTCCATCAGATAAGTATTTATTTTACTCATCTGATCGCTTATGTAAAAGCTGACTGTTTAAAACGTTTTATTTTAAAATACGCTTTTACAAGTGACAGAAGGGCGGTACAAATTCCCGCTCCTCATTTAATGCGATTTGAATTTGAAAGGTCGTAACTGACGCCGCACGATCAGCACTGACAAGAAACGAATCTAACGGTTGGCTGGTATCACGGAAACCAAGATACCCTAACTCTATAAATCCCAATCTGATCAGCCTTGTAGCTCTTTACGCACCCTAAATATTCAAAGCATACTTGAGAGAAAATTTACTTGCAATTTTCTGCAAAAATCTTCTTGTTTCTCTAACTTTCAACAGATTAAGATGGCCGCTGAAGGTATGTATCTAGTGTATGAGTCATACTATCAGACTGGAACGGATCTAATGAAAGAATTGCTGGAAAAATTCAAGAAGGCCTCACTGGTGAACTTCATGGAGTACAATGAAGGTGTAATCTGGACTGACCAGGTTATGGAGTACTACAAGACTGCAGTTGCTGATTACAACTCCATGGAAATCAAGGCTACAGTCGGTGACAAATTTGTGGTCATTACACCCACTGTTCTTCACGAGGCGTTTGGTCTTCCTAACAGAGGACGACACGATGTTACTGTGCTGACTGAAGAAAAGCACCAACAATTCTGCGCGATATGCGCCAAGGAAGGAGAAATATTGACTGGCAACATAAGGAAGAAACAGCTGAATGATGAATATCAGCGGATGGCTGATATGGTTTCGAAGCTGATAGAGAACTGTACTTTCTCTCTGGATGTTGTTACCATGAAAAGGTTCAGCATAATGGCTGCTATCTACTATGGACTGGAAGTCAACTGGTCCATCATAGTTTGGTACATCTTCGCTGATTTCCTTGAAGTGAAGAAAGGAAAAGGTCCCTACACCAACCACAGAATCACACTCAGTTATCTGCTGTCAAAACTGGGCTGTGTTATGCTGAATGGTAAGGAGATCCACAAGTCTAAGACAATGTCCAAGTACTTGCCTGTTATGAAGAGGAAGGCTGGTGAGCCTGAAGAGGATGAAGATGAGGAACCAAAGGAGGTTCCTGCCAAAAGGCAAAGGAGACTAGTCAAAACAGCTGACTTGGCTGTTGAGACTAAAAAGAAGAAGGTTGTTGATCAACCAAAAGAGAAGGCTGCTAAGAAAGCAAAGACTGTGGCTGACGTTGCTGTTGACCAAATTATAAGTCAGACCACTGCTGATGTAAGGGGAATGTCTCCTGCATCACCTTCAAGGACTCCTTCTGCTGAAATGCCTGCTGAGAACGTTTCTCACAGGACAAGGAGCCAACAAAGGGATACTGCTGCTTCAAGACCCATTCAGGGTTTGTCAAAGAAGTCAGCAATGAAGCAGATGACGTTTATAGAAAAGGACACTGAGTTAGTAGACTTAGTGAGACAAAGTCCTGAATCTGCTGAAAGACCCATTGAAGCTGTTGGGGCTTCTGTTGCTGACAAAGCTGATGCGCAACAGTTGACTCAAACTGCACCAACAGTTGAGGCTGCTCAACCTCAGGATGATCCAGATGTCATGATCATCAATCCTATAGCTGCTGCTCCCATTTCTTCTGCTGGTCCAGCCCCTGCCCAAGCTGATAAAGGAAAGAAGAAAATTGTGCTTAAGAGAAAGAAAATCTCTAAAGCTGATAAGAAAGCAAGGGAACAAGCTGAACAGAGAAAGCAAGATGAGATGGAGGAAAAGAAGGCCCTTGAGCTAAGCAAGACTCAAGCTGCTAAGGATGAAGCCAGAAGAAAGATGTCTGAAGCAGAGAGAAAAGCTGCTGAGGAAGCTGAACTGGCAATTGTTTAGAAATGAGCAAGATTGATGCCTATGGACCTGTCCATGAAGGTGGCATAAAAATTGGCGAAGGCAAGGATGAAGAGGAAAAGAAAAAGCCCAAGATGCCTACTGGTGAAGCCAAGCCCAAGGAAAAGTTTGAAGTGAGGAGAGCATTCAATATAGTATATGCTGATAAAGAACTCTTCCGAAGGTTTGAAAAGTCTTTAGCTTATTTTGATCAGAAGTTAATGTTAAAGACACTGTTCACGCAAGAAAAGCCAAGATATATCAGATGGAGAGACAATAGGCTGAACAGGTCCATAACAGAACTTCAGAATCTGAAAGACTTAGCTGCTGAAGAACAATGGGTTCTGAACTGGCTAAAGACAGATTCAATTCAAAAGGCCCTGGATCCCAGTTATGTCAGAGATGTCATGCATCAATATGCAAAGGAATTTGCACTGGAGGAGGCCAAGAAAATAGACAACTCCCTGCCAGCCAAGAGAAGAAAAACTAACAATGCTGAAGAAAGAGCAGTTGACATTGCTGTTATGACCGCCTTGAAGAGATGGGCAGAAAGGTCAAGATATCAGCAGGGTCACTCAAGTGAGTTGCCCCAACTGCCAAGTATCCAGCACATTATCTTTGGCAAGGAAGTAAAAGAATTCAGTGAAGTGCCCAAGGGAAATAATGCCTTTGTCAACCCTTGGATCATTGTGAGGCAGATAAGACAAACAACCTGCTTCAATGATGATGGCACTATCACTAACCTGTTCTATGATGACGTCACTAATGAGCACAAAACAGCTGACAAGACCTTAGCCATTGAGTGGAATGCTAAGGCTTCTGAAGATCATCAGGAGACTAACATGGAAGATATTCCTGTCCACCAGGAAACTGAAGAAAAGGAAGCTGCTGCTTCTGCTTCATCAGGTGATGAACACTCATCACTGATGGAAGCTTTCCAGATGTTGATGGAGAATTCAGTGCAGGAACTGGAAGAGAAGCATAATCAGCAGCTGATGAAGGTAAAAGAGGAGCTGAAGAATGAACATAAAGCAAAGTTGGCAGAGTCCAATAAACTTCAGCTGGAAACTATGCAACAGTCAACAGAGAAGATCACCAAGAAAGAAGTTGATAGTTTTCCTATTCCTCAAGAAAACTCTTTGCAGTTAGTGAACAGCTTAAATGACATGAACAAAAATGTGGAAGATGTGAAGGCTGATGTAAATCACCTCCAAACTGCCCTACAAAGAGCTGAACACAAGATAGCTGATTTAACTGCAACCTTCATCAAAGTCAGTGAAGAAGAGAAGGAAGTCAACTTAGGGATGTTGCAAGAAGTATCAAATGCTGCAAAGGAACTCCAAAATGAAATTGCAACTATAAACCTTAACATTGACTACTTCAATGATCAAACTGACAACATCAGCACAACTCTTCATCACCTAACAACAAGTCATGATGTAGTGAATCAGAATTTGAAGACTATAGGTGCTGCAATGAAAGTTCCAACAGTTGCACTCAACCCTGCTGCTAAACCTGAAGAAGTCATCAAGTCTGATGATGACAAAAAGGGGGAAGATAAAGGGAAAGAATCAACCAAGGAAACTTCTGCTGCTGAAGACAAGAAGACTGATGAAGCTACTGAACTGACCAAGACTGCTGAAGAAGAACTTGGAAAGGTACAAGGTAAAGACAAGTCTGAAGAAGAAACTAAGGAAAAAGCCAAAACTGATGAAGTAATGGCTGAATCCAAAGACTCTGCTGCTGATCAATCAGAGCCGTTGACCAAGTACAAGAATACAGAATCATCTAGAAAGGCGATGGAACTTCTGAGAGAGCAGCAACTTAAAGAGAAGATGGAAGCTGCCAAAGAAGTTATCCTTCAAGGTGAAGAAGCTGATGAAGATGAAGAAGAAGATGATGAAGAGTCATCTTATGAATACGAAGAAGTGCTTGAAGAATCTGATGAAGAAGCTGATAGTTAGAAATTATAAAATCCTTGTAATCAGTTTACTTTATCTATTCTTCAGACATCTCATCTGATGAACTTGTACTTGTAATATTTTCATTATCAATAAAAAGACAAGTTCAATCCAATATACTTTTTCTATCTCAGAAAATTTTGAGGATTACAATCTTTAGCTTAAGTTTTAACAGGTACTTGGCTGAAGTTTTGTCATCATCAAAAAGGGGAAATTGTTGGATAAGGATGAAGATGAAGGCACTGAAGACAAAATAATAAGGGAGGTTTTGATGCATTCCAAAACTTCAAAATCCGCTAAGGATGGAGTAACTTAGCTGATGATATCTTTGGAAGGAATTTTGACTAAGTATAAGAAGACATCAGAAGAGTCAAAATTTCAAGGTCCAAGACTTCTGATCTGCTGAAGGAAAGTTATCAGACTGATGAAGATCAGCCGACTCAAATCAGATTTGTTCAAGTTTGGGATCAGCTTAGCTCGCCATCAGACTTGCACTTCCGTCAGCCAAGTGGAAAGGATCATAAAGTCTTCCCAACGGTAATAAATGCCCCTGGAAGTAATAAATGCTGAAGTACAAGGATATTAAAGACAAATGATTGAAGAAATGCTTCGCATCAGATGGGTGCATTTAATGTTGCCTGCAGAATAGTACTGTTGACAGTACGGACAGACTGCAAAAGAGCCGTTCGCGGAAATTAAGGACCAGTACTCGAGGAATTTGAATCTTGTCTCTCTTCAACGGATATTTTTCAAACCTCAAGTATAAATAGCTGAAAGAGATGAAGAGAATACAAGCAACACAAACTCTGAGAAATTTTCGAAGCAAAATTCTTTAAGTCTCAAGAACAGCTCACTCATCAGCTTAGTCATTTGTTGACGAAAAGCGAAGTTGAAGAACAAAGCTAAACACATCTTCTGAGTGAATTTGTAAAATAGAGTGTTGTGAGAAGTAGATATCCATCTAAGTGAGTGATATTACTTCAGAGAGTAGGATTTCTTTGTGATTTCTTCCGCGCAATTACGGCCTGTTCATTTGTTGATCGGCGTAAGCAGAGTGTACTGGTTACTTTGTGTTTCTAGTATAACCCAAGATCTTTGTGACTTGGACGAGTGGATTAAAGGATATTTACATCCATATAACCACTATAAAAATTATCTGTGTTTTTATTTGAATTTTTACTTGCATATTTCAAGATTGGATAAAACACTTTACTTAACTGTTTGAAAAGAGTTTAAAAGGAGTTTATAAAACTGGGGAAACATTTTTCAAACTGCTGAGAATACTTGTGAAAAACACTTTGAAAAATCCGCTGCAAGTACTCTAAGTATTAAAACTGATTTTGACAAAATCAGCTAAGTAACTATCAGTTTAGTGGTCTACAAAGCTGTTCAAAGATTTGTTCGAAATCAGCCGAGGAACCTACTGTTGATAACAGCTTAGTCTGTTTAAGTTAACAAAAAGGTTTTAAAGTTAAAAATTGCAAAAAGTTTAGAGGTCTATTCACCCCCCCCCCCTCTAGACCTCATCTGACCACTTGGGATCAACAATAAATGTATATATAAATGTGTAAGCTATTTTAGTTCAATATTGTTAGCTTTTATTTGATTCAATTACTCATTAGTATTTTATATTTTCTAAAGGTTAATTTGATAACTTTTATTTTGCAATCACTTTTAATATATTATACAATTTTGAAAGTATTCATAATCAAACAAAAAATTTATATTCCTAAACTTTTTTGACAACCAAACATCGGCAAGAATATAGTTTTCCTGACAACCAAACATATAGAGGAAAATAACTTTTTTTTTTCTTTTCCTTTTATTTCCTTTCCTTTTCCTTTTCCTACAATTTTCCTCACTTTCTTGACAACCAAACAAGCTCTAAGAGAAAAAAAGTATTGATTTTTGAAATTCATGTACGATTTTGGGAAAAAAAATCCTATCTCAGTTCATTAGGAAAAATTTGTGTATTTTTTGGTATTAATAAATAATAAATATTTATAATTAATTTGGAACAAAAAAAATTTCCTATGTCATATCAATCACGGGACGGAAGTCGGCTTGTTGATATAGTTTGGGACGAAAAATAAAATTTGTAGTTAGTTTGGGACGAATTTTACAATATTATATAATTGTTTATGATAAAATTTGCCATGTCATGACATGTAAGCATCCATGTGGCAAGTGGGACGACATTCCAAAAAATATAAAATTATGGGACTAATTTGGCTAAGTGATATAGCTTAGGACGAAAATCCAAAATCAATAATTAGTTTGGGATATTTTTTGCAATTTTGCCTATTAGTAAAAATTTAAAACTTTTAGTTATTTTATTAATGTGTAGATATTAACCTTTATATGATTATATGAAAATAAAATTTTATTCAGACTATTTATTATATTATTTTTATATAGTATTTCAACAATAAAATCATAAATTTATCTATTACCTAAATACAATAATATTAAATAATATTAAATGATATTTTACTATAAAATATAAATATAAAATTTTATTCACATATTTATTAAATTATTTTTATATAGTATTTAAACACTGTCCCCAGAACCCTCACACGGTCACACCATCCCGTCACCACTCTGTATTCCACCAACAAAGTGGTGGGGCCGAGTTTATGGATTAATAAACTAAATATTCATTAACAAATATGTAAAAATAAGATTTTTTAAAAACATTTTGAAATTCATGGGCAACTAAACTTAATGGGTTTCAGCGCATGGACATGAGGTAGGCCCCTTTAGCGGGTTTTTGACAAGTTAATTATTTGTGATATGTTTAATGGGCAATTTACTTTCCTGTGATACGAAAATAGGCAATTTACCTCCATGTGAAATGACATAATGAGCAACTTACCTCCTTGTGATACCTCATTGCTAGTGGAGATGTTGCACACACACACACTCTATAAAGCGATTGATAATTCATTTTCAAGTAAAAAATGACAAATTTAATCTTACAATTGACAACACTTTACACCCTCCCCCCTCGTGATATGCGCAAATAGACAATTTACCTTCATGTGATATGTATAAATTGACACTTTAACTACCTGTGATATTGCATAATAAACATTTTACCTTCTTATAAAAATGTAAAAATCAAGAGAGAGACAATGTTCTTTTATAAAAACACATGGAGGTATTTTGCCCTTTTATTCATCACAAATCACATGAAACTAAATTGTCTATTTATAATAATACAAGGAGTTAATTTGCTATTCACTACCTCTTTCTTCTTCTTTTTTTTTTTTTTTTTTTTTTTTTTTTTTTTTAATAATAATATTCACTACCTCTTTGGCCTTTGGTGTTTCAATATAAATTTCAGCAGTACTTAGTGTTTCTTATCGATTTAGACCTGCTTTTATTTTTTCAGTCTTTGTGGTCCTCAAAATTTAACTTGAGAATAAAATCTCACTCTTTTTTCCTCTTGTTTGGTGTTTCTAAGTTTTGGTTTACTTGTTTTATGCATTTTTCCCCATGAGGTTGTTAGAAATATTAATTAAATGTTAAATATCTCTTCTCCATTAGATAAGCTGGACCTTTATTAAAGGCAAACCGGTCCTCCATGACTTGATGGGATGGATTCCTTTATTGTTCTGTGCTCAAAGCAAAAGGCAGCAATAATTTATTTTGAAAATTTATGCCTGATTTCTCCTTATACGTAACAGTTGGTACCAAATGTGTCGACTTTGATTTTTACGGTACCATAAGTGAGAATCGACATATAATTTGATACTGCAAATGCAATTCTCTCTTAATTTATAGTTCAAGATCAACTAGTTAGTGTCCAGTTCATGAAATCTAACTAACTTATAAAGCTTATCTTGGTTAACAATATAGGCCCCAACAGACTCATGATTATTTCTCGTCCAATAGTTAAACTTAAGTCCAACATATTCATTATATGTGGCCCAAATTAACTTAAAGCATTTTACTTAGGGCTGTCAATGAGTCGGATCTGGTCGGATCAAGCTCGCCAGATCCGGCTCTATTTATATTGGATCGAATCATGTCGGATTCGGATCTTGCTCGGATTATGCTCGGATCTAGATTTTTTGAATCCAACGGATCTTTGTCGGATTTGGCCGGATATCGGATATTTTTCGGATCCAATAAATTTTTATTTAAAAAGTTAAATTAATATTTTTTTCCTAAAGCAAGTTTATTATCTTTTCAATTTTATTTAATTTTAGCTCACATTTTCAAAGTTTATTTACTATATTCATATTTGTAGAATGAATATATTGGTTTAAATAAATTTATAAACGAATTATAAATTATTATCTTCTTAAATTGAGGTTGAAATATTATTAATGATACTTATTTTTATAATTCATTTTGTATATATATATTTCTTTTTATTTGTTGTCAGATACGGATTTTTAACGGATCGGATCAACCTAAATCCATATTCGCTCCATGAGTTTCGGATTTCGAATTTTTATAATCGGATTAGGTCCATCGAATCTCTAATCGGACAATTATCCTAATAAATCGGACCGAATTCGGACGGATCCGGATTGAAATCCGCCCCATTGACAGCCCTAAATTTTTACTAGTCAAACTCCGTAATTCTATTTTAAAGGGGATCTGCTGAATATTATATAAATTAAAGATAAGCATTAATTAATCTTTTCTTCCTCGTTTAGTTAATTTTTTTCTCTTCTTCAATTTGGAAGATGGCGCACTATACCGCTACCTTAGTTGCTTCGCTTTAGTTTGTTCCATTTTTTTTCTTTATGCAATTATTATTATTATTGTTGTGTTGTTGCTGTTGTTGTTCTTTAATTATGATGATGGTTGTTTTTTTTTATTAGTCTTTAAACTAATTTAGTTTGGAATATTAGTCCGATTCAAATGTAATTTGATGAATACTTCTTATTAGGAGTATTCGCAAGCAGAAAACTATAGAGGAGTTATATCCCTACTTGTATCTAACATGTTTCTCTAGTTATTATTTAGTACAAGGTCAGATAATAAAGGAACACCGCCTCATGAGTTACGTTTACTATATCTCGTGTACGTCAATTATATTGGTATGCTGTTCGAACTATGTTATATCTTCCTTATAATAATTGAACCCTACCTTATAAGTCGTATAATTGATCACTAAAATGAATTAAAATTCCCTTCAGTTATATATTATTGCAAGTTGTCTTTAATTTTACATACTATTGTTGCCCCATGTGTATCAGAAAATCATCATGGACGTTTTTTGGGGGTCTAATTGTGTGTTGTATATTATCATTTTATTTTCATCAAGTTGGACAGCATAATGGGAAAATCTGTTATATTTGGGCCTATTGCTGTTGTATTTGGAATTATTATGTACGGTTCTCCTCTATTTGTCAGTGTAAGATCCTTAATCTTTTGAATTAACTTTGTCACCTTCAAATTTTTTTTTTTATGTTTAATTAAAATTTTATATTTATTTTTCATTATTAGAGAAACGTACACAAGACAAGGAGAGTTGGATACTTGTCCTTTTTGTTCTGTCTAGCTTCTTTTCTCAATGGAATTGCATGGTTTTTATATGCTTTTCTCCCAACTATTGACCTCTATTTTGCTGTAAGTTCATTAAAAGAAATTACCGATCAAGAAATTGTATAGATTTTCATGTTATTACATTAATTGGAGTATATCGCTTTTTTTTCTTCTTTAGTTATTCCTTCTTTTAGCATTGAATTTCTATTCCATGACTATGCACATTGCAAATGGAATTGGAATACTATTGGGAATAGTACAACTCGGACTTCTTTGTATATTTCGCGAGAAACCTTAGTTTGTCGATGTTCAACTCGAAGATGTGGAAATCCCTTAAGGTTGAAAAGTGGTTTTATATTCTATCCTATAAAAAAAAAAAAAAAAAAAAAAAAAAAATAGGAATGTTTTATATTCCATTTTATCTGTGGGTTTTTAGAATTATAAATACATGTGAACCGAGTACATTGATTAAGCTTTAATATTTTACTGATATTTGTTTGTATGATATGTGATTGAAAAATGTGGGAGCTTGCATAAAATAAGTATGAGATTTGAAATTGAATTGAAATTGGGATATTTGTTTGCTTATGTGTGGATAAGGTGGAATTTAAACTTTGAAGTATCATCACATAGACACTTTGCACCCCAAAAACATAGAATTTGAGCTTAGCATTCTCGATTCAGGAAAAACTCAGCAACTTGCATCCCGAAATATAGAATTAATACTTAACACCATCGAATTAAGAAAAATTCTGCAACTTGCACCCCTCGTTTCTCCCAACAGACTTGACCACCAACGTAAAATAAATATAGGGACAAATTAGGTAATTCGTATATGAAATATGGAGTTAAACTTCTTATAGATGAAAGAATAACTAGATAAAGTTAGAAGTAAACTTTTCAAACACGAAAACCAATAACTAAATTTCATATCAAGTTCTACTATATGCAAGAATTTTTATAACAACTTCTAAAATCCTTACCAGATTTGAATCCATGTGAAATTTACTATTTTGTCCCTAGGTTTTTTTTACTTCAGTGATCAACTCTGTCGAAAAAAATGAGAGGGGTGCAGGTTGTTGAATATTTATCTTCTTGAGTTGGGGTTGGGGCCAGAAGTAGCTTCTTGAGCAAGCTGACTACTTGAAGGTAAAGTTTTTTTACCTTCGGAGGTCCGACCGTAGAATATAGACTAATGATGAAATCCACGGTAGGGTTATCAACATCGGGGCCTTTCGAGCCACAAGGACTTGCTCCACCGCTTGACATCGCCAAGTAATTGCTCGAGGTAAAAGGAGAATTTTCTAACAAGGGGTAATTGAACTTCGATCTCTCTAAATTGTAAACAGTAAAGTAGAGGCATGTTTAATGAATGATGGGCAGGGGCGGGCCTAGAGGGTTTTGGTTGGGGGGGCGAGATTATTTTTAATAGCAAACTCGATATTTTTTTGTTATATTGATAAAATGGCAACTAAATGAAAATAAGTAATGTTGTATATTTCTCTAATAAAAGCCGAAGAAATATACTAGAATTTTTTTGAAAGTGCCACATTCAACAAATAGTTCAAGATATTGAGTAATATTAAAACACATAAACATTTTTGCAACATAAGTTCAGTTATGTAAAATAGAAATGCTATAAGTACCAAAATTATATTTAACTTCTTTTTCACTGCAGTGCATTTTACAAAATCAAATATTCAATGTTAATACATATGACCATATTAATATTTATATATTGATCCATATATTAATAATCTAGATGAAAGAAAAAAAATAGTTTATAAGTTATAACTAAAAAAAGAAAGAAAATTGCATAACGAGGTATTCGAACCCTAGCTTCCTTGATATGCATTCACCATCCAAACCACTATTCCATTGCCTTCTATTAAATATATTTAACAAGTGTCTATATAAATATTTGATCCGTATTTTTCTTGGGGGGCGACCGCCCCGCAGCCCCTTAAGGGGTCCACCCCTGATGATGGTGTTTTACCCTCAGGTTTGTTTCAAAACATGAAAGCATGTTACACTCAGCCTCATAGCTTGCATTATAATATCATCATTAAAGACTACAACCGTGACTTATAAATTTACTATCAAGTCACACTCATTAAATGCCCATAAATGGATATATAACAAAGTCCTTGAATTATTACATTAACAATAGAAAATACCCATTAATATCTAATATTTATAACATTGACTATATATAAAACATCAATTTTATAGCAAATCCTGCTCAACTCTATTTCCTTCCGACTAGTGATCGATTGTCTCCACTCCTCAATTTCGGGGTGATGATGAGTACAAATTTATCAACATGCTTATAGTAACACTTTCTCCATCGTTCACAAAATATAATCGGCCCAAAAATGAATCCTAAACCCACAACAAATCCCACTCCAGCACTTATAAAATAGAATCCAGCATCTGAACTTTCCTGCTCTTCTTTTTCCACCTCTGTAACTTGTTGTCCATTGTCATGATCACCACAAGGTTTGTTCAAAGGAAAGTCACAAAGTCTCTCGTTTCCTTCATAGCTTTCTGCGGAAAATGTTTGAAATTGATTACGCCTTGGGATCTTTCCCACTAGTTTGTTATAGGAAAGGTTCAGGACCGAAAGGAATGTGAGCCTTGTAAGCTTTTCCGGTATCTCCCCTGTTAATTGATTCCTTGAAAGATCTAAAGATCCAAGCTGCGTCAAGTTTCCAATTGATTCCGGAATTGTGCCCGTGAAAGAATTGTGTGATAAGTTTAGCCCATAAAGCATGCTCAATTGACCAATTGTTCCAGGTATTTCCCCTTCAAAGTTATTGCTTGAGAAATCTATAGTCGTAAAGACTGTCAATATCCTCAGAAGCTCCATCTGTTGTGCTTTAATGGTTACAGTCACCGTGTCCTGGTAATAGATGTCGTGTCTAAAAAAAAAATTTAAGTGATCTTCTTCATTGTTATTGAGCGTCATTCCTTTCCAACTTTCGATGCTTTTCGAAAATAGTTTCCCACTGAAGCTATTGAAAGCAATGTCAATAATCTGAAGATTTGGCCAGCTTTGATCGACCCCAGGACATCTGATGTCACCATAAAATTTGTTGGATCGTAGAACAAGAACACGTAAGTTGGATGAGTTTTTCATCATGCATGGGAATCCATCATTAATGTAGTTATTTCCAACATTCATTACCTCTAAAAATTTGCAGTTCGCTAAGGATGTTGGGATCTTCCCTTCTAGATTGTTCTCGCTGAGGTCTAACGTTTGTAGACCACAATTGGCTGAAATTGTATCAGGGATATCTCCACTAATGTTGTTTCTCCCAAGATTCAATACCCCAAGAGTCTCGACATTTTTCAGTAGACAGGGCGGTATGCCACCACTCAAGAAGTTTCCGGACAAATCAAGAACAAACAGGTAACTCAAGTTGCAAAGTGATGTAGGAATTACCCCGGTAAGGTTATTATTTGCTAAAGAAACGAATCTGGAAATGATGTTGCCAATACCAAGGGGAATGGTTTCTTGAAAGTTATTATTCGAGTAATCTACGTAGTTAGCATATGTAAAGAAGCTAGACTTAGGCTTCTGAGATTTGGAAATTGAGGCATTTTTGAATTGTTGCTGCTTCTTACGACAACTGACAGATTGTTGTAAGAAAGGTCCAGTCTTTCAAGATTTCGAAGGCTTTGAAGCTTCTCAAGCTCTATGGTTCCATTGAAGAAGTTGAAAGAAAGCAAGAGAAACTTAATTCTTTCAAGCTTGAACAAAGACTGAGGAATAGAACCTTGTAGCTCATTACTGCTCAAATCTAGTGTTTCCAACTTATATGAATTCATAGTGGAAAATTCATCAACTTGACCACTAAATTTGTTGTTAGAAAGCGAAACAATCTTCAGTGAAGGGAGACTAAATAGAGACCAAGGAATGCTTCCTGTCAATGAATTGTACCCCAAGTTGAAATACGAAAGATTTGATAGGCCTTCAAAATTTGCCGATAAAACTGAACCATTTAAACTATTACGACTGAGATCTATGTACGCAAGTTTCTTGGACGCACGAAAAACTGGGATTGAATCAAAGAAGAAGTTCCCTGAGAAATCCAAGTAACTAAGTTCCATTAAATTGGCTATAGTGTATGGAATCGAACCTGTGAAATTGCAATTGGACATGTCTATTGTGGACAACATGCTAAGATTGCTAATAGAATCTGGCAATGCGCCTGAGAAGCTACTAAAACTAAGTATTATAGTGCTAAAAGATCCGCGAAATGGAAACTCGGGTATTTTGCCTTTCAGTAGCATATTAAACGATAGATCGAGATACTGTAAACTGGGTACCTGGAAAATAGTTTCCGGGAATGAACCTTGCAAATGACAATAGCGGAGAGTCAAAACTGTCAAATTTTTGAAATTTGCAAAGAAGTCCAGAACTATTGTAGATAGATTGTTACCGTCTAGGCGAAGAACCGAAAGAGATTGAAGCTGTGTAAGAGTAAGATTCAAAGGACCTGATAGATCACAGTTTTGCAAACTCAAGTTACGTAAGTTTGGTAAAGACTGAGACAAACTTCCCCACCAATCATTAGTATGATTCGATATCTCAACACCATCTAGATAAAGTTCTTTCAAACTTGTAAGATTCTGAACAAGAATCTCCAAATTTGGATCCTCTAATTTCAATGGAAAAAAACCCCCTTGATTGGAGAGATCAAGACTAACCAAGCTTTTAATTTTCGATATTTCAGGAGGAATCTGCCCAATAAATCCAGCATTTGATAAATTCAGGTACGCCAAACGCATAAGATTTACAAGTTGTTCCGGAATCTGAGTATTGGAAAAATTGTTGTAAGCTAAATTTAGCCTCTCGAGATACTGAAAACTGAAAAGGGTAGTCGAATTTTCGATCCCTCTATAAATGGACTCGTTATCGAGCTTTAAACTGATCACATGTCCTGAGCTATCACAGGCTATCCCATTCCAATTGCAGCAGTCTACATTCTGGTTCCAGTGCACGAGCTTCGTTGAAGTCGATGAGTCGAAAATAAGGTTGTTCTTTAACTGAAGCAACAATGATCTTTGATCATTTAGGCATTGACTTGATACCCATGAAACAGAAAAGATTTGGATTAAAAGAAGCCATGAAAAAGCTAGAAGAATTTTCATTGGAATGAGTTATTGGAAATTCCAATCAAACTGTTGAGTGAAGAGATTGTGGAATTATGTTCTTTGTTTACTTTACAAATCTTATATATTACCATTCACTCTGAATATTTCAAGTAATTAAAGGGTGGAAAGCATATTCAGAGTTGATATCACAGGGTGGAGATGTGAGTTATTTAAAAGAAGCCATGAAAGCTTTCGCTTTGTTGACGAAGAAAATTATTACTTAGTTTGGGTCTGACTCAAACTCAAAAGTTAACGGTTATTATCTAAGACCACATCAACTTGAGATTTTGATATCATATTAGAATTTATCATATTAATTGGACCAAGTTCACTTATATGATTTGGGTATAACTCAAACTCAAAAGTAGCTAACTTAAGAGATCGGGATTGTCCAAGACCTTTTAACGTGAATTCACTTTTTTTTCCAACCTTCCGACCAATTTCTATTTTTTTTTAAAAGGGTTAATTACAGGGACCTCCCCTGAGGTTTGGTCAAACTCGCGCCCATTCCCCTCCAAGAATGCTAATTACTCAGACCTCCCCTGAGGTTTGAAAAACCTTACAAAACCCTAACGGAGACTAACGGAGGTGGATGGAATGCGTGAAATTACCTTCTTGTCCTCATCAATTTAATTACTTCGACCTCCCCTAAGGTTTACAAAACCTTACAATATTTGCCTATTAGTCCCCAAACTTTAATAAAATTAAATTTACACATAAAAAGAAAAGAAAAACTAACCCACCCCGATTTATATCACATAAAAAAGAAAAAAAAATAGTTTATTAATTATGCAATTAATAGTAATAATAAATATGTAAATAAGATTTTATTTTTGTATTTTATAATAAAATATTATTTAATTGTATTGTATTTAAGTAAGATATAAATTTATGACTTTATTGTTGAAAATATTAAACACTTATATATATATATTTATATATATAAGTTTAAACTGAAATAACCCATAAATTTAATTATATACATATACCTCATAGATAATTATTTTATAAAAGGATATTTGAATTAGTATCTTTAAATTTAGTGAAAAAAGTATATATTGATTTTTTTAGTTAATTTTTTATAAAATGCATATTTCAATGCTGTATAATTTATCAATAGAGTAAAAAATAATTTATTAATTATATAAACAAGATTTATTTTAGTATTTTATAGTAAATATTATTTAATAGTATTGGGTTTAAGTAACCAATAAATAAATTAATAATTCTTATTTTATTAAATGTGTATTTGAATGAGTATTATTTAAATTTTTTTAAAAATAATTCATTTTCTTAATTATTAATACTTTAGCATTTTTATAATGCATTTTCTGTTCAAATTTTTCCTTATTAATTATAATTTTTATCTATTATCCTTCTTGTTAAATTTTTTTAGAATTATGAAAAAAATTGATATTATTGAAATTACGGTTTGGATATGGATAAATCTTAATATTTTTGCATTTTCATAATGATCTTTTTATTCATCTTTAATTTTTCTTATGATTAACAATAATGTATTCACTCTTCTTTGTATTTCAATTTTTAAAAACATTATGAAAAAAGATTGAAATTAATATCTACACATTATTGTTAATTTATTCATTTTACATTTTAAATTACAAATTATATAAATTTTACATGCCTTCGTTGAAATAATTTGTTATATAAGAGTTAATAATGTATTTCTCCTTGCATATATTTTACAATAAGTAAGAAAATACTTTAGAAATATTTAAAATATTATTTTAAATATGAATATAAATTAATAAAGTCATTAACCATTATATATAAATTCAACAACATTTTAATCAACAAATGTCATTTGACATTACTATTAGATCCTTTCTCATGCAACAACATAACATTTGCTAAGAGGGGTAATATAGTCCATACAAATTTGCTACAGTAAGTCGGGGGCAAAATTGGCAATTGATCGAAAATTTTATGATGACGTAAGCAAAAATTAACGGAACCCTAACGGTTGTAAGGTTTTGCAAACCTCAGGGGAGGTCTGAGTAATTAGAATTCTTGGAGGGGAATGGACGCAAGTTTGACCAAACCTCAGGGGAGGTATCTGTAATTAACCCTTTTTAGAATGACCAATTTCTATAAAAATTGAATTGAGAGGAAGAAACAAAGTATTGGTCAAAAGTAAAACATTGGAAACGGCGTGTTTTTGATATTTTATTGTCAAAAGCACGCGTCTGTTGTCAGCCCCGTTTTATTTAATGGCATGGAGTGATTTTGGGGCTAGATTTTATCTTGTTTATTTGATAAAGAATGTAGCGATTGTCACGGGCTTATTTGCTCCACTTACTCCTTTATTTCCACTATAAAAATGCACCAACATTGTATGTATTTATTTAATTTTATGAGTAATATTTATAAATTACTAATATACGCTCCATGCTATGCACGGAATTATATTAAATTCTATTTATTTAGTTAGGACATATAGAAAAGAAACATAAATAAATGGTATATGTTGTAATTATTTGTAACATGAAGAATGAAACAGTCAACGTTTTTTTTTTTAAAAGGTATTAATTCACATAATGAATCCATAAAAGAAATGACAAAATTTGTATCAATCTTACATGTAGGATAATATTTTTTCAAAATAAAATAAAATAAAAGTAAAAGTATATACATGGTTGGGAACAAATATTTCCAAGCACTATTATAAATCCTTTCATCTATGCTGAATAATAAAATCTCAACAATAATTTCTAGCTTGCATAATCTCTATTTTATGTGTATTCTAACTTCACATCCATCAAGCCTCATATGCTATCCTGATCATCAAAACTTTAAAACTTCTGCCTTGGAAATGCGCATCTTGTTTTAGAACAATAAGATTACATTCAATCATTAGAGTTAATACTTGATAAAAAAAACATAAGAAGTGTGTAGTTAACATTTTAACCATGCAACATTTATGGTCAATCCATGAAAGTTTAGTGACCGTGTGCAAATCCCATTTGTATAGTGTATATTGTGCATTCTACACAAAGAATCAATAAAATACTATTTCATTACCTACACACATGAAATTGGTACATAGAGGACCAAAGAACAATAATGTATGATTGCACAGAGATATGAGATGTCAAGAAAATGTCATGTTTTATTGTACACATTAATTCAGTTATACTAACTGAAATAGTGTGTATAAAAGCACGTAAAGAGTACAAAGAAGAAAGTCTCAATATGGCATGCAAGTTGAAGATTGTTTGTTATGTATAATGCCTACATTGTTCAAGAATGAAAAGGAATCCCCAAGGCCAAAGTTAAATATTGACCTTGATCAGCAGATCTAGTTGTGAATGAGCAGAGGACAGTTAATAAGTTACTAAGTTCAGCTTCCTATAAAATATACTCATGCAGTCTATCCAAAAAGTTTTACAGTAGTAAATATTGAAAATATATTCTGCTAAGCATGCAGCAACAAAAAAAATTAAAGAGAGTATTTCCAGAATTTTTCAAAAATGAACTGAAGAAAGTGGTTAGTACCTTTTAACATGTGTGGAATTAGGAAGTACTTTTTAACATGTGCTTCCAAAGCCTTATAGTTAAAAAATTTAATGGGTAATACCCCTTCTTCTCTATATAAACCATGCCTTTTTTTTTTTTTTTCCCATAATGATAGATCCAACACAAATCCAAACATAATTGGTAACTCCTGCATCATAAACTACAAGCTAGATATGAGATAAGCATAATGTCAATTATACAGACCTTTCATGAATCCAACAATGAGAAAGTCAATAACAAAAGGCAAGAAACCCATCAAATTTATCAAAGAAGCTCACAACCCCCTTAAGGTTCCATCATTGAATCATCGGTTACCCTTCTCACTTAACTTCAACAAATAACCTAAACAATCTGATTTTTCCCACACAATCTCTTCTATTTACCAATCCTATACCTCTATTCAGCTTCATATATGTCCACACCATCTCTTTGCACCGAACTACAACATTGTCTAGCCTAATAGATGACTGGAATTAAAGCAAGTTTATCCCTCACTTTTTTTCGCTCAATCGAAATATTTAGCACATGACACTAAACCAAATAAAGAATTTAAGAAAGAGAAATAGTTTAGTAGTAGAACATTGAAATTGAAAGTGAACTCATTCTTATAACCTTTATTCTCTACTTTCCAAATCAATTTTTATTATAACTATGTAAGAGCAAGTAAATATATCCACAAAATTGTATATGCTCTCATAGTTCTCGTTGGTTCAAGTCCTTGATAAAAAAAAAAAAATAGAGATCTACAAACAACACACAAAAGCAGACTAAGTAACATACTCTATCAACTTTTTATCTATTACATATATAAAAAAAAAAAAAAAAAAAAAAAAAACAGAAAATAGTCATATTGTCCTACTTGGAATTTAGAAACAAAGAGAAAAAACCTAAAGACAATTATTGTGGAAACAACCTATTTTGTCCCTGATAATCTGTCGGTCTTTTTAAATTCCATTTCGTCCTTGTTATTCTAGGATACCTATTCGTCCTTCTTATTCTAGTATACCTATGGCATCACAAGTTTCCATCCACAACGTTAATCTTAGTTTTTTTTTTTCAATTCCACTCTTGTAATCAATGAATGGTTTTCATAAGAGAAATTATGAAGTTTTTGTATATACAGTTTTTTGTTTACGTAATTAGTGATGGAGAAAGGAATATGAGAGAAATTGGGAAGTTGTTGAGAGAGATAGAGAAATGAACCGATTTTGAAGGAAAGATTGAGAAAGTGGATAACTTGAGTTGGTTATTTGAAAATTCTTCCATCATTTAATAAATAAAATAATTCAAAAATCTGAGAAAATAGGATTTCGGTCAAAATACAATTGTGACAATTAAAGACTGATATCAAATATATATATATATAAGTAGATAAGTAGATAGATAGTAAAATTTACTTTAACATGTCACAAAAAAGCTCAAAAATAGCTAATATTAAATTTATTATTATTAAAATTATTAAATATAAATTGATTATTGATTTGTTCATAAGATCTTGTAATTTTTTCCTAAAGTAAGATCATAACAAATTTATTTAGTTTATTTTATTATAGTAGTTTTCATTTAAAAAAATATATTATTTAGTTGTTTTATTTGAAATAATAACATGTCATTTTAAATGCATTTGTTTACATACCTAAGTTATTTTTCACATATTTAGTTTCTCTTACGAGTATTTCAAACTCATCATCATAATCTGCGATAGTTATGTGACTCATTAACTCGTAAGGATTCCAAGGATTGGTGAAAATATGAACTAGCATTATGAGATAAAAAAGTTGATTTTTTTTTTTTTTGATATAAAAAAGTTGATAAACATATGAAAATCTTATGCCACAAAGCTCTTTTATATAGTAATGTGAAGATGAGGTCCAATGTACTACATGGATAAAAATCCTTATCAGATATTTCAAGGTTGAATCATAGACTGACACGTGGTTAGAAAATCTTATCGCTAAAAATTATTTCAGATATTTCAATGCCGAATCAAAAACTTACACGCATGGATCAAAATTTCGTTTCGAGTGTATGTTTCGGTCAGCCAAATATTAGAAACTTTTCGAGATTTTTTGGATATGTTTCGGAAACACTAAAGAAAAATTGTAAAAAAAATTACTAAATTTAGAAAAATAACAGAGTTTAAGGCAAATAAATAGTTTCGAAATTACATCTTGTTTTCGTTTTGCTTGATTCAAAAATGAAAATTTTTCGATATTTTCGACGGAAAAGATGAAAATTTTGATCAATGCTTACACGTGGATATAAAATCTTATCAATAAAAATCTTGTTAGATATCTCAATTTTGAACCACAGACTGACACGTGGATAGCAAATTTTATCAATAAAAAGCCTTAACATTTTCTAACTTAATTATTTTTAATTTATTTCTTTACTTTTAATGTTAATTACAGGGACCTCCCCTGATGTTTGATATAATTCGCGTCCACTCCCAATCATAATCACAATGATCTCCCTCGAGATTTCAAAAAGCTTACATCCGTTAGTTTTTGTTGACCCTAGTTTTATAAAAAAAAAAAAAAAAACCATTTTACCCTTGATATTACTGTGGCAATTTTTGTGGACAATTATGCCCTTGGTTATGTTTTATATATGAGAGGGTGTTCATTGTAAAGGTTTATGATTATGAATTGATGAAAATGTTGTAAATTTTCATGAAACTTATAATCAGTTTATTAGTGTATATATATTCTTAAAATAAAAATATAATAACTTATCAATTATTTTTCAATTTTTTCCATAATGCTTTTACAATTAAAGTAAATAAATTACGGTTAATTATAAGAAAAAAAATTGTAGCACATAAATAAAAATATATTCAACTTTCACATTAAACTCGTAATTTTATTAATTAAAAAAAATCATAATCAAAGTACAAGGATAAATGAATGAATTGCGTTCGATCATGAGAAGTAAAAAAAGTTGAACAAAAATTATTATACATTATAGAAATGATCACATGTTTATAATTAACCCGTACTAAAAAATCGTAAAATTATAAGTATTTTTTTACAAAAATTAAAAAACTCACTCAAATACCCAATTTAGTAAAATTATTATTATAAAATCATTATTTTTTTTAATATTTCTTACTTGTACAATAATATAAAATGTTGCTATATAAAAATCAATAATATTAATAAAATATTTTACTATAAAATAGAAAATAATACCTTATATAAATATTTACTAATATTAGTAGATCAATAAATAATTTTAATACATATTATTCATAAAAATAATAAAAAAAACTCACCATCCCTAACCTCAACCCACCCGCCAACCTACCTTACTTGCACTTCTCCTCCCAGTCCGTGCTGTCCGCTTGGCTTCTCCTGTCAATTTATCACTAGCCTGGAATTGTAGATCCCAGGCAGGTGGCACGGCCCGGAGGAGAGGTGCTGGTAGGGACGACGGGTGGGGTGAGGTGAGGTGGGGTAGGGTGGGGGGTTTACGGCTACGATTAGGATTTTTTTCCTTTTATGTATAAAAATAATATTTTTAAAGTTTAGGTACCAATGTACAATTACGATTTTTTTTTATCTATTTATAACTAAATTTTGCTAGGGTAATATGATAATTGTGTGCATCATTTCAAGGGTAAATAAGATATTTTCTTAATCGGATTTTTTTTTGATATTTTTCTTTTTTTTAATTAAAATTGACAAGTGCAATGAAGTCGTTTCACAGATTTCGTCCAACTCTACTAGCGTTTGTTAGGATTTTAAAACCTCAGGGGAGGAGGTCATTGTAATTATGATTCTTAGAGGGGATTGGACGCGAATTACACCAAACCTCAGAGGAGGTTCATGTAATTTTATGCATCAGGGCAAGGGTAAATAAGATTTTTTGTTAATAAGTTTTTTTCTTTTCTTTTTTCAAATAAGATTGACGACGGCAATTAAGTCATTTCGCAGATTCCTTCCAATTCCATTAGCGTTCATTAGGAATTTGTTAGGTTTATGAAACTTTAGAGGAAGTCATTATAATTATGATTCTTGGAGGGGATTGAATGCGAATTACATTAAACTTCAGGGAAGGTCCATATAATTAACCCTTACTTTTAACTTAATTTGAAGTGAACTTAAATTTAAATAAATGAAATCTAAATTTATTTAATATGATAGCTCTATTTTTAATTCCTATTGCTGGATTAAAAATTAAAAAACTTTAGAGAGTAATTTGATACTGTTTTTGTTTTTTAATGCCGACTACTGGACTGGAGATGTTCTAAGCCGGTAAGGTTAGGGGTCCCTAATTTATTAGGCCATAACCTAGTGACGATGCGCGGCAGTGAAGCTTTGTGCTTCCTGTTAGATAGGCTTGTGCAGATTTGTTGTTGGATTGGGCCTTTGGGTTCGGTCAATGGTGGACTTCAGCTAAATGTATTTTTGGTATTCTTAAGTTAAATTATTGGGCTGAAACTACTGTTCTATTGTGCTGGACCAAGAGCTCTCAGCCTCAGCCCAACCCATTAATAATTTGGGTCTTTAATCTTTATTAATATATAATTGGAATTTTAGGGCCATAGCGTATTGAACTTTAACCCAAATTCCAGCAAGTGCTTCTTTTTCTATTTTTTTCCCTAGGTGTTTAATCCTACGTAAACACTTTTTTTTTTTTTTTTTTAATTGCAATCCATTTATTATGAGTTTGACTGTTTGAGAGTTCTATCAAAATTTGGTTCGAAATTTTTGAAAATAAGTTACATGTTTTCTGGAAATTACTCATATCTTAATTTAAAGGTTATGATTTTTAACGATATGAAAATCTCTTAAAATCATCTCGAGTCTTATGCCCAATAAAATGATCATTTCTTCAATCGTTTTTACTCACCAATTAACTAAAAAGTTTGAGTGCATATTAAGTACAAATTCTCTTTGAAAAAGCAAGATAAATATTATTATTTCCATTTTTTTTTATTTTTGAGAATATTTTCACACTTTAATATCCAATCTTTAAATATTTTCGTACTTTGTCACCCAATCGTTCGACATCTACCTTTGTTACATCTATTCAAAATCGGCAAAATATATCTTTACATGTGACAAAATCGTCTTTGTTTTAAAGAAAATCTTGCCCATTTTACATATTGCTAGCTCACCTATAAATGGAGCTTCGTCTTTATCAGTTTAGAGAAAAATTGATCATTCATTTGAAAAATCATTATTGCGTTTTTGAGTCTTAACTTGCGAAAATACTTTTCTGAAAATCAAAAAAAATTTAACCTTTGTCTTGAGAATTTTGAGATACTTTGAGAGGTTAAGAAAAAGATCAGTGAGCATACTTGTGTACATCTTACTCGAGAGGAGTGTTCATTGTACCAGTTCAAAATTATCATATACATGTAATAGTGCGATAGAAAGATTTCTAGCAAGCACTTGTGCGATAGGTTGATACCTAGCAAGTACGTTTTAGAGCGGTAGGTGTATCCTAGCAAGCTCGATAAAGTTGAGAGAAAGATTTATATCTTGTGATCTCGTGTGGCTAAGGTTCGTCCTACAAGCCACATTTTTTAGTGAATTCTACCCAGGGGTGCTAGAAAAGATGAAATAGGTCATTTGGGCGCGAACCTCTATAAAACGGTGATTTTGTTCTTTGCTTTATTTTAATTACTGTACTTTACTCTTTTGGAACATTACACTTAAGTATATCGGAACCATAAACTTAAAGTTACTGTAACGATAAACTTATTCCTTTTGAAACTTGTAACTGGTTCTTACTGGAACAAAATACTTTGCAAAAAGAATTATCAACTTAATTCTCCCCTCGCCCCCCCCCCCCCCCATTAGGTAGATCTTGGATATCAATATCTCTGAATGTTCTCTTGATTTTATATTTTTACAAGGGGATAAAATGTCCATTATATAATATCACAGGGAGTTAAAGTGTTCATTTACGCATATCACATGAAGGCGCATATCCCATAGGAGTAAATTGAGGTAAATATGTTGTTAAGGATAAGGTTCAGGACCGGCCTTCTGCCTAGTCCAACTAGGCAATTGCCTGGGCCCCCCAACCCATATATGCAGGGGCGGACCTCAAGAGGGACTGGGGGGCCATGGTCCCCCCAGAAAAAAATATATTTATACTATATATATGTGTAATATTAACATAAGTGTATAAATGGTGAAGTGGTTGGGGCACTTCATGATGGTTCAGTTGGTTGCGTGTCCGACTCCTCTAAAGGACTTTATGTTATTTGTTTTAACTTTTTTGTTTATAATTAATTGCTTTTTGGGCCTAGTAACTATCTTTCTATTTTCTGGAGATTTAATTGATTTCTCTATTTTGACCAATCTTTTTTTACCTCTTTATGGAGATTTATTGCTTTTTTTGGCCCAGTGATTAATTTTTTTTTTTTTTTTTTATCTCTTTATAAATATTCACTGACATAAACTCATCTACTCATGTATATTAGTATTTATTTTTTCATTTCACCCTAAAATTTATCTAGTTTTTCACTCTTTATAAATATTCACTGACATAAACTCATCTACTCATGTATATTAGTATTTATTTTTTCATTTCACCCTAAAATTTATCTAGTTTTTCCTTTTTAAAGTATTCTTTAATTGATGTTTCACATGAGTTTTGCCTTTGTGCAGGCTTCAAGTTCCTTAGTAGATATAATTTTATTGAATTATGAGATCATAATTATATTATATTTAAAAAAGTCATAGTATAATTTTAATAGTATATTATACATATTAGTAGGACATTCGACATTTATATGTTTTGATTAAACAACATTTGTTTGTTTTTAATTCAGCTAGATTGCATCTTAAACATCTGTTTTGAGTGTTCAAAAATTCATATTCTTAAAATATTGAAAGTATATTTTTTCACTTGTTCTTGAATAAAATTATAGTATTACTTTATCATAAGTTAATTTTTCTTATTTTATCAAAATATTAAAAAAATACCAATTGTTACCAGAAAATCTTTGGCCCCCCCAACAAAAGTAGTCTAGGTCCGCCCCTGCATATATGCATTAATGCATGTATATATTCTAGTTTACCTAGCCCAGCCCAAAATAAAAAAAAAAAAAAGAAATATTTGCTCAATAAACTACATTATGTCGATGCGCCACTCCAATTTAAGTTACTTCAACTTTTTTTTTAATGCAAATTAACATTGGCGGCTCTTATAACAGTGCTATTAAAAAAAAAAATCAAGAATTTCAAGGGTCAAGTTGAAGCGTCTCTTTTTTTTCCCTTAAATCAATATTATGAACTAAGAGTTCTATAAAAAGTTTTGTCTGCCCATATATGTAAGTCAATCGATGTTCTTGATCATATAAAAGTATTTGATTCTTATCCTAATATGTGTATTTGCTATAGAATAATATTCACTATACCTGTAACAGTTGTTTCTTCTGAAAGAAGTTTTTCAAAATTAAAATTGATAAACACCTATTTACGATCAACTATGTCAAAAGAAAGATTAAGTGATTTGGCTATTTTATCTATAGAACAAGATATGTTAGAAAAACTAGAATATGAAGATATAATAAAAGAAATTGCACCTAGTAAAGTAAGAAAAGTAAAATTTACGTAATGTTTTTTTTTTCAATTATAGGGCCTTGATTTTTTACTTCGCCTAGGGCCCTGAAAAGTCTAGGGCTGGCCCTGGTAAGGTTAATTGGGTCATTGTTACGTGAAAATGAAATATTGGTTGATTATAGAGTGTGTGCACAACACTATAACACATTCACTAGTATGGAGGTAAATTATTCATTATTACATATTAAATTGAGTAAATTGCTCATTATTTTATTTTACAGGGAGGTAAATTATCTATTTTCATATCACAAAGAGGTAAAATTAGACATATCACAATAAGTTACCTTACCAAAAATCTCCAAAAGTATGCAGACTGGTGCTTTATGGGTCTGAATTTTGTTGCACTTTTATGAAAAGCATGGATTGATGTGAGAACTTTTGTCTCCATTTTGAATACTGCTAGTAACACCTCAAAATAACCTGCACTATTTGTTGTAATGTATAATTTATTATAACCTTAACCGAATGCTTGACTTAAGATGTTAAGGAATAAAGCCATTTTGTTGGCATTTCTTCCTAATTAAAAAAAACCTTCTACATCAAGGAATCGAAGTCAAAATTGACGACTATCTTGAAGTGTGTAGAAGAGTTTAGGAGGTGAAATTACTTAGCAAAGAAGTAATCTTCAATGCTAAGTAATTAGAGGTCAAAAATGTTGGCTAAGAAGATAAGGAAGAAGTAAAATCGAACTTGACTTCCTCCAGTCAACATTTACGGCTAAAAGGATAAGGAAGAAGTAAAATCGAACTTGGCTTCCTTCAGTCAACATTTACGGCTAAGAAGATAAGGAAGAAGCCAAAACGAACTTGGCTACTTAAACCTCCTTAAGACACCTATATATATGTTACATTAGTTGTAACCTTTAGTAGGGTGGAGAAGATGTAATCGAATCCCATTTTGAGAGAAAAAATAGGGATTGTTTCCCACCTGAGAGAATAGCATTGAGAGAGTGTGAAAAATATAGAGAGAATAAAAGTGAGGTTTCTCCTAATATTTTGTGTCTCTCCTTTGTTATTCAAAATGTTGTAATCCTTTTGCGATAATGAAATCCTTCTACGGTTTGCTAGACTCCAGTTGTTTTATCTCATTTCCTCAAGTTTTCTCATTTCTACTTTAGTTGTATTGAGGTGTCGGTACCACAACTTCCTAACAGTGGTATCAGAGCTACCAGGTTCCTAGCCGATTCTTGGTGCTACCGTAAGATCCAGTTAGTGGTAAAAAGAAGACATCCTTAAAGATGACGACAAAGTACGAAATAGAGAAGTTCAATGGGAATAATTTCTCATTATGAAAAATGAGAATGAAAGCAATGTTAAGAAAAGATAATTGCTTGGCGGCAATTGGAGATAAACTCGAGGGGATCACTGACGAACGAAGTGGATGGCAATGCTATTGGTGATTTGCACTTTGCATTAGCTGTCGAAGTGTTGTCAAGTGTGGCCGAGAAGAAGACGGCAAAAGAGATTTGGGATACACTAATAAAGTGTATGAGGACAAAAAAATGGAGGAGAATATAGCGGCAATGAATTTGATGACTTCTATCAACAAGAAGGAATCAAGAGATAGTTCACAGTGGCATACACTCCACAACAAAATGGAGTAGCAGAGCGGATGAACATAACCTTGTTAGAACGTACAAGAGCTATGTTGAGAACTGCAGGGATGGCCAAATTATTTTGGGCAGAAGCAGTCAAGACCGCCTGTTATGTGATCAACCGGTCACCATCAACCGCAATTGATCTGAAAATGCCAATGGAGACGTGGACTGGTAAGCCAGCTGATTATTCTCATTTGCACACATTTGGAAGTCCTGTGTACGTTATGTACAATGCCCAAGAAAGATCAAAGTTGGATTCAAAATCCAGGAGATTTATTTTCTTGGGGTATGCTGATGGAGTTAAGGGGTATCGCCTGTGGGATCCCACTGCCCACAAGGTGTTAATCAGCAGAGATGTGAAAATTTCATTTCTTCATGGGTATCTTGAAGAAGAAATATATATGCTCCAACCAGAAGGTTTTGAACAAAAAGAAAAGGAGAACTTGGTTTGCAGGTTGAACAAATCTCTATACAGTTTAACAGGCGCCGAGGTGTTTGTATAAGAGATTTGATTCCTTCATCATGAGCCTTGGATACAACAGACATAGTTCAGATCCTTGTGCTTACTACAAGAGATTTGGTGATGGTAATTTCATTATTGTGCTGATTGTATGTTGACGACATGTTGGTAGCAGGCCCCAACAAAGATCGTATTAAAGAATTAAAGGCTCAACTGGCTAGGAATTTGAAATGAAGGACTTGGGACCAGCAAACAAGATTCTAGGGATGCAAATTTACCGAGACAGAATAATAGGAAGATTTGGCTCTCTCAGCAAAATTATCTGAAGAAAATCTTGCGGCGCTTCAACATGCAAGATTGTAAGCCAATCTCTACCCCTCTTCCTGTTAATTTCAAGTTATCCTCAAGTATGAGTCCTAGCAACGAAGCGGAGAGGATGGAAATGTCTCGAGTACCGTATGCATCAACAGTGGGTAACTTAATGTTCACTATGATTTGTACTAGACCGGACATTGCGCATGCAGTGGGAGCAGTTTGTCGGTACATGGCGAATCCTGGTAAAGAGCATTGGAGTGCTATGAAGAGGATCTTGAGAGATATCAAGGGTACCTCGAATGCTGCATTATGTTATGGAGGATCAGACTTTACTGTCAGAGGCTATGTTGATTCAGATTTTGCAGGTGATCTTGATAAAAGTAAGTCCACCACGGGTTATGTGTTTACTCTTGCTGGAGGAGTTGTAAGCTGGGTTTCGAAACTGCAGTCTATCGTGGCTACTTCTACGACGGAAGCAGAATACGTAGCAGCTACACAAGCTAGCAAAGAGGCAATATGGTTGCAAATGTTACTGGAAGAGCTGGGACACAAACAAGAGAATATTGCTCTGTTTGTGATAGTCAGAGCACTTTGCACTTGGCAAAGAATCCAACATTCACTCAAAGACAAACACATACGGGTTCAGTACCATTTTGTACGAGAGAAGGTGGAAGAAGGAAGTGTGAATTTTCAGAAAATCCATACGGAAGACAACCTAGCAGATGTTCAGACAAAGCCGTTAAATAGAGACAAGTTCATTTGGTGTCGATCTTCTATTGGCCTAGCAGAAACGTAAGCAGCATGGAAATAGCAAAGTAGAAAGGATGAAGAGTTACAACAAAATGACTTTAAGTGGGAGATTGTTAAGGAATAAAGCCATTTTGTTGGCATTTCTTCCTAATTAAAAAAAACCTTCTACATCAAGGAATCGAAGTCAAAATTGACGACTATCTTGAAGTGTGTAGAAGAGTTTAGGAGGTGGAATTACTTAGCAAAGAAGTAATCTTCAATGCTAAGTAATTAGAGGTCAAAAATGTTGGCTAAGAAGATAAGGAAGAAGTAAAATCGAACTTGACTTCCTCCAGTCAACATTTACGGCTAAAAGGATAAGGAAGAAGTAAAATCGAACTTGGCTTCCTTCAGTCAACATTTACGGCTAAGAAGATAAGGAAGAAGCCAAAACGAACTTGGCTACTTAAACCTCCTTAAGACACCTATATATATGTTACATTAGTTGTAACCTTTAGTAGGGTGGAGAAGATGTAATCGAATCCCATTTTGAGAGAAAAAATAGGGATTGTTTCCCACCTGAGAGAATAGCATTGAGAGAGTGTGAAAAATATAGAGAGAATAAAAGTGAGGTTTCTCCTAATATTTTGTGTCTCTCCTTTGTTATTCAAAATGTTGTAATCCTTTTGCGATAATGAAATCCTTCTACGGTTTGCTAGACTCCAGTTGTTTTATCTCATTTCCTCAAGTTTTCTCATTTCTACTTTAGTTGTATTGAGGTGTCGGTACCACAACTTCCTAACATAAGATAACATACTCGACTATGTTTCTGCACACAAACTCTGTTTTTGTAATGTATAATTTCATGGTTTGGAGTAGAAATCTAAACATATTTATAAATAACCCTATGAATGAATGAATGAATGAATCATTCAAATTTCAGTCAACAACCACAAAATACAAACAGAAAAATGGAGAACAACACCACAAACACAAAGAAACCATTAATTAAGAGGAGAGGATGAATTAGAATTAGAATTAGAACTAGAAAATACTCCTCCACAGCTTTGAAGCCAAGTGTACTTTAACCTCCCCTTTTCAAACCATTCTGTTTGCTCCACACATTCTAATTTCACTTCATCCTTCGACGATGACATTCCTCCGGTCACCGGAATCCGCCAGTTCTACAAAGAGTTTACAAGAGAGTCGAGAAAGCTATGGCATTTATAATTAATTAATTAATCTGCAGTTGGGAGTGGGAGGCGGGAGTCGTTTATGAGTGTGAGATTGGAGGCGACGGTGGCGATGACCGTGGTGAAGGAGTTGTAGAGGAATTGGAGGGATGAAGATGGAGTGGGTAGCTGGAGGAACAAGAAGAATCTTAATTGATTGGGAATAAAGAAAGTAATGGGCTGCTGGCTAGGGTTAGGCCCAACATATTTTAAAAAAAAAAAATGTCGGTACAACCGAGTTCGGTTCGGGGAACCAACCGGTTTTACCGAAAACCGACCCCTATAAGGGGTCGGTTCTGAGACAAGAACCAACTACCGAATCGGTTTTTCGGTTCGGTACTTGGTCAGGACCGAATTAGTCAGTTCGGTTCCGACCGAACCGGGCTCAGCCCTATTATCGTGTGCTTGAGAAAATTATAAGTAAATAAGCTTTGCATGTATTGTAATATTGGATAACTAACTCAGAAATATCGTTATAAACAGGGCTGGCTCTAGACATTCGGGAGGCCCTAGGCGAATTTCAAATTTGGGGCCCGTTCTTATAAAAATATATAATCAATGTATTTTTTTAAAGGCAAAAATATTAATTAAATATTAACATATTATTTTCTCTAACATATTATTTTTTAGATAGATAATTAAATCTAACATATTATTTTTTAGAAAAATAATTAAATAACAAACTTATTTAACTTTTAAAAGATTTAACAGTGAATTTTTTTGTATAATTCTTAATATTAAAAATATTATTTTAGCCGAAGCAAATTTTACAAGTATATGTACATCCTTAACTCAATTTCATTCTTTTACAAACATCATAATTGATTGTTTGACTTTATTTCATTTCGTGACATTTTTAACTCTATTAATTATATATTATCATGTATAGAAAAAGTTGTACATCATATATAAAACTAAGAAAAAGATACACATACATATAAAAAAATGGATGGGGCTAGATCAATTTTATTGGGGGTAAAATTCTTTTTGCAATGTACTAAGTGAGAAAGTAATAAGCAGAAAAATTATATTTCAAAGAAAAAAACATTATTCTTTTTATAATAATTGTGAAAGAATTTTATTTTACTAATTAGTATTTAAGAAAAAAAAAATTGACAAGAAATCATTAAGTAAGAAAAGGAAACGAAAGAAAAATAAAAAAGACAAACATTATTACAAAAAAAAAAAAAAAAGTTAAATAAACATCAATCAAAATATACGGAAAGAACTCAATATTGGGATTTGAACCCTAGACCTCCCACTCATTATGAGAAAGTCTTATCAAGGGAGCCATGATACATTTTATGTACATAAAATTAGAAAAATTAAAAATATTTAATTTTTTAATTTTCCTAAAGGCCTAAATATAAATTTTGGGGCCCTCCGAAGTGGGGGCCCTAAGCGCCGACTTAAGTTGCCTAGCACTTGGGCCGGCCCTGGTTATAAACTCGGTCAATATGCAAATTGATGGTACGAAGAAAGTGAAAGGAATCAAAATTGATAATATATTGCCAAAAATCTTCATGTGTTATTTTTACTAGCAAAAATTCTCCTATGTTAATTTTTATTAGCAAAGAACCTCTTCAAAGTCGGTCTACATATTTTGCTAGAAAAATAATACTTTTACCCCATCATAAAATGTGAAAACACCTGTACTAAAAAAATTGACAATAATTCCCTAAAAACTTTAAAAATTGACAGTAATCCCTTATTCACTTCATAGATTGATATTATCATATACTCCTGAAACAGTAGATATTATTGTAGAAGCTGCTTATTTGCGGAGATTACGGCTCCCTCTGAAAGTAATGCTCTCTAAGGCCATCTCCAACCTGGAGGGCTATTCACAGCCCAAGGGTGTCAATCTCCACCTGGATGAATCTGCACCCCCCTGAGCATTGTCTCCAATCCATAGGGCTATCTTCTCCAATTAATTAAAAAAAAAAATCTTTTCCACTCTCACCTATATTATCTATAATAATAATAGTAGTAGTAGTAGTAGTAATAATAATAATAATAATAATAATAATAATAATAATAATTTTAAAAATAAGTAATATTAATTTAAATATTAAAATGCATAATAATAATTTTAGAGACAATAATAATAAAATTATAATATTACATCGTGGACAAGAAAAAATGATTACATGGAAACAACAACGAAATTGCAACGATAAAGACAACATAGAAATTTAAATTATCAGAATGTGTTTATAAGTTCTTATAAGTTAGTATCTACATAATATGTAATTTTATTTATCTATATAAGTTGTTATATGTATCAACGTACGTGTACCCGTATTTGGCGTAATTTAATGCAAAATTATATTTCTACATTTTGTTCCAATTGTACATTTAATATTTATGTTATATTAGAGTTTAACTAAATTTAAATATTTCAAATCAAATTTTAAATGTGGTTAAATAAATTATTCTTTTGTAAACAAATATATAATTTCAAAATATGGTTTATACTATAATGTTGTTTAATTTTGCTTTCATAGGCAAATTTTTATATCTAATAATGTTACATCTTTAATTTAAAATAATTGTTATTGAACCTACAACAACTTTTATAATTAAATGTAACTTTTATTTTTAGTTAATCAAATTAAACAAGGTATTGTTAAATTTGTAGATAATTTTTTTAATTTTTTAAACTTTTTTTATTAATAATTTACTTATTAATACATATATTTAAATTTAATAAAAAAAAATAAAGGAAATGCACCAGGTGGCGCCAAGTGGCACCACTTGGTGCTATGTGGAATGGACACGCTGGTCAGCGCTTCCAAAGTGAAGCAAAAATGAGGGCTGTGAGCTGGGCTCTCAATAGCCCAGCCCACATCCCTGGGCTGTGTATCTAGACAGCCCTGGATGGTTGGAGACCATCTAGGACTGTACTATTGGACCATCTCCACCCATCCCCCATTGGGTTGGAGATAGCCTAAGAAGCTGCTTCAGTAACCCCTCCTGACCCGGCTCCAAAGCTTGAAAGTGGCACATTAAAATTTATTATATAACTAATTCAATTACCATACAAGAGATTCTTTAATGATAATCAGTTACCATATAAGAGATCGATGGATTATGGTTCAATGACTTACAAACGCTCTATTTCTCATATTTTGGTGTGCAAAATATCGAAAATCCCCATAAGCTATGAATGCTAGAAAAACGTGAATTTCACAAAAGTTTCAGAAAATGGAATGGATATTTGTTGGGATCATAATGAGCTGGGTAAGGTTAGGGGGCTTTAATTCGCGGCCGTGAAGCTTTGTGCTTCAATTCCTATTAGATTTGTTGTCCTCATTTTTGAATTTGTGCTGGGTTAATGGATTGGACCTTTAGGTTGGATATTTACGTTAAATGATTGGGCCGAAACTACTGTTTTATTGTATTGTGCTTGGAGCTGGAGCCCTCGGCCACAGCCCAACGGACCAACCCATTCATGATTTGGCTCTTTAACATTTATTAATACTTCTATATAATTGGATCTTTAGGGCCATAGACCAGTCATTGAACTTTAGCCCAAATTTCAGCAATTATTTCTTTTTCTAATATTTTTTTTTTATTTCCTAATGACTTAATCCCTTGATAGACACGTTTTTTTTTTAAATTACAAAACCCATTTAGTATGAGCTTGACTGTTTAAGAGTTCTATCGAAATTAGATTCGAATTAAAAAAAAAAAAACACGTTATATATTTCATAGGCTTGGAAGTTAATCAGCTCTTAATTTAAAGGTAATGATTTTAATGAAAAGAAAATCTATTAAAACATCTCGAGTCTTATGCCCTTACAAATGATCATTGGGTAAATATCACTCTTTGTCTCTCCTATCATAATCTTTTTACAGAGTGGTCCATCTTATATTTTTTTCTCACTTTAGTCTCGACTATAAATTATTTGTTTCACTTTAGTTCTTTACAATGTTGTTCCAGTAACATATGATATGCACATGAGGGCAATTTCATCATTTCAAAGTAAACTGACAGGGATGTTTTCGTCTTTCTAATTTAAAAAAAAAAAATCTTTCAAAGGCTTTAATTTCAATCCAACTTAATCGTTAATTTCGTTCCAAACTAAGTTTTCGTCATTAATGAGCTTCATGGAATTAGCAGTGTTTTGAAAAGGGGATTGGACCTGACGGTTCGATAGATTTAACCGATAATCAATTGCTAATTCAATTCGATTAACCATCCCAAATCAGTCATCTTCTTGTCGAGTTTGAATCGAAAAAAATCGGTCAAAAACCAATAAAACTAGTGAATCGATTGAACCACTGATTTACTAATTATAACAAAAAATAAAATAAAAATAAAAACTAGGGATTTTTTATACATTTATTGCCCGACTAAAATTTCTTAATTAATATTTACATATAAAATTAGTAAATTTACATAAGTTGGTTTTCACAAAATATAAGTTAATAGTAGTTATTTTACATATAAAATTCTAGTTTAATGTCGACGAGAATTCTTATGACTTCTATGCTACTTCCGAAAATATGTAAAACACATTATGTAAGTTGACGTGCAACTAAGTGAGGTGGGTGTGCCTGAATTCAAATAATTTCAAAGAAAATAGCAATAAATTCCAAATAAATAAACAAAATAAGTATACATATTACTGTACGGTATAAAAGGATACGTCTCCGTGTTTGCCAACTTGCAAAACTTGCTTCCCCATACACACCTTATCATCTCCTCCAATCACACCCACTACAAGAAAAGGGAGTTTCAGTAACGAAAATTTTCATTGGTGAAGCCTCGATTTCCGTTGGTATTCAAGCGTAGCAACGGATTTTTTCCGTTAGATATTCTGTGTGTGAAGGCCCCATAGGTAAATAGAGTGACGGAATAATTTTCCGTTAGTAAATATAGCGACAATATATTTTTTGTTGGTAATTCTGTTGGAAATTTTTGTACAATTATTTTGTTGAATTTCTGTTGGAAACATTGCAACGGATTTTGTATCAGGATTATATTTATGTCGGCAAATTCGTTGAAAATATTATGTCGGCATAAATATGTTGGTAGCGGTGTGGTTATCGCCCGGGCGCTTAGGCAATTCCTAGGCGAGCAATTTACCTCCGCTCGTGCACCTGAGCTACTCCTAGGCGGTTAACCATCGCCCGAGAACCTGGGTTTCGCCTAGGCGATGAGGCGGTATGCAAGGCCTGGGCTCCTAGGCAACGCCTAGCAAATGCATTGGAAATATTATGTCGGCATAGATATGTTGGTAGCAGTGTGGTTATCGCCTGGGTGCTTAGGAAAGGCCTAGGCGATCGAACATCGCCTGAGTGCCTATGTTTTAATTAGATTGTAGGAGGTGGAATTTGAACCCTTAACCTTATGCTTTGCTTGTATAGATGAGATGTTGCAACCAGTTGAGCTGAACAATTTTATTGATTTATAATATATATATATATATATATATATATATATATATATATATATATATATATATATAATTGCATGCTTATCCCTTATGTTCAGTCAAATATAATGTTGTTGTTTATAAGATTCATATATTAAAAAAAATAAAAATTTATCCTTTGTTCTTCTTTAAAATTATATTTTATATAAATTTTAATAATTTTGTATTTTCTCAATGTTTTAAATTATATTCAATAAAAATAAATTGTTAAAAGACCATAATACCCTAAGAGTGGTCAAACTCAAATTTAATGGGGGTAATTGAACTAATCATAACTTTTACATAAAACTATAGTTAAAATCTAACATTTATTTGATAGAATAAATAACTTAACATCTAAGCGCGATTATTGATGGTACTTTCTTATATATATTTCTAATAGAATGTCTACGAAACTTTCTTATGATATTCTATCGGTGATTTGTCGCTATTATCAAATGTATATTTTTTTATTTGTAATTTCATCATTATCCAGTTATAAATACGTTACTAATAAAGATTTTGTCGTACGGAGCATTTTTTCTTACAACTTAATAACTAGATTCCTACAATAAATAAAAAATATCATGATGTTCCGTTAATAATTTGTCGCTATCAAATGAGGACATTTTATATTTAATTCTGTTAGTATTCATTATAGGAGTAGCAATTTTTTCTGTTAGAATTATGATATCATTGTTAGTTTATAGTTGTGACAGTTTAACAACATAATTTCTATACATATTCTTTTTATTTTATATTCTTTGGTAATTTGTCGTTATTTTTGTAAGAACATAATTTTCTTTTATTTCTATCGTTGTTCAGTTGCAAATCTATAACTGACTTAAAAATAGCGACGAATTATTTTCCATTGCAATGATTTCGTCGCTATGGATCAATATTTTTTACAAAGAACAACATAATACCTACGAAAAATATTTTGTTTAGATATTTAGTTGGTAATTTGTCGTAATTATTGATGGAACATCCTTTCCATCGTTGTTTAGTTACAAATTTGTAGGTGACTAAAAAAATAGTGACGAATAGTTAACGGAATACCTACCAAAAATATTTTGTTTAGATATATAATTGGTAATTTTGCTATTATTGATGGAACATTTTCTCCGTCGTTGTTTAGTTACAAATTTGTAAGTGATTAAAAAATAGTGACGAATTATATTCCAATGGAAGGATTCCGTCGCTATGGATCAATTTTTCCTACAATTTAACAACAGAATAACTACGAAAATTATTTTGTTATTAAAAAAAAAAATTCAATGCAAAATCACATTAATTACATGAACAAATGAAAATAAGAAGAGAAGAATTAACTAATTAATTGACCATTAATTGGAGATTTTTTTTGAATATGTCTTAGTTGTCAACTTTTCAGGGTATTTTTTGTTCTAGGAATATCCGAATATATATACATGTAATACGGGTCAAGGGCTTGTTTAGGTTAGCCAATTTATAAAGTGTGTTACATTTGTCGCCATGTTTAGTGTGGTATAGTGCAATAGCGCCACATTGGGCGTGCTAATTGGATTGCGACTGTGAATGCGATACACATGGGCTATAGCGAACATCATGCTTTAGCGTGCGCTATTAACTACTATGCTTCATATGGATAATTAGATTCATATTAAATCTAAGGTGCAATGTGATCTACTTCTGGCTAATCATATATATATGCTTCACTCATAAAAACAAATTTATATATGTGATGCTAGTGCTGATCATGTTCAAGTTTGAAATGAAATTTCTTGTATCCAAAAAGGATAATTTCAGAAATTATTCAACTGATACATGTAAAATTAATTAAGCGCTTAGAAAATTGAGCAAGTTGACTTGTAAATTGGACGATATCAAAGAGAACTACTCAGCTGTGCAAATTTTGGGGATACACAATCAATCTTTCTTCTACTATAGAAGTGAAACTATTTTAGACAAATGTAAAATTAACATTTTTATATAGCATTCTGTAAATTTTACACCTACATGCATCATTCACAATTAAACAAAAATGGCTTACAAACATGTCTAATATACAATTAAAACATTTAAGTCGAGGAATAATACAAACACATATACATAATGCTCATTGTGAACCATTCATGCAGCTCGTGTCCATTTTATTTGCAATCCCGCCCTTATTGAACACAACTACAGAGCTAATGAATCAATTAATAATTAACCTAAAAAAAAATGTGAGGGAAAATAACATAGCTAGATATTGGGACTAAATGTCCCACATTGATTGAAAACAATAGTCAAGTCCACCTTATTAGGTCTTGGGCAATCCATACCTTACAAGCTAACTTTTGAGGTAGAGTTAGACCCAAACCATGTGAGTGGACATATTGGTGAATTCTAATAATAAATGCAAAAATACCACCTGTACTTTTCCTGCTCATTTGCGATCTTGGCCGTCGAAAATTCCGTAGGAAAAATGGCCGTAGGAAATTTTCTTATGGAATTTCCGACGGGAGTTCTCCAACGGGGTTAAACGTCGGTAGAACCGTCGGAAAATTTTCCGACGGGAACTTTTTCCGACGGGTACTCCGACGGAGGTTCCGTCATAAACAATTCCGTTTTTTGCTTTTTTATTTTTTTTAAAATATTTTCCGACGGGAAGACCCGTCGGAAATTTAATTTTTTTATTTTTATTTTACATTTTCCGACGGCAAGTCCCGTCGGAAAATTATTTTCTTTTTAGTTTTATTTTACATTTTATTCCAGTCGGAAATTAGTTTCTTTTTTATTTTTTTATTTATTTTTTTTTTGAGAAATTCCGACGGGGTAAGTCCCGTCGGAAAAAAGTTAATTTTTTTTTTTAATTTATATAATTAGTCTCCGACGGTTTATGCCCGTTGGATATCCCGTCGAAATTCAATTAAATTGAAATCGATAATTAATTAAATATTTAATTTTTTTATATTCGCTAATTTATAAATATATCAATTTAATCACCAAATATCATACAAAAATTAATAAATCAATAAGCGCGTGAAAAATCATAAAATATCTCATAAAATAAAATTAGTCTCAATCAACAAATGTTTATAATAAAAAAAGTATCCAAATATCTCGAAATATAAAATTAAGTTTTAGTCATCCTGGGGCGGATTTTGTGGTAACTTGTTCGATGACATGGAGTTAAACATACGTTGCATCTGCTCCATATTTCTTCGGCTTTCCTCCAACATTGCTCTATGTTCTTCTTTCTCTCGTTCCCGTTCTTCTCTCTCTCGTTCCCGTTCGTCCCTATTACGTTGACGTTCCTGCTCCAGCATTGCTCTATGTTCTTCTCTCTCTCGTTCTCGTTCCTCCTTCTCGCGTTGACGTTCTTGTTCTCTCTTTCGTTCCAGTTCCTCCCTCTCGCGTTGACGTTCCTCATCAGATTGTTGCAATCTTTCTTCGAGAGTTAGAATTCTTGACTCGAGCATCGGGTCGGATGAATCACAAAGTTGTGAGGTCCTCGAGGAACTAGGTTTAACCTGAGCAACCTTACCAGCCAGATCATAAACCATACCCTTCTTTCCGATGCCTACAGTGTCTACCCATGCCTAAATAACAAACAAAAACATTAATTAGATTATAAATATATATAAGTACATAATAGTTTAATTAAACATGATAATTATATGTTACCTGTAGTTGAACTTCTTCCGAGATTGGTTCCGATTCACCCGTTTCGGATACTTACGAAGCAGGAAGTTTTTCTAAAAACGCAGTCTAAAAGACACGAATTTTAGAACATAATTTTTAAACATAACATTTATTTATCAACTAAGTTGTACGATTGTAAAACTTACATATGTATCCTTTGAACGAGTATCGACCCACTTTGCTATCCAGGAAATCAAATAACTGCCTTCCCTTTTATATTCCCCAAAAATTCAAAATCTAATTCATCGTGTGTTTTTCTAAATCTATCTCCATTTGTTGTCTACAGATTAAATAACAAATCATTAATTCAAAACCTACTTAATGATTAAATTACAGTTTATATAAATATTTATAAAGTAATTAATTTTATTAAAAAGATATGATTATTATACATACATAGAAAGCGACCACGATTCCTGCCGTGTAATCGGATGGAAGCTTTATTTTAGCACTGAAGAATCCATGATTGTAGAGGTCTGATGATTTAAACCCTGACCCTGTACAAAAATATACAAATACAAATTCTAATTCAAACTGCAATTGCATTTTATAAGTCATACAGAAATAAATAAATTTTAATTAAAAAGAAGTAGTGTATGTTATATATATATATATAATTAATATATATATATATATATATATAATTGACATGCATGTATACTTACTAATTAATTACCTGTGTATTGGTTGAGATGGAGTTGAACAGATTGATCATTTGCAGAGGGGTTGATATTTGTTTCACCAAATAAAGGACTGAATCCTTTACTAAAAGCTGTAGTTTCAAGGTTGAGGGCTGCAGAAACAAAAGCTACATGCCCCAGAAGAAGGAGGAGGAGGAAAATAAACAGAGAAGAATAATAATGTTCCAACTTATCCATTTCTTTAATGTTTACAATAAATATAGCCATTTACAATTAGTAAAGTTCATCGTCTCATTGACTTCAATTTACCAAATCAAAATATACACACACATCAAATCCAAGCTAATATATCTCCTCTTTAAAATTTCAAACTTTATGTCTCAAGTATCAAACTTTAAAATCCAAGCAAAGACATCAAATCCAAGCTAACATACACACACATCAAACCCAAGTTTATATCAAACTTTATGTGTCAAGTATGGAGCTGTCATTGCATAAACCCGTATTAAGTTAGAAAAAATCTTAGAAAGTGAAGCCTTACTGTCACATTTTTTCTAAGAAAATACGATACACAACTTCTGATATATATCTATGAATTGAGTCTATATTTGATACTTTTAGCCCCACATACTGTCTCAAGTTTCGGTGAGATAAATTATTGAGAATCTAATAACGTGAGGTCCAACACATACAAAATTTCATATATAGTAGCATACTAGCATATCATATAAAACTTTAGTTTCAATACCAATAGTGCAAATAACTTGCTCGATTCCATTGACATTAACATAACTTGCTCAATACCAATAGTGCATACTAGAATGTTACCGACATTAACATTATCGAGACCATCATCTTGCTCGATTCAATTGATTTCATATCTAAAAATAAAATATCATCTCATCATATATGAAAATCCACACAAATAACATATTGAAGAATCCAATTTCATCATATTTAATCATTTGCTCAAAGAATTTAACATACCTTCAAGCAATTAACGGGCTGTGATGACGGAATACGGGTTGTGGCAGCGGCGTATGGACTATGGCCGCGGAATAGGGATATGGCCGCAACTGGGATTGTGGTGGTGGCCGCTTTTGGGACTGTGGTGGTGGTGGCCGCGGCTGGGACTGGTGGTGCGTGGCCGCGGCTGGAGTTGAGAGGACCGGAAATGGGAGTTGTGCCGCGGCTGGAGTTGAGAGGATCGGAGGGGAAGCCGCAGCGGTTTGAAAGGAACGGAAATGGGAGCTGTGCCGCCGCGGGTTGAGAGGGAGAAGGAGAAAGAGGAAGTGGAGGAGCGGTGGCGGCGGGGTTGAGCTCTTGAGATGAAAAGGAAAGAGTAAAAATGAATCAAAGCGGCGCGGATCTAGGTTTAAGATTTCAGTTTTTCCGACGGAAATTCCCGTCGGAATTTTTTTTTTCTTTTTTAAATTCAAAATTTATTTGTAAATTATTATTCAGTTTATTTATAATTTAAATTGTTATATTTCCTTACTTTTTAACTCAAAATTATTCGAACTTAAACTTCGTGAAGTTAATTGACCAAAATCGAAATTATTGACCAGATGGTTATGTACACTGAGGTTATTCGTAACTAGACGCCCGTCGAAAATTTCAAAAAATAAAAATTAATTTTATTCCCAAATTAATTGTAATGTAATGTAATTTGCATATTATATTTTTTAATTAATTGTAATTTACACCTTGAAATTAATAACATTTTATCATTATTGACCAAAGTCAACAATATCGACCTCGGGTTATGTACATTGAGGTTATTCGTAACTAGATCGGTCGATTCTCGAATTGAAGGTCTAATTGAACAAAGTCAACACTATTGACCTCGGGGTTATGTACAGTGAGGTTATTCGTAACTAGATCGATCGATTCTCGAATTGCAGGTCTAATTGATCAAAGTCAACACTATCGACCTCGGGGTTATATACAGTGATGCTATTTGTAACTAGATCGGTCGATTATCGAATTGAATGTCTAATTGACCAAAGTCGACAATATCGACCTCGGGGTTATGTACAGTGAGGTTATTTGTAACTAAATCGGTTGATTCTCGAATTGAAAGTCTAATTGACCAAAGTCAACAATATCGACCTCGGGGTTATGTATAGTGAGGTTATTCGTAACTCGATCGATCGATTCTCGAATTGAAGGTCAAATTGACCAAAGTCAACAATATCAACATCGGGGTTATATGTACAATGATGTTATTCGTAACTAGATCGGTCGATTCTCGAATTGAAGGTCTGATTGACCAAAGTCAACAATATCGACCTCGGGGTTATGTACAGTGATGTTATTCATAACTAGATTGGTCGATTATCGAATTGAAGGTCTAATTGACCAAAGTCAACACTATTGACCTCATGGTTATGTACATTGAGTTTATTCGTAATTAGATCGATCGATTATCGAATTGAAGGTATAATTGACCAAAGTCAACACTATTGACCTCGGGGTTATGTACATTGAGTTTATTCGTAATTAGATCGGTCGATTCTCGATTTGTAAATTGATAAAAATTTAAATTATTGATCATAGGGTTATGTACATTGTAAAAGAGAATTTTTAAACTACTCAATTATATTTTTGTTTAAATATAATTTTCGAAGCATATATTTAGGGAATTTTTTTTCTTTTATATATATATATATATATATATATATATATATTTGTAAATATATTTACTTTTTCCGACGGGAGTCACCCCGTCGGAAATAAAGTTTTAAATTTTTAAAAAATAACCTTTCCGACGGGTAAACCCGTCGGAAGTTGGTTTTTTTAAAAAAATGGTAAAAGAAAATGTTAAATAAATTCCTACGGGTTTACCCGTTGGAAATAAATTACTTAAATTTTTTTTAATTAAAATCTAATTTCCGACAGAAGACCTCGTCAGAAAAATAAATAATTTTTTAATTTTTTTTTCACAATACTTTTCCGACGGTAGTGCCCGTCGGAATTTATTAAACTTTTCTTTTCATATTTCTTTTTTTAAAAAAAAAACTAATTTCCAACGGGTTTTACCCAGTCGGAAATACATTATTAAATTTTTTTTTATGAAATAAAATATCCGACGGGGCCCTTCTCGTTGGAAGAAATAAAAAAAAAATTTATTCTTTATTACGTTTCAGACGGTGATACCCGTCGGAAATATGTAATTATTTGTTCCCTTTTTTTTAAATTTGATTTTCGACGGAACATACCCGTTGGAAATCGAGAGATTATTTTTCCGACGGAACATTCCCGTCGGAAAAATAATTGAGCGTTTTATTTTTATGTTTTTATCCTTTTTCCAACGGATTATACCCGTCGGAAAAAAAAAAAGCAAAATTTTTTTATTTTTTGATGCATTTTCCGACGGGTTTTGTCCTCCGTCGGAAAAGTGGTCGGAAAGTCGTACTATTTTCCTACGGATTGTCGTCCGTCGGAAAAAATCCGTAGGAAAAAACTGTTTTTCTTGTAGTACGCGCGCGCGGCACATAAGGAGAAAGCATCACTAGCCTAAGTGTTTCGTTTTTTCAAAGTTCTAACTTTAAAAAATAGTCTTGTAACTTTGGGATTCATTAAAAAATAGCCTTATAATTACACCGAACACACATTTAGTCCTTCAACTTTCACCCAATTTTAATTCTAGTCCTTTGCATAAAAAATTCCGTCCTCTAATTTTTGATAAGTTTTAATTTTCAAAGTGTGTTTAGTATAGTTTTAGGACTATTTTTGTAAAATTTCCAAAGTTATAGGACCATTTTAAAAATTTTCCCTTATTTTATTTGTGTGGAATAAAGCTGTAAATGGGGTGAATTTTAATCCGAATTCGGCCTGATTTATTCTAATTTTAATCTAATTAGAGATTCGATGGAATTGATTTCATCATAAATATCCGTAATCCGAAACACGTGGATCGAATATGAATTTAGGCTGATCCGCTATGTTAAAGTTTTGTATTTGAAAATAAATAAGAAAATTATATATATATATTAAATATAAATATTATTAATAATATTTTATCATCAATTTAAGAGATAGTAGTTAATAATTCGTTCATAAATTCATATTTATGCAAATTTTCATCCAAATATATGAATATTAAAAGAGAAAGTTTGAACATGTGAGATAAATTTAGTAAAATTGTAAAGTTTACAAATTTGTTTTAAGAAAAAATACTAGTGTAATTTTTGAAAACGAAGATTTTATTTGATCCAAATTTTTTTCGATATCCAACCGAATTTGATCAATATTCATTGGTGTCAAGAAATTCAGACCCAAACCAGATCCGTATCCGACCCAAATCCAATCCAATATAATGTCTGCAACAATCAAGACGCCAAGTAACAAAGAGTTTTTGTGCGTGGAGGCGCTTGTCAATGGATAGCCCATGCTAAACGCTTGGGACTGCGGGTGGATAAGGGTGATGGATGGATTAAGGCAGCAAACGTGCATGCAAAACCACTTGTGGGTTTGGAAGGGCCTAGCTGGTTTTATGGTAGCATCGATGGACGATTATAAATTGGTGTTGGGATTGAATTTCTTCCGCAAGGTAAATGCTTTCCTAATGCATTGTTTAAATTCCTTATGCATATTGGACAAGGACAAGTGATGCATGGTGCTAGCTACACTTCGCCGAGTAATAAAACTAAATAAGGACCGACAATGGCAGTACATTACGGAAGTGGTAGTTCTAACATTTCAATCAAGTGAGATAGCAAAAGCAAAGGGTTGCCCAAGGACCATCACCTTCGGGGAAGGTGACAAACATATTAGGTCGAGGGTCGAAGAGACAACCATGCAACGTAAGCGGGGCTTGGAGCATGGGATATATCCACAAAATCAAGCAACTCTGCAAATCAAGGAAGCTTGGGTGCCACAAGCAACACATCGACGAGGGCATTGACGGAATAGGTTGGGGAGCATGTCAACATCTTGTACGATCAAAGTAGCCCAGTCATGGCACAATACAAATTATGACAATCAAATAGGACACTGAAGATTCCGGAGAATTCCTGGAGGATCCACACAAGAATAGAGGTTTCCAGGAAAATCTAGAGCAATGTTGAAGAGTGTACATATTTGAGAGTGTGGAATATTCTATGTCATCCTAGAATACTTTAGAAGGATGTGGAAGACCTTGAAAGCATACAATACTCTTTAGAACATTCTAAAACCTTAGGGAACTTTGCACTTAGTGTAAACAATGTACTTAGAACCTTGTAGAATTTAGTAGGGAAAATAGTAGGACATTCTAGTTGGTAGAAAAATTCTAGACGTAGAATACTTAACACTAGATCAAGTTAGTCTCAACCATCTAATAGGGATGTTGATTAGTATAAATAGGTAGGCTATTCATTTCTACTATCATCCAGAAACCATATAACAAGTTGTATGTTTTTAAGAGAAGTAAAGTGTACATTCTGCAATCCTAGCTTCCAACTTCTCATTCACCTAACATATCTCTAACCTTTTGAGAGAGACTGACTTAGCCAACCGTGGGGCGGAATCGACAAGTCGAAGGTCAAGTCGAGGCTAGGTGTCGCACAACTACTTTAAGAAAGTTATGTCTGTGTCAGTGCGTACCTAACTTGCTAGGGTACATGCGCTTATCGAAGAAAAGTGCCATGGAGCTGATAGAACGTTGTTTGCTTAATTGAGCTGATAGAACGTTGATTAATTGCTGAAAATGATTTGGGTGCAGGAGATGTTCTCCGTTTCCAGGCATTTGACGGCAGGTTCGACTTTGTGGTTGTGCGTCGCGTAGGTGGCCCTGCAGCAGGGCAAGGTGCATGAAAGGAGGATCCTGCGGACGTGTGCTTGACCACTACAAATTCTATACTTGACTAGCAAGCGCTGCATAACAATTCTAGTTAGTATTCTAGTTTATTTTTTTTTTGGGTTACAGTTAGTATTCTAGTAAGTATAATTTTAGTAACCAAAATCTATATTTTTGGTGAGACTGATAGAAACATTACAGTAACAAATAAAAAGTTGATTCATTCCGTATAAATGCAATACCTCTTGGCCAGCAAAGCAATTGCACACAATTGGAAAAGAATCAAAGGCTGTAGCACACGGCCGCCTATATTTGTAGGAGTTCTTTGTTGCTTTTCCGGGACGCACAATGAGCCATCGAAAGAGCCTTTACCTAATAATCGGTAAAGAAGAAACGACATAAAATATTCAATTTAATATATCTCGTTGTAAAAATAAGAATAATCTTGATTAAGATAAGCTATGAACTTAAGTACTCAATCAAAACTCATAAAAAGGAATATTATGATATTAAGTATGGTAAGTGGATATATTTTTTGGACAAAATGCTCAATTATCACCTAATAATAATAATAATAATAATAATATTAATAATAATTGACAAATAATTAATTGTTTTGCTCAAGTGTCTAGCTAGAGTACATCAATATGAAATAGCAGTGTCCTGAAATGGATATAAGTTAAAAAAACAACTTGATGAACGGATCTTCATGTATTTGATCTATGTAAATAAAATCAAACAAAAACCAAATTGCATCATCATATTACAAAAAGCACTCTTGATCATCCTAAATATCTACATAAAAAACTTCAGATACCGCAAAAGTGTTGATCATACATTGTTTGGGACTTTCATCTTCTCAAATTCATCTATCTAGCAATTGTTGCCTCGGCTCATAGCCTCCTCATCTGATTGGGGACAAAATATCTGTTGAATATAAACAATAAAATTGTCATCAAATCCGTTTTTCACACAAGACATATAATAATAAATTCCACAATATAGTGCCAAATCACAAAATAAAGAATAAAGAATGATGAAGTACATACCAAATCACGAAACTATAGTGAAATATCCAGAAAACCAAGTCCGGTTCTGCAGACAATATATTCTAAAAATTAATGTAAATTATGTGAACCAAAAAGATCTAAGAAACATATAATAAGAAATTTCACAATATAGTGCCAAATCACAAAATAATGAATAAAGGATGATGAAGTACATGCCAAATCACGAAACTATAGTGAAATATCCCGAAAACCAAGTCCGATTCTGCTTCTCCCCTACAAAATCACACTTTCAGATAATTAGTATTGAAAGTATAACAATAGCAAAGAGTTATTGAACAAACAAATCTAAAACGTCGGATAGAAAATATATAAATAAAAAAAGATTGACATGTCTAAATTATGTTGTGTGTTTAATTATACGTACTCCATGATTCAGTTATCTTTGCAAATTGCATGATTCTCGCATCATAATCAAGTTGGGTCAAAATAAATTAAGAAGGAATGTGTGTCAAATATGGCTAGAATTAATTCAAAGCAAAATATATATGCAAATGTGTTTTTAAAAAATAGTAACGTATTAATGTACTAACTTAAAAATTAAGATTCTAATTATAATTTTCCTAATATACTTTTGGCTGTTTAGTTATTTGACATGTTCTATTGCACGAATTTCTAGGATTGTGTACTTTGTGATATTAAAAATTGCATAAAGCAACTGTTAGTTAGCATAAATTGTGTATTCATATTTTAAAGGTGAAGGTTTACCCCAAAATCACCAGGATGGTTTACACCAGCAGGGGCAATACTATCACCACCATCTTCAGCATCATAAATTCATCATCAACAGAACCTTCACCTTCAACAACTTCTTCAACAGCATCTTCAACAACTTCTTCAATAGCATCTTCAAAAACTTCTTCAACGGCATCTCCACCAACTTGAGTTTCGATATCATCAACAACAACAGGTGCAGGTCTGACCCAATTTCCCAACCTTCTCACTAGTGGCAATATCACGACTCTTATAGCCGGAACCGTAGCGACTGCAGGCAATATCAAATACAAGACCCTATCATGCATGCTAATCTCGAGGCCTAGAACGACCGCAGTAAAAGCATCAGCTATCCCAAAATCGTTTTTGTCTAGCATACCCAAGCATAACAGAACCGTTGATAGCGCAAAGTAACCGGAAGCATAGGCGTAATTTCTAGGCTTGTGTACTTTTGAACCAAGGCCCGCTGATGCAAGAGAAAGCGCCACAATAAAAAGAAAATGGAATGAAATCCTGAAAATTGTCGGGCAGTTTCGGAATCACCATCCCTGCTCCGCCATGTTTTCCCATTCCAGAAGTCGATCGTAGATAAGACCATAGAGGGCGTACAACAGAATATCAAAGAAGATGATGATAACCAAAGCTATACCCCAACATAGCATCTCTTTTCCACCTTTGTCCCCATCAGAATTGGGATAGTACGCTACAGGTATTTGGTATACGCCACAAACCTCTGCCGCAGACGAAAAGATAAAACATAATAAAACCCTGTGCCGACAAGACCAGACGACTTCCCGAAGTGTACACATCTTTTAACAAAGAAATGAGTTGGAGGTGGTGGTTGAGAACTCTGTTAAAGGAGGTATTTAGGCAGCTGCGTAGACGGCGGCGCTACTGGTGGTGTGAGAGATAGAGAGAGAAATGGTAATGTTTGGGGGCGAGGGTGAAGTTGTAAGAAGTGAGTTTATGTGGCGCGGTTAGAGGTGCTTAGGCGGTGGCGGTGGCTCATTATCATATTCGGTGGTTTTGGAGAAATAAAGATTCGGCAGGACGTTTGCCAGAAAGAAAAGAGAGAGAGAGAGAGAGAGAGAGAGAGAGAGGTCGAGAATTGTGGGGATGGTGATTTTGTGGTACAAGTTGAAAATACCATTTTTGCCTCCTTTTTTGTACTCTTCATCTTGTTTAAATAATTTATTTTATTTGGATTCATGTACTATTTTTCTGTGTGTGTCTAGCACCTAAAATTTAATGGCACGGACTTAATCAGTTTTAGTTTATGTGATGTTCTATTTAATTCGACTTTATAGTTTTAACTTTATTGATTAATTTCGTTGTATATACTATTGTTGTTTCCATGGATTAAAGTTTCGTGTTTGATGTATATTTTGATTGGGTCAAAAAAACTTTGCGGCAATTTTTCGATAAATATTTGGAAAAATTGTTAATCAAAGATAGATATTGAAGTAGAAGTTGAACTATGTTTTCATTTAGTTTAAATGAAAAGTGGAAACTTATTGATGTTATTTATGTATAAAAATTAAGTCTTAATTACATTTTCAGTTATGTGTGATAAAGTGTTTGTGTTTAGTTAACTGGCTTTGACCCAATTAGATAAAATTAATATTAAAAATACTAATACAATTATTATGCATTTAATTTGTCAATTTATATCTTAGACTTTATTACATAGGTACACACGGGCATGTCATAACCTTTCATATATTATTGCAATTAGCATATTTTATAGCTTAAATCGATATATGGAAAAACTTTTGGATCAATTATCCAAGGAGCTTGCTAAAACATGAAATTTACATAACGGGATTCTAAATCATAACATAAAATAGGTCCCACATATATGATCTACCATTCTAATTGCTACAACCAAAACAGGGAGTGAAATATACATGATTTACCATTCTAATCGCAGCAGGGTATTGTTAGCCTGCACCGGGATGGTTTACACCATCAGGGGCAACAAATCACCACCATCTTCAGCATTATAAAATTTATCATCAACAGAACCTTCTCCTTCAACAACTTCTTCAACATCATCTTCAACCACTTCTTCAACAGGATCTTCAAAAACTTCTTCAACGGCATCTCCACCAACTTGAGCTTCGATATCATTAACAACAACAGGTGCATGTCTGGCCAAATTTCCCAACCTTCTCACTAGTGGCAATATCACGACTCTCATAGCCAGAAGCGTAGCGACTGCAGGCAATATCAAATACAAGACCCTATAATGCATGCTAATCTCGAGGCCTATAACGACGGCAGTGAAAGCATCTGCTATCCCAAAATCATCTTTGTCTGGCATACCTAAGCATAACAGAACCGTTGATAGCGCAAAGTAACCGAAAGCATACGCGTAATTTCTCGGCTTGTGTACTTTCGAACCAAGGCCTGCCGCAGTAAAAAGAAAATGGAATTAAGTCCCGAAAATTGTCGGGCCTTTTCGGAACCCCCATCCCTGCTCCGCCATGTTTTCCCATTCCAGAAGTCGATCGTAGATAAGACCATAGAGGACGTACAACAGAGTATCAAAGAAGATGATGATAACCAAAGCTATACCCCCACATAGCATCTCTTTTCCACCTTTGTCCCCATCATAATCGCGATAGTACGTTACAAGTATTTGGTAAACGCCATAATCCTCTGCCGCACACGCAAAGATAAAACACAATAAAACCATGTGCCGAAAAGGCCAGATGGCTTCCCGAAGTGTACACATCTTTTATAAAAGAAGTGAGTTGGAGTTGGTGGTTGAGAACTCTGTTAAAGGAGGTATTTAGGCAGCTGCAGAGACCGCGGAGCTACTTGTGGTGTGAGAAATATAGAGAGAAATGGTAATGTTAGGGGGGCGAGGGTGAAGTTGGATGAAGTGAGTTTATGTCTCGCGGTTAGAGGTGTTTAGGCTATGGCGGTGGCACATTATCATATTCGGTGGTTTGGGAGAAATAGAGATGCGGCGGAACGTTTGCCAGAAATATAGGAGAGAGAGAGAGAGAGAGAGAGAGAGAGAGAGAGAGAGAGAGAGAGAGAGAGAGAAAGGTCGTGAATTGTGGGAATGGTGATTGTGTGGTACATTTTCATTTATGTTTGATAAAGTGTTTGTGTTTAGTTAACTGGCTTTGACCCAATTAGATATAATCAATATTAAAAATAATAATACAATTATTATGCCTTTAATTTATCAATTTATAGCTTAGACTTTATCACATAGGTACACACAAGTATGTTATAACCTTTCCTAAATTCTTGCAATTAGCATATTTTATAGCTTAAATCGATATATGGTAAAACTTTTGGGCCAATTATCCAAGGAGCTTGCTAAAACATGAAATTTACATAACGGGATTCTAAATCATAACATAATATAGGTCCCACATATATGATCTACCATTCTAATCGCTACAACCAAAACACGGAGCGAAATAAGTCGTACATACATGATTTACCATTCCAATCACAGCAAGATATTTTTCCCCTTCATCGGGATGGTTTACACCAGCAGGGGCAACACCATCACCACCATCTTCAACATGATAAAATTCATCATTAGTAGAACCTTCACTTCAATAACTTCTTCAACAGCATCTTCAACCACTTCTTCAACAACATCTTCAAAAACTTCTTCAACGGCATCTCCACCAACTTGAGCTTCGATATCATCAATAACAACATGTGCAGGTCTGGCCCAATATCCTAACCTTCTCACTAGTGGCAATATCACGACTCTCATAGCCGGAACCGTAGCGACTGCAGGCAATATCAAATACAAGACCCTATCATGCATGCTAATCTCGAGGCCTAGAACGACGGCAGTAAAAGCATCCGCTATCCCAAAATCGTCTTTGTCTAGCTTACCCAAGCATAACAGAACCGTTGATAATGCAAAGTAACCGGAAGCATACGCGTAATTTCTGGGCTTTTGTACTCTCTAACCAAGGACCGCCAATGCAAGAGGAAGCGCTACAATAAAAAGAAAATGGAATGAAGTCCTGAAAATTGTCGGGCTGTTTCGGAACCACCATCCCTGCCCCGCCATGTTTTCCCATTCCAGAAGTCGATAGTAGATAAGACCATTGAGGGCGTACAACAGAATATCAAAGAAGATGAAGATAACCAAAGCTATACCCTCACATAGCATCTCTTTTCCACCTTTGTCCCCATCAGAATAAGGATAGTACGCTACAACTATTTGGTATACGCCACAAACATATGCCGCACAGGCAAAGATAAAACACAATAAAACCAGGTGCCAACAAGACCAGACGGCTTCCCGAAGTGTACACGTCTTCTAACAAAGAAGTGAGTTGGAGGTGGTGGTTGAGAAATCTGTTAAAGGAGGTATTTAGGCAGCGGCAGAGATGGCGGCGCTACTGGTGGTGTTAGAATAGGGAGTGAAATGGTAATGTTGAGGGGCGAGGGTAAAGTTGGAAGAAGTGAGTTTATGCGGTGCGGTTAGAGGTGTTTAAGCGGTGGCGGTGGCGGTGGCTCATTTTCATATTTGGTGGTTTGGGAAAAATAGAGATGCGGCGGGACGTTTGCCTGAAAGAAAAGAGAGAGAGAGAGGGAGAGAGAGAGAGAGAGAGAGAGAGAGAGAGAGAGAGAGAGAGAGAGAGAGAGAGAGAGAGAGAGAGAAAGAAAGATAGAAAGGTCGAGAATTGTGGGGATGGTGATTGTGTGGTACGAATTTAAAATACCATTTTGCCCTCTTTTTTTGTACTCTTCATCTTGTTTAATTAATTTATTCTTTTTGACTCATGTACTATTTTTCTCTGTGTGTCTAGCACCAAAAATTTAATGGCACGGACTTAATCAGTTTTAGTCTATGTGATGTTCTATTTTATACGACTTTATAGTTTTAACTTTATTGATTAATTTCGTTGTATATACTATTGTTGTTTGCATGGATTAAAGTTTCGTGTTTGAGGTATATTTCGATTGGTTAAAAAAAACATTGCGGCAACTTTTCGATAAATATTTGAAAAAATTGTTAATCAAAGATAGATATTGAAATAGAAGTTACACTATGTTTTCATTTCGTTTAAATGAAAAGTTGAAACTTATTGATGTTATTTATGTATAAAAATTAGGTATTAGTTACATTTTTAGTCATGTGTGATAAAGTGTTTGTATTTAGTTAGTTGGCTTTGACCCAATTAGATATAATCAATAATAAAAATTATAATACAATTATTATGCCTTTAATTGGTCAACTTATATCTTAGACATAGGTACACACGGGTATGTTGTAACCTTTCCTAAATTCTTGCAATTAGCATGTTTTATAGCTTATATCGATATATGGAAAAACTTTTGGACCAATTATCCAAGGAGCTTGCTAAAACATGAAATTTACATAACGGGATTCTAAATCATAACATAAAATAGGTGCCACATATATGATCTACAATTTTAATCGCTACAACCAAAATAGGGAGCGAAATAAGTCGTACATACATGATTTACCATTCTAATCGCAGCAGGGTATTGTTCCCCTTCATCTGGATGGTTTACACCAGCAGGGGCAACACCATCACCACCATCTTCAACATCATAAAATTCATCATCTGCAGAACCTTCACTTCAATAACTTCTTCAACAGCATCTTCAACAACTTCTTCAACAGCATCTTCAAAAACTTTTTCAACGGCATCTCCACCAACTTGAGCTTCGATATCATCAATAACAACCTGTGCAGGTCTGGCCCAATATCCTAACCTTCTCACTAGTGGCAATATCACGACTCTCATACCCGGAACCGTAGCCTATCATGCATGCTAATCTCGAGGCCTAGAACGACGGAAGTAAAAGCATCCGCTATCCCAAAATCGTCTTTGTCTAGCTTACCCAAGCATAACAGAACCGTTGATAACGCAAAGTAACCGGAAGCATACGCGTAATTTCTGGGCTTTTGTACTCTCAAACCAAGGACCGCCAATGCAAGAGGAAGCGCTACAATAAAAAGAAAATGGAATGAAGTCCTGAAAATTGTCGGGCTGTTTTTGAGCCACCATCCCTGCTCCGTCATGTTTTCCCATTCCAGAAGTCGATCGTAGATAAGACCATAGAGAGCGTACAACAGAATATCAAAGAAGATGATGATAACCAAAGCTATACCCCTACATAACATCTCTTTTCCACTTTTGTCCCCATCATAATCGGGATAGTACGCTACTAGTATTTGGTATACACCACAAACCTCTGCTGCACATGCAAATATAAAACACAATAAAACCATGTGCCGACAAGACCAGACGGCTTCCCGAAGTGTACACATTATTTAACAAAGAAGTGAATTGGAGGTTGTGGTTGAGAACTCTGTTAAAGGAGGTATTTAGGCAGCGGCAGAGACGGCGGCGCTACTAGTGGTGTGAGAGATAGAGGGAGAAATGGTAATGTTTGGGGGCGAGGGTGAAGTTGGAAAAAGTGAGTTTATGTGGCGCGGTTAGAGGTGTTTAGGCGGTGGCGGTGGCGGTGGCTCATTTTCATATTTGGTGGTTTGGGAGAAATAAAGATGCGGCATGACGTTTGCCAGAAAGAAAAGAGAGAGAGAGAGAGAGAGAGAAAGGTCGAGAATTGTGGGGATGGTGATTGTGTGGTACAAGTTGAAAATACCATTTTGCCTCCTTTTTTGTACTCTTTCTTTTGTTTAATTAATTTATTTTACTTGGATTCATGTACTATTTTTCTTGTGTGTCTAGCACCTAAAATTTAATGGCATGGACTTAATCAGTTTTAGTTTATGAGATATTCTATTTAATTCGACTTTATAGTTTTAACTTTATTGATTAATTTTGTTGTATACACTATTGTTTTTTCCATGGATTAAAGTTTCGTGTTCGAGGTATATTTCGATTGGATAAAAAAAACATTGCGGCAATTTTTCATTAAATATCTGGAAAAATTGTTAATCAAAGATAGATATTGAAGTAAAAGTTACACTATGTTTTCATTTCGTTTAAATGAAAAGTGGAAACTTATTGATGTTATTTATGTATAAAAATTAAGTCTTAGTTACTTTTTCAGTTATGTTTGATAAAGTGTTTGTGTTTAGTTAACCGGCTTTTACCCAATTAGATATAATCAATATTAAAAATAATAATACAATTATTATGCCTTTAATTTATCAAATTTATGGCTTAGACTTTATTTAATAGGTACACAAGGGTATGTTATAGCCTTTCCTAAATTCTTGCAATTAGAATATTTTATAGCTTAGATCGATATATGGAAAAACTTTTGGACCAATTATCCAGGGAGCTTGCTAAAACATGAAATTTACATAACGGGATTCTAAATCATAACATAAAATAGGTCCCACATATATGATCTCCTATTCTAATCGCTACAACAAAAATAGGGAGCGAAATAAGTCGCACATACATGATTTACCATTCTAATCCAAGCAGGGTATTGTTCGCCATCACTGGTATTGTTTACACCAGCAGAGGCACCACCATCATAAAATTCATCATCAACAAAACCTTCACCTTCAACAACTTCTTCAACAGCATCTTCAACAACTTCTTCAATAGCATTTTCAAAAATTTCTTCAACGGCATCTTCACCAACTTGAGCTTCGATATCTTCAATAACAACATCTGTAGGTCTGGCCCAATTTCCGAACCTTTTCACTTGTGGCAATATCAAATACAAGACCCTATCATGCATGCTAATCTCGCGGCCAATAATGACGACATTAAAAGCAACCGCTATCCCAAAATCGTTTTTGTCTGGCATACCCAAGCATAACAGTACCGTTGAGAGCGCAAATTAACCAGAAGCATACGCGTAATTTCTGGGCTTGTGTACTTTCGAACCAAGGCCCGCTGATGCAAGAGGAAGCGCCACAATAAAAAGAAAAGAGAGAGAGAGAGAAATAGAGAGAGAAAAATGTCGAGAATTGTGGGGATGGTGATTGTGTGGTACAAGTTGAAAATACCATTTTGCCCTCCTTTTTTGTACTCTTCATCTTGTTCAATTAATTTATTTTATTTGGATTAATGTACTATTTTTCTGTGTGTGTCTAGCACCTAAAATTTAATGGCACGGACTTATTCAGTTTTAGTCTATGTGATGTCTATTTAATTCGACTCTATAGTTTTAACTTTATTGATTCATTTCGTTGGATATACTATTGTTGTTTGCATGGATTAAAGTTTCGTGTTTGAGGTATATTTCGATTGGTTAAAAAAAACTTTGAGGCAATTTTTAGATAAATATTGGGCAAAAATTTTAATCAAAGAAAGATATTGAAGTAGAAGTTACACTATGTTTTGATTTCATTTAAATGAAAAGTTGAAACTTATTGATGTTATTTATGTATAAAATCATGTCTTAGTTACATTTTCAGTTATGTGTGATAACGTGTTTTTGTTTAGTTAACTGGCTTTAACCCAATTAGATATAATCAATATTAAAAATAATAATACAATTACTATGCCTTTAATTTATCAATTTATAGCTTAGACTTTATTACATAGGTACACACAAGTATGTTATAACCTTTCATAAATTATTGCAATTAGCATATTTTATAGCTTAAATCGATATATGAAAAAACTTTTGGATCAATTATCCAAGGAGCTTGCTAAAACATGAAATTTACATAATGGGATTCTAAATCATAACATAAAATAGGTCCCACATATATGATCTACCATTCTAATCGCTAAAACCAAAACAGGGAGCGAAATAAGTCGTACATACATGATTGACCATTCTAATCGCAGCAGGGTATTGTTCCCCTTCATCGGGATGGTTTACACCAGCAGGGGCAACACCATCACCACCATCTTCAACATCATAAAATTCATCATCAGCAAAACATTCACTTCAATAACTTCTTCAACAGCATCTTCAAAAACTTCTTCAACGGCATCTCCACCAACTTGAGCTTCGATATCATCAATAACAACATGTGCATGTCTGGCCAAATTTCCCAACCTTCTCACTAGTGGCAATATCACGACTCTCATAGCCGGAACCGTAGCGACTGCAGGCAATATCAAATACAAGACCCTATCATGCATGCTAATCTCGAGGCCTAGAACGGCGGAAGTAAAAGCATCCGCTATCCCAAAATCGTCTTTGTCTAGCATATCCAAGCATAACAGAACCGTTGATAGCACAAAGTAACCGGAAGCATACGCGTAATTCCTGGGCTTGTGTGCTTTAGAACCAAGGCCCGATGATGCAAGAGGAAGCGCCACAATAAAAAGAAAATGGAATGAAGTCCTGAAAATTGTCGGGTTGTTTCGGAACCACCATCCTTGATCCGCCATGTTTTCCCATTCCAGAAGTCGATAGTAGATAAGACCATTGAGGGCATACAACAGAATATCAAAAAAGATGATGATAACCAAAGCTATACCTCCACATAGCATCTCTTTTCCACCATTGTCCCCATCAGAATCGGGATAGTACGCTACAAGTATTTGGTATACGCCACAAACCTATGCCACACATGCAAAGATAAAACATAATAAAACCATGTGCCAACAAGACAAGACGGCTTCCCGAAGTGTACACATCTTAACAAAGAAGTGAGTTGGAGGTGGTGGTTGAGACTCTGTTATAGGAGGTATTTAGGCAGCGGCAGAGATGGCGGCGCTACTGGTGGTGTGAGAGATAGAGAGAGAAATGGTAATGTTGGGGAGACGAGGGTGAAGTTGGAAGAAGTGAGTTTATGTGGCGCGGTTAGAGGTATTTAGGCGGTGGCGGTGGCTCATTTTCATATTTGTTGGTTTGGGAGAAATAGAGGTGCGGCGGGACGTTTGCCTGAAAGAAAAGAGAGAGAGAGAGAGAGAGAGAAAAAAAGGTCGAGAATTGTGGGGATGGTGATTGTGTGGTACAAGTTGAAAATACAATTTTGCCCTCCTTTTTTGTACTCTCCATCTTGTTTAATTAATTTATTTTATTTGGATTCATGTACTTTTTTTCTCTGTGTGTCTAGCACCTAAAATTTAATGGCACGGACTTAATCAGTATTAGTCTATGTGATGATCAATTTAATTCGACTTTATAGTTTTAACTTTGTTGATTAATTTCGTTGTATATACTATTGTTGTTTGCATGGATTAAAGTTTCGTGTTTGAGGTATATTTCAATTGGTTAAAAAAAATAATGCGGCAGTTTTTCAATAAATATTGGGCAAAATTGTTAATCAGAGATAGATATTAAAGTAGAAGTTACACTATGTTTTGATTTCGTTTAAATGAAAAGTTGAAACTTATTGATGTTATTTATGTATAAAAATTAGGTATTAGTTACATTTTCAGTCATGTGTGATAAAGTGTTGGTATTTAGTTAGTTGGCTCTGACCCAATTAGATATAATCAATAATAAAAATTATAATACAATTATTATGCCTTTAATTGGTCAATTTATATCTTAGACTTTATTACATAGGTACACACGGGTATGTTATAACCTTTCATAAATTATTGCAATTAGCATATTTTATAGCTTAAATTGATATATGGAAAAACTTTTGGATCAATTATCCAAGGAGCTTGCTAAAACATGAAATTTACATAACGGGATTCTAAATCATAACATAAAATAGGTCCCACATATATGATCTACCATTCTAATTGCTAAAACCAAAACAGGGAGCGAAATAAGTCGTACATACATGATTGATCATTCTAATCGCAGCAGGGTATTGTTCCCCTTCATCGGGATGGTTCACAGCAGCAGGGGTAACACCATCACCACCATCTTCAACATTATAAAATTCATCATCAACAAAACATTCACTTCAATAGTTTCTTCAACATCATCTTCAACAACTTCTTTAGCAGCATCTTCAAAAACTTCTTCAACGGCATCTCCACCAACTTGAGCTTCGATATCATCTATAACAACATGTGCAGGTCTGGCCCAATTTCCCAACCTTCTCACTAGTGGCAATATCACGACTCTAATAGACGGAACCGTAGCGACTGTAGGCAATATCAAATACGAGACCCTATCATGCATGATAATCTCGAGGCCTAGAACGACGGAAGTAAAGGCATCCGCTATCCCAAAATCGTCTTTGTCTAGCATACCTAAGCATAACAGAACCGTTGATAGTGCAAAGTAACCGGAAGCATACACGTAATTCCTGGGCTTGTGTACTTTAGAACCAAGGCCCGCTGATGCAAGAGGAAGCGCCACAATAAAAAGAAAATGGAATGAAGTCCTGAAAATTGTCGGGCTGTTTCGGAACCACCATCCTTGCTCTGCCATGTTTTCCCATTCCAGAAGTCGATAGTAGATAAGACCATTGAGGGCATACAACAGAATATCAAAAAAGATGATGATAACCAAAGCTATACCCCCACATAGCATCTCTTTTCCACCATTGTCCCTATCAGAATCGGGATAGTACGCTACAAGTATTCGGTATACGCCACAAACCTATGCCGCACAGGCAAACACTAAAACCATGTGCCGACAAGTCCAGACGGCTTCCCGAAGTGTACACATCTTAACAAAGAAGTGAGTTGGAGGTGGTGGTTGAGAACTCTGTTAAATGAGGTACTTAGGCAGCGGCAGAGATGGCGGCGCTACTGGTGGTGTGAGAGATAGAGAGAAAAATGGTAATGTTGGGGAGACGAGGGTGAAGTTGGAAGAAGTGAGTTTATGTGGCGCCGTTAGAGGTATTTAGGCGGTGGCGGTGGCTCATTTTCATATTTGGTGGTTTGGGAGAAATAGAGATGCGGCGGGACGTTTGCCTGAAAGAAGAGAGAGAGAGAGAAAAAAGGTCGAGAATTGTGAGGATGGTGATTGTGTGGAACAAGTTGAAAATACCATTTTGTCCTCCTTTTTTGTACTCTTCATCTTGTTTAATTAATTTATTTTATTTGGATTCATGTACCTTTTTTCTGTGTGTGTCTAGCACCTAAAATTTAATGGCACGGACTTAATCAGTATTAGTCTATGTGATGATCTATTTAATTCGACTTTATAGTTTTAACTTTGTTGATTAATTTCGTTGTATATACTATTGTTGTTTGCATGGATTAAAGTTTCGTGTTTGATGTATATTTATATTGGTTAAAAAAAAACATTGCGGCAGTTTTTCGATAAATATTGGGCAAAATTGTTAATCAGAGATAGATATTGAAGTAGAAGTTACACTATGTTTTGATTTCATTTAAATGAAAAGTTGAAATTTATTGATGTTATTTATGTATAAAAATTAAGTCTTAATTACATTTTCAGTTATGTGTGATAAAGTGTTTGTGTTTAGTTAACTGGCTTTGACACAATTAGATAAAATCAATATTAAAAATACTAATACAATTATTATGCATTTAATTTGTCAATTTATATCTTAGACTTTATTACATAGGTACACACGGGTATGTTATAACCTTTCATAAATTATTGCAATTAGCATATTTTATAGCTTAAATCGATATATGGAAAAACTTTGGGATCAATTATCCAAGGAGCTTGCCAAAACATGAAATTTACATAACGGGATTCTAAATCATAACATAAAATAGGTCCCACATATATGATCTACCATTTTAATCGCTAAAACCAAAACAGGGAGCGAAATAAGTCGTACATACATGATTGACCATTCTAATCGCAGCAGGGTATTGTTCCCCTTCATCGGGATGTTTTACACCAGAAGGGGCAACACCATCACCACCATCTTCAACATCATAAAATTCATCATCAGCAAAACATTCACTTCAATATCTTCTTCAACAGCATCTTCAACAACTTCTTTAGCAGCATCTTCAAAAACTTCTTCAACGGCATCTCCACCAACTTGAGCTTCGATATCATCAATAACAACATGTGCAGGTCTGGCCCAATTTCCCAACCTTCTCACTAGTGGCAATATCACGACTCTAATAGCCGAAACCGTAGCGACTGCAGACAATATCAAATACGAGACCCTATCATGCATGCTAATCTCGAGGCCTAGAACGACGGAAGTAAAAGCATCCGCTATCCCAAAATCGTCTTTGTCTAGCATACACAAGCATAACAGAAACGTTGATAGCGCAAAGTAACCGGAAGCATACGCGTAATTCCTGGGCTTGTGTACTTTAGAACCAAGGCCCGATGATGCAAGAGGAAGCGCCACAATAAAAAGAAAATGGAATGAAGTCCTGAAAATTGTCGGGTTGTTTCGGAACCACCATCCTTGATCCGCCATGTTTTCCAATTCCAGAAGTCGATAGTAGATAAGACTATTGTGGGCATACAACAGAATATCAAAAAAGATGATGATAGCCAAAGCTATACCCCCACATAGCATCTCTTTTCCACCATTGTCCCCATATGAATCGGGATAGTACGCTACAAGTGTTTGGTATACGCCACAAACCTATGCAGCACAGGCAAAGATAAAACACAATAAAGCCATGTGCCGACAAGACCAGACGGCTTCCCGAAGTGTACACATCTTAACAAAGAAGTGAGTTGGAGGTGGTGGTTGAGAACTCTGTTAAAGGAGGTATTTAGGCAGCGGCAGAGATGGTGGCGCTACTGGTGGTGTGATAGATAGAGAGAGAAATTGTAATGTTGGGGAGACGAGGGTGAAGTTGGAAGAAGTGAGTTTATGTGGCGCCGTTAGAGGTATTTAGGCGGTGGCGGTGGCTCATTTTCATATTTGGTGGTTTGGGAGAAATAGAGATGCGGCGGGACGTTTGCCTGAAAGAAGAGAGAGAGAGAGAGAAAAAAAGGTCGAGAATTGTGAGGATGGTGATTGTGTGGAACAAGTTGAAAATACCATTTTGTCCTCCTTTTTTGTACTCTTCATCTTGTTTAATTAATTTATTTTATTTGGATTCATGTATTTTTTTTCTGTGTGTCTAGCACCTAAAATTTAATGGCACGGACTTAATCAGTATTAGTCTATGTGATGATCTATTTAATTCGACTTTATAGTTTTAACATTGTTGATTAATTTTGTTGTATATACTATTGTTGTTTGCATGGATTAAAGTTTCGTGTTTGAGGTATATTTATATTGGTTCAAAAAAAACATTGCGGCAATTTTTTGATAAATATTGGGCAAAATTGTTAATCAGAGAGAGATATTGAAGTAGAAGTTACACTGTGTTTTGATTTCGTTTAAATGAAAAGTTGAAATTTATTGATGTTATTTATGTATAAAAATTAAGTCTTAATTACATTTTCAGTTATGTGAGATAAAGTGTTTGTGTTTAGTTAACTGGCTTTGACCCAATTAGATAAAATCAATATTAAAAATACTAATACAATTATTATGCATTTAATTTGTCAATTTATATCTTAGACTTTATTACATAGGTACACACGGGTATGTTATAACCTTTCATAAATTATTGCAATTAGCATATTTTATAGCTTAAATCGATATATGGAAAAACTTTTGGATCAATTATCCAAGGAGCTTGCTAAAACATGAAATTTACATAACGGGATTCTAAATCATAACATAAAATAGGTCCCAAATATATGATCTACCATTTTAATCGCTAGAACCAAAACAGGGAGCGAAATAAGTCGTACATACATGATTGACCATTCTAATCGCAGCAGGGTATTGTTCCCCTTCATCGGGATGGTTTACACCAGAAGGGGCAACACCATCACCACCATCTTCAACATCATAAAATTCATCATCAGCAAAACATTCACTTCAATATCTTCTTCAACAGCTTCTTCAACAACTTCTTTAGCAACATCTTCAAAAACTTCTTCAACGGCATCTCCACCAACTTGAGCTTCGATATCATCAATAACAACATGTGCATGTCTGGCCAAATTTCCCAACCTTCTCACTAGTGGCAATATCACGACTCTCATAGCCGGAACCGTAGCGACTGCAGGCAATATCAAATACAAGACCCTATCATGCATGCTAATCTCGAGGCCTAGAACGGCGGAAGTAAAAGCATCCGCTATCCCAAAATCGTCTTTGTCTAGCATACCTAAGCATAACAGAACCGTTGATAGCGCAAAGTAACCGGAAGCATACACGTAATTCCTGGGCTTGTGTACTTTAGAACCAAGGCCCGCTGATGCAAGAGGAAGCGCCACAATAAAAAGAAAATGGAATGAAGTCCTGAAAATTGTCGGGTTGTTTCGGAACCACCATCCTTGATCCGCCATGTTTTCCCATTCCAGAAGTCCATAGTAGATAAGACCATTGAGGGCATACAACAGAATATCAAAAAAGATGATGATAACCAAAGCTATACCCCCACATATCATCTCTTTTCCACCATTGTCCCCATATGAATCGGGATAGTACGCTACAAGTATTTGGTATACGCCACAAACCTATGCCGCACAGGCAAAGATAAAACACAATAAAGCCATGTGCCGACAAGACCAGACGGCTACCCGAAGTGTACACATCTTAACAAAGAAGTGAGTTGGAGGTGGTGGTTGAGAACTCTGTTAAAGGAGGTATTTAGGCAGCGGCAGAGATGGTGGCGCTACTGGTGGTGTGATAGATAGAGAGAGAAATTGTAATGCTGGGGAGACGAGGGTGAAGTTGGAAGAAGTGAGTTTATGTGGCGCCGTTAGAGGTATTTAGGCGGTGGCGGTGGCTCATTTTCATATTTGGTGGTTTGGGAGAAATAGAGATGCGGCGGGACGTTTGCCTGAAAGAAGAGAGAGAGAGAGAAAAAAAAGGTCGAGAATTGTGAGGATGGTGATTGTGTGGAACAAGTTGAAAATACAATTTTTTCCTCCTTTTTTGTACTCTTCATCTTGTTTAATTAATTTATTTTATTTGGATTCATGTATTTTTTTTCTGTGTGTGTCTAGCACCTAAAATTTAATGGCACGGACTTAATCAGTATTAGTCTATGTGATGATCTATTTAATTCGACTTTATAGTTTTAACTTTGTTGATTAATTTCGTTGTATATACTATTGTTGTTTGCATGGATTAAAGTTTCGTGTTTGAGGTATATTTATATTGGTTAAAAAAAACATTGCGGCAGTTTTTCGATAAATATTCGGCAAAATTGTTAATCAGAGATAGATATTGAAGTAGAAGTTACACTATGTTTTGATTTCGTTTAAATGAAAAGTTGAAATTTATTGATGTTATTTATGTATAAAAATTAAGTCTTAATTACATTTTCGGTTTTGTGTGATAAAGTGTTTGTGTTTAGTTAACTGGTTTTGACCCAATTAGATAAAATCAATATAAAAAATACTTATACAATTATTATGCATTTAATTTGTCAATTTATAACTTAGACTTTATTACATAGGTACACACGGGTATGTTATAACCTTTCATAAATTATTGCAATTAGCATATTTTATAGCCTAAATCGATATATGGAAAAACTTTTGGATCAATTATCCGAGGAGCTTGTTAAAACATGAAATTTACATAACGGGATTCTAAATCATAACATAAAATAGGTCCCACATATATGATCTACCATTCTAATTGCTAAAACCAAAACAGGGAGCGAAATAAGTCGTACATACATGATTGATCATTCTAATCGCAGCAGGGTATTGTTCCCCTTCATCGGGATGGTTCACAGCAGCAGGGGCAACACCATCACCACCATCTTCAACATTATAAAATTCATCATCAACAAAACATTCACTTCAATAGCTTCTTCAACAGCATCTTCAAAAACTTCTTTAGCAGCATCTTCAAAAACTTCTTCAACGGCATCTCCACCAACTTGAGCTTCGATATCATCAATAACAACATGTGCAGGTCTGGCCCAATTTCCCAACCTTCTCACTAGTGGCCATATCACGACTCTCATAGCCGGAACCGTAGCGACTGCAGGCAATATCAAATACGAAACCCTATCATGCATGCTAATCTCGAGGCCTAGAACGACGGAAGTAAAGGCATCCGCTATCCCAAAATCGTCTTTGTCTAGCATACCTAAGCATAACAGAACCGTTGATAGAGCAAAGTAACCGGAAGCATACACGTAATTCCTGGGCTTGTGTACTTTAGAACCAAGGCCCGCTGATGCAAGAGGAAGCGCCACAATAAAAAGAAAATGGAATGAAATCCTGAAAATTGTCGGGCTGTTTCGGAACAACCATCCTTGCTCTGCCATGTTTTTCCATTACAGAAGTCGATAGTAGATAAGACCATTGAGGGCATACAACAGAATATCAAAAAAGATGATGATAACCAAAGCTATACCCCCACATAGCATCTTTTTTCCACCATTGTCCCTATCAGAATCGGGATAGTACGCTACAAGTATTCGGTATACGCCACAAACCTATGCCGCACAGGCAAACACTAAAACCATGTGCCGACAAGACCAGACAGCTTCCCGAAGTGTACACATCTTAACAAAGAAGTGAGTTGGAGGTGGTGGTTGAGAACTCTGTTAAAGGAGGTACTTAGGCAGCGGCAGAGATGGCGGCGCTACTGGTGGTGTGAGAGATAGAGAGAAAAATGGTAATGTTGGGGAGACGAGGGTGAAGTTGGAAGAAGTGAGTTTATGTGGCGCCGTTAGAGGTATTTCGGCGGTGGCGGTGGCTCATTTTCATATTTGGTGGTTTGGGAGAAATAGAGATGCGGCGGGACGTTTGCCTGAAAGAAGAGAGAGAGAGAGAAAAAAGGTCAAGAATTGTGAGGATGGTGATTGTGTGGAACAAGTTGAAAATACCATTTCGTCCTCATTTTTTGTACTCTTCATCTTGTTTAATTAATTTATTTTATTTGGATTCATGTACTTTTTTTCTGTGTGTGTCTAGCACCTAAAATTTAATGGCACGGACTTAATCAGTATTAGTCTATGTGATGATCTATTTAATTCGACTTTATAGTTTTAACTTTGTTGATTAATTTCGTTGTATATACTATTGTTGTTTGCATGGATTAAAGTTTCGTGTTTGAGGTATATTTATATTGGTTAAAAAAAACATTGCGGCAGTTTTTCGATAAATATTGGGCAAAATTGTTAATCAGAGATAGATATTGAAGTAGAAGTTACACTATGTTTTGATTTCGTTTAAATGAAAAGTTGAAATTTATTGATGTTATTTATGTATAAAAATTAAGTCTTAATTACATTTTCATTTATGTGTGATAAAGTGTTTGTGTTTAGTTAACTGGCTTTGACCCAATTAGATAAAATCAATATTAAAAATACTAATACAATTATTATGCATTTAATTTGTCAATTTATATCTTAGACTTTATTACATAGGTACACACGGGTATGTTATAACCTTTCATAAATTATTGCAATTAGCATATTTTATAGCTTAAATCGATATATGGAAAAACTTTTGGATCAATTATCCAAGGAGCTTGCTAAAACATGAAATTTACATAACGGGATTCTAAATCATAACATAAAATAGGTCCCACATATATGATCTACCATTTTAATTGCTAAAACCAAAATAGAGAGCGAAATAAGTCGTACATACATGATTGACCATTCTAATCGCAGCAGGGTATTGTTCCCCTTCATCGGGATGGTTTACACCAGAAGGGGCAACACCATCACCACCATCTTCAACATCATAAAATTCATCATCAGCAAAACATTCACATCAATATCTTCTTCAACATCATCTTCAACAACTTCTTTAGCAGCATCTTCAAAAACTTCTTCAACGGCATCTCCACCAACTTGAGCTTCGATATCATCAATAACAACATGTGCAGGTCTGGCCCAATTTCCCAACCTTCTCACAAGTGGCAATATCACGACTCTAATAGCCGAAACCGTAGCGACTGCAGACAATATCAAATACGAGACCCTATCATACATGCTAATCTCGAGGCCTAGAACGACGGAAGTAAAAGCATCCGCTATCCCAAAATCGTCTTTGTCTAGCATACACAAGCATAACAGAAACGTTGATAGCGCAAAGTAACCGGAAGTATACGCGTAATTCCTGGGCTTGTGTACTTTAGAACCAAGGCCCGATGATGCAAGAGGAAGCGCCACAATAAAAAGAAAATGGAATGAAGTCCTGAAAATTGTCGGGTTGTTTCGGAACCACCATCCTTGATCCGCCATGTTTTCCCATTCCAGAAGTCGATAGTAGATAAGACCATTGAGGGCATACAACAGAATATCAAAAAAGATGATGATAGCCAAAGCTATACCCCCACATAGCATCTCTTTTCCACCATTGTCCCCATATGAATCGGGATAGTACGCTACAAGTATTTGGTATACGCCACAAACCTATGCCGCACAGGCAAAGATAAAACACAATAAAGCCATGTGCCGACAAGACCAGACGGCTTCCCGAAGTGTACACATCTTAACAAAGAAGTGAGTTGGAGGTGGTGGTTGAGAACTCTGTTAAAGGAGGTATTTAGGCAGCGGCAGAGATGGTGGCGCTACTGGTGGTGTGATAGATAGAGAAAGAAATTGTAATGTTGGGGAGACGAGGGTGAAGTTGGAAGAAGTGAGTTTATGTGGCGCCGTTAGAGGTATTTAGGCGGTGGCGGTGGCTCATTTTCATATTTGGTGGTTTGGGAGAAATAGAGATGCTGCGGGACGTTTGCCTGAAAGAAGAGAGAGAGAGAGAGAAAAAAAAAGGTCGAGAATTGTGAGGATGGTGATTGTGTGGAACAAGTTGAAAATACCATTTTGTCCTCCTTTTTTGTACTCTTCATCTTGTTTAATTAATTTATTTTATTTGGATTCATGTATTTTTTTTCTGTGTGTGTCTAGCACCTAAAATTTAATGGCACGGACTTAATCAGTATTAGTCTATGTGATGATCTATTTAATTCGACTTTATAGTTTTAACTTTGTTGATTAATTTCGTTGTATATACTATTGTTGTTTGCATGGATTAAAGTTTCGTGTTTGAGGTATATTTATATTGGTTAAAAAAAACATTGCGGCAGTTTTTCGATAAATATTGGGCAAAATTGTTAATCAGAGATAGATATTGAAGTAGAAGTTACACTATGTTTTGATTTCGTTTAAATGAAAAGTTGAAATTTATTGATGTTATTTATGTATAAAAATTAAGTCTTAATTACATTTTCAGTTATGTGTGATAAAGTGTTTGTGTTTAGCTAACTGGCTTTGACCCAATCGGATAAAATCAATATTAAAAATACTAATACAATTATTATGCATTTAATTTGTCAATTTATATCTTAGACTTTATTACATAGGTACACACGGGTATGTTATAACCTTTCATAAATTATTGCAATTAGCATATTTTATAGCTTAAATCGATATATGGAAAAACTTTTGGATCAATTATCCAAGGAGCTTGCTAAAACATGAAATTTACATAACGGGATTCTAAATCATAACATAAAATAGGTCCCACATATATGATCTACCATTTTAATCGCTAAAACCAAAACAGAGAGCGAAATAAGTCGTACATACATGATTGACCATTCTAATCGCAGCAGGGTATTGTTCCCCTTCATCGGGATGGTTTACACCAGAAGGGGCAACACCATCACCACCATCTTCAACATCATAAAATTCATCATCAGCAAAACATTCACTTCAATATCTTCTTCAACATCATCTTCAACAACTTCTTTAGCAGCATATTCAAAAACTTCTTCAACGGCATCTCCACCAACTTGAGCTTCGATATCATCAATAACAACATGTGCAGGTCTGGCCCAATTTCCCAACCTTCTCACTAGTGGCAATATCACGACTCTAGTAGCCGAAACCGTAGCGACTGCAGACAATATCAAATACGAGACCCTATCATGCATGCTAATCTCGAGGCCTAAAACGACGGAAGTGAAAGCATCCGCTATCCCAAAATCGTCTTTGTCTAGCATACACAAGCATAACAGAAACGTTGATAGCGCAAAGTAACCGGAAGCATACGCGTAATTCCTGGGCTTGTGTACTTTAGAACCAAGGCCCGATGATGCTAGAGGAAGCGCCACAATAAAAAGAAAATGGAATGAAGTCCTGAAAATTGTCGGGTTGTTTCGGAACCACCATCCTTGATCCGCCATGTTTTCCCATTCCAGAAGTCGATAGTAGATAAGACCATTGAGGGCATACAACAGAATATCAAAAAAGATGATGATAACCAAAGCTATACCCCCACATAGCATCTCTTTTCCACCATTGTCCCCATATGAATCGGGATAGTACGCTACAAGTATTTGGTATACGCCACAAACCTATGCCGCACAGGCAAACACTAAAACCATGTGCCGACAAGACCAGACGGCTTCCCGAAGTGTACACATCTTAACAAAGAAGTGAGTTGGAGGTGGTGGTTGAGAACTCTGTTAAAGGAGGTACTTAGGCAGCGGCAGAGATGGCGGCGCTACTGGTGGTGTGAGAGATAGAGAGAAAAATGGTAATGTTGGGGAGACGAGGGTGAAGTTGGAAGAAGTGAGTTTATGTGGCGCCGTTAGAGGTATTTAGGAGGTGGCAGTGGCTCATTTTCATATTTGGTGGTTTGGGAGAAATAGAGATGCGGCGGGACGTTTGCCTGAAAGAAGAGAGAGAGAGAGAGAAAAAAAGGTCGAGAATTGTGAGGATGGTGATTGTGTGGAACAAGTTGAAAATACCATTTTGTCCTGGGCTTGTGAACTTTAGAACCAAGGCCCGATGATGCTAGAGGAAGCGCCACAATAAAAAGAAAATGGAATGAAGTCCTGAAAATTGTCGGGTTGTTTCGGAACCACCATCCTTGATCCGCCATGTTTTCCCATTCCAGAAGTCGATAATAGATAAGACCATTGAGGGCATACAACAGAATATCAAAAAAGATGATGATAACCAAAGCTATACCCCCACATAGCATCTCTTTTCCACCATTGTCCCCATATGAATCGGGATAGTACGCTACAAGTATTTGGTATACGCCACAAACCTATGCCGCACAGGCAAACACTAAAACCATGTGCCGACAAGACCAGACGGCTTCCCGAAGTGTACACATCTTAACAAAGAAGTGAGTTGGAGGTGGTGGTTGAGAACTCTGTTAAAGGAGGTACTTAGGCAGCGGCAGAGATGGCGGCGCTACTGGTGGTGTGAGAGATAGAGAGAAAAATGGTAATGTTGGGGAGACGAGGGTGAAGTTGGAAGAAGTGAGTTTATGTGGCGCCGTTAGAGGTATATAGGCTGTGGCGGTGGCTCATTTTCATATTTGGTGGTTTGGGAGAAATAGAGATGTGGCGGGACGTTTGCCTGAAAGAAGAGAGAGAGAGAGAGAGAGAGAAAGGTCGAGAATTGTGAGGATGGTGATTATGTGGAACAAGTTGAAAATACCATTTTGTCCTCCTTTTTTGTACTCTTCATCTTGTTTAATTAATTTGTTTTATTTGGATTCATGTACCTTTTTTCTGTGTGTGTCTAGCACCTAAAATTTAATGGCACGGACTTAATCAATATTAGTCTATGTGATGATCTATTTAATTCGACTTTATAGTTTTAACTTTGTTGATTAATTTCGTTGTATATACTATTGTTGTTTGCATGGATTAAAGTTTCGTGTTTGAGGTATATTTATATTGGTTAAAAAAAAATCGCGGCCGTTTTTCGATAAATATTGGGCAAAATTGTTAATCAGAGATAGATATTGAAGTAGAAGTTACACTATGTTTTGATTTCGTTTAAATGAAAAGTTGAAATTTATTGATGTTATTTATGTATAAAAATTAAGTCTTAATTACATTTTCAGTTATGTGTGATAAAGTGTTTGTGTTTAGTTAACTGGCTTTGACCCAATTAGATAAAATCAATATTAAAAATACTAATACAATTATTATGCATTAAATTTGTCAATTTATATCTTAGACTTTATTACATAGGTACACACGGGTATGTTATAACCTTTCATAAATTATTGCAATTAGCATATTTTATAGCTTAAATCGATATATGGAAAAACTTTTGGATCAATTATCCAAGGAGCTTGCTAAAACATGAAATTTACATAACGGGATTCTAAATCTTAACATAAAATAGGTCCCACATATATGATCTACCATTTTAATCGCTAAAACCAAAATAGAGAGCGAAATAAGTCGTACATACATGTATGACCATTCTAATCGCAGCAGGGTATTGTTCCCCTTCATCGGGATGGTTTACACCAGAAGGGGCAACACCATCACCACCATCTTCAACATCATAAAATTCATCATCAGCAAAACATTCACATCAATATCTTCTTCAACATCATCTTCAACAACTTCTTTAGCAGCATCTTCAGAAACTTCTTCAACGGCATCTCCACCAACTTGAGCTTCGATATCATCAATAACAACATGTGCAGGTCTGGCCCAATTTCCCAACCTTCTCACTAGTGGCAATATCACGACTCTAATAGCCGAAACCGTAGCGACTGCAGACAATATCAAATACGAGACCCTATCATGCATGCTAATCTCGAGGCCTAGAACGACGGAAGTAAAAGCATCCGCTATCCCAAAATCGTCTTTGTCTAGCATACACAAGCATAACAGAAACGTTGATAGCGCAAAGTAACCGGAAGTATACGCGTAATTCCTGGGCTTGTGTACTTTAGAACCAAGGCCCGATGATGCAAGAGGAAGCGCCACAATAAAAAGAAAATGGAATGAAGTCCTGAAAATTGTCGGGTTGTTTCGGAACCACCATCCTTGATCCGCCATGTTTTCCCATTCCAGAAGTCGATAGTAGATAAGACCATTGAGGGCATACAACAGAATATCAAAAAAGATGATGATAGCCAAAGCTATACCCCCACATAGCATCTCTTTTCCACCATTGTCCCCATATGAATCGGGATAGTACGCTACAAGTATTTGGTATACGCCACAAACCTATGCCGCACAGGCAAAGATAAAACACAATAAAGCCATGTGCCGACAAGACCAGACGGCTTCCCGAAGTGTACACATCTTAACAAAGAAGTGAGTTGGAGGTGGTGGTTGAGAACTCTGTTAAAGGAGGTATTTAGGCAGCGGCAGAGATGGTGGCGCTACTGGTGGTGTGATAGATAGAGAAAGAAATTGTAATGTTGGGGAGACGAGGGTGAAGTTGGAAGAAGTGAGTTTATGTGGCGCCGTTAGAGGTATTTAGGCGGTGGCGGTGGCTCATTTTCATATTTGGTGGTTTGGGAGAAATAGAGATGCTGCGGGACGTTTGCCTGAAAGAAGAGAGAGAGAGAGAGAAAAAAAAAGGTCGAGAATTGTGAGGATGGTGATTGTGTGGAACAAGTTGAAAATACCATTTTGTCCTCCTTTTTTGTACTCTTCATCTTGTTTAATTAATTTATTTTATTTGGATTCATGTATTTTTTTTCTGTGTGTGTCTAGCACCTAAAATTTATTGGCACGGACTTAATCAGTATTAGTCTATGTGATGATCTATTTAATTCGACTTTATAGTTTTAACTTTGTTGATTAATTTCGTTGTATATACTATTGTTGTTTGCATGGATTAAAGTTTCGTGTTTGAGGTATATTTATATTGGTTAAAAAAAACATTGCGGCAGTTTTTCGATAAATCTTGGGCAAAATTGTTAATCAGAGATAGATATTGAAGTAGAAGTTACACTATGTTTTGATTTCGTTTAAATGAAAAGTTGAAATTTATTGATGTTATTTATGTATAAAAATTAAGTCTTAATTACATTTTCAGTTATGTGTGATAAAGTGTTTGTGTTTAGCTAACTGGCTTTGACCCAATCGGATAAAATCAATATTAAAAATACTAATACAATTATTATGCATTTAATTTGTCAATTTATATCTTAGACTTTATTACTTAGGTACACACGGGTATGTTATAACCTTTCATAAATTATTGCAATTAGCATATTTTATAGCTTAAATCGATATATGGAAAAACTTTTGGATCAATTATCCAAGGAGCTTGCTAAAACATGAAATTTACATAACGGGATTCTAAATCATAACATAAAATAGGTCCCACATATATGATCTACCATTTTAATCGCTAAAACCAAAACAGAGAGCGAAATAAGTCGTACATACATGATTGACCATTCTAATCGCAGCAGGGTATTGTTCCCCTTCATCGGGATGGTTTACACCAGAAGGGGCAACACCATCACCACCATCTTCAACATCATAAAATTCATCATCAGCAAAACATTCACTTCAATATCTTCTTCAACATCATCTTCAACAACTTCTTTAGCAGCATATTCAAAAACTTCTTCAACGGCATCTCCACCAACTTGAGCTTCGATATCATCAATAACAACATGTGCAGGTCTGGCCCAATTTCCCAACCATCTCACTAGTGGCAATATCACGACTCTAGTAGCCGAAACCGTAGCGACTGCAGACAATATCAAATACGAGACCCTATCATGCATGCTAATCTCGAGGCCTAGAACGACGGAAGTGAAAGCATCCGCTATCCCAAAATCGTCTTTGTCTAGCATACACAAGCATAACAGAAACGTTGATAGCGCAAAGTAACCGGAAGCATACGCGTAATTCCTGAGCTTGTGTACTTTAGAACCAAGGCCCGATGATGCAAGAGGAAACGCCACAACAAAAAGAAAATGGAATGAAGTCCTGAAAATTGTCGGGTTGTTTCGGAACCACCATCCTTGATACGCCATGTTTTCCCATTCCAGAAGTCGATAGTAGATAAGACCATTGAGGGCATACAACAGAATATAAAAAAAGATGATGATAGCCAAAGCTATACCCCCACATAGCATCTCTTTTCCACCATTTTCCCTATATGAATCGGGATAGTACGCTACAAGTATTTGGTATACGCTACAAACCTATGCCGCACAGGCAAAGATAAAACACAATAAAGCCATGTGCCGACAAGACCAGACGACTTCCCGAAGTGTACACATCTTAACAAAGAAGTGAGTTGGAGGTGGTGGTTGAGAACTCTGTTAAAGGAGGTATTTAGGCAGCGGCAGAGATGGTGGCGCTACTGGTGGTGTGATAGATAGAGAAAGAAATTGTAATGTTGGGGAGACGAGGGTGAAGTAGGAAGAAGTGAGTTTATGTGGCGCCGTTAGAGGTATTTAGGCGGTGGCGGTGGCTCATTTTCATATTTGGTGGTTTGGGAGAAATAGAGATGCGGCGGGACATTTGCCTGAAAGAAGAGAGAGAGAGAGAGAGAAAAAAAGGTCGAGAATTGTGAGGATGGTGATTGTGTGGAACAAGTTGAAAATACCATTTTGTCCTCCTTTTTTGTACTCTTCATCTTGTTTAATTAATTTATTTTATTTGGATTCATGTATTTTTTTTCTGTGTGTGTCTAGCACCTAAAATTTAATGGCACGGACTTAATCAGTATTAGTCTATGTGATGATCTATTTAATTCGACTTTATAGTTTTAACTTTGTTGATTAATTTCATTGTATATACTATTGTTGTTTGCATGGATTAAAGTTTCGTGTTTGAGGTATATTTATATTGGCTAAAAAAAACATCGCGGCAGTTTTTCGATAAATATTGGGCAAAATTGTTAATCAGAGATAGATATTGAAGTAGAAGTTACACTATGTTTTGATTTCGTTTAAATGAAAAGTTGAAATTTATTGATGTTATTTATGTATAAAAATTAAGTCTTAATTACATTTTCGGTTATGTGTGACAAAGTGTTTGTGTTTAGTTAACTGGCTTTGACCCAATTAGATAAAATCAATATTAAAAATACTAATACAATTATTATGCATTTAATTTGTCAATTTATATCTTAGACTTTATTACATAGGTACACACGGGTATGTTATAACCTTTCATAAATTATTGCAATTAGCATATTTTATAGCTTAAATCGATATATGGAAAAACTTTTGGATCAATTATCCAAGGAGCTTGCTAAAACATGAAATTTACATAACGGGATTCTAAATCATAACATAAAATAGGTCCCACATATATGATCTACCATTTTAATCGCTAAAACCAAAACAGGGAGCGAAATAAGTCGTACATACATGATTGACAATTCTAATCGCAGCAGGGTATTGTTCCCCTTCATCGGGATGGTTTACACCAGAAGGGGCAACACCATCACCACCATCTTCAACATCATAAAATTCATCATCAGCAAAACATTCACTTCAATATCTTCTTCAACAGCTTCTTCAACAACTTCTTTAGCAGCATCTTCAAAAACTTCTTCAACGGCATCTCCACCAACTTGAGCTTCGATATCATCAATAACAACATGTGCAGGTCTGGCCCAATTTCCCGACCTTCTCACTAGTGGCAATATCACGACTCTAATAGCCGAAACCGTAGCGACTGCAGACAAAATCAAATACGAGACCCTATCATGCATGCTAATCTCGAGGCCTAGAACGACGGAAGTAAAAGCATCCGCTATCCCAAAATCGTCTTTGTCTAGCATACACAAGCATAACAGAAACGTTGATAGCGCAAAGTAACCGGAAGCATACGCGTAATTCCTGGGCTTGTGTACTTTAGAACCAAGGCCCGATGATGCTAGAGGAAGCGCCACAATAAAAAGAAAATGGAATGAAGTCCTGAAAATTGTCGGGTTGTTTCGGAACCAACATCCTTGATCTGCCATGTTTTCCCATTCCAGAAGTCGATAGTAGATAAGACCATTGAGGGCATACAACAGAATATCAAAAAAAATGATGATAACCAAAGCTATACCCCCACATAGCATCTCTTTTCCACCATTGTCCCCATATGAATCGGGATAGTACGCTACAAGTATTTGGTATACGCCACAAACCTATGCCGCACAGGCAAAGATAAAACACAATAAAGCCATGTGCCGACAAGACCAGACGGCTTCCCGAAGTGTACACATCTTAACAAAGAAGTGAGTTGGAGGTGGTGGTTGAGAACTCTGTCAAAGGAGGTATTTAGGCAGCGGCAGAGATGGTGGCGCTACTGGTGGTGTGATAGATAGAGAGAGAAATTGTAATGCTGGGGAGGCGAGGGTGAAGTTGGAAGAAGTGAGTTTATGTGGCGCCGTTAGAGGTATTTAGGAGGTGGCAGTGGCTCATTTTCATATTTGGTGGTTTGGGAGAAATAGAGATGCGGCGGGACGTTTGCCTGAAAGAAGAGAGAGAGAGAGAGAAAAAAAGGTCGAGAATTGTGAGGATGGTGATTGTGTAGAACAAGTTGAAAATACCATTTTGTCCTGGGCTTGTGTACTTTAGAACCAAGGCCCGATGATGCTAGAGGAAGCGCCACAATAAAAAGAAAATGGAATGAAGTCCTGAAAATTGTCGGGTTGTTTCGGAACCACCATCCTTGATCCGCCATGTTTTCCCATTCCAGAAGTCGATAATAGATAAGACCATTGAGGGCATACAACAGAATATCAAAAAAGATGATGATAACCAAAGCTATACCCCCACATAGCATCTCTTTTCCACCATTGTCCCCATATGAATCGGGATAGTACGCTACAAGTATTTGGTATACGCCACAAACCTATGCCGCACAGGCAAACACTAAAACCATGTGCCGACAAGACCAGACGGCTTCCCGAAGTGTACACATCTTAACAAAGAAGTGAGTTGGAGGTGGTGGTTGAGAACTCTGTTAAAGGAGGTACTTAGGCAGCGGCAGAGATGGCGGCGCTACTGGTGGTGTGAGAGATAGAGAGAAAAATGGTAATGTTGGGGAGACGAGGGTGAAGTTGGAAGAAGTGAGTTTATGTGGCGCCGTTAGAGGTATATAGGATGTGGCGGTGGCTCATTTTCATATTTTGTGGTTTGGGAGAAATAGAGATGTGGCGGGACGTTTGCCTGAAAGAAGAGAGAGAGAGAGAGAGAGAGAGAGAGAGAGAGAGAGAGAGAAAGGTCGAGAATTGTGAGGATGGTGATTATGTGGAACAAGTTGAAAATACCATTTTGTCCTCCTTTTTTGTACTCTTCATCTTGTTTAATTAATTTATTTTATTTGGATTCATGTACCTTTTTTCTGTGTGTGTCTAGCACCTAAAATTTAATGGCACGGACTTAATCAGTATTAGTCTATGTGATGATCTATTTAATTCGACTTTATAGTTTTAACTTTGTTGATTAATTTCGTTGTATATACTATTGTTGTTTGCATGGATTAAAGTTTCGTGTTTGAGGTATATTTATATTGGTTAAAAAAAACATCGCGGCCGTTTTTCGATAAATATTGGGCAAAATTGTTAATCAGAGATAGATATTGAAGTAGAAGTTACACTATGTTTTGATTTCGTTTAAATGAAAAGTTGAAATTTATTGATGTTATTTATGTATACAAATTAAGTCTTAATTACATTTTCAGTTATGTGTGATAAAGTGTTTGTGTTTAGTTAACTGGCTTTGACCCAATTAGATAAAATCAATATTAAAAATACTAATACAATTATTATGCATTTAATTTGTCAATTTATATCTTAGACTTTATTACATAGGTACACACGGGTATGTTATAACCTTTCATAAATTATTGCAATTAGCATATTTTATAGCTTAAATCGATATATGGAAAAACTTTTGGATCAATTATCCAAGGAGCTTGCTAAAACATGAAATTTACATAACGGGATTCTAAATCATAACATAAAATAGGTCCCACATATATGATCTACCATTTTAATCGCTAAAACCAAAATAGAGAGCGAAATAAGTCGTACATACATGATTGACCATTCTAATCGCAGCAGGGTATTGTTCCCCTTCATCGGGATGGTTTACACCAGAAGGGGCAACACCATCACCACCATCTTCAACATCATAAAATTCATCATCAGCAAAACATTCACATCAATATCTTCTTCAACATCATCTTCAACAACTTCTTTAGCAGCATCTTCAGAAACTTCTTCAACGGCATCTCCACCAACTTGAGCTTCGATATCATCAATAACAACATGTGCAGGTCTGGCCCAATTTCCCAACCTTCTCACTAGTGGCAATATCACGACTCTAATAGCCGAAACCGTAGCGACTGCAGACAATATCAAATACGAGACCCTATCATGCATGCTAATCTCGAGGCCTAGAACGACGGAAGTAAAAGCATCCGCTATCCCAAAATCGTCTTTGTCTAGCATACACAAGCATAACAGAAACGTTGATAGCGCAAAGTAACCGGAAGTATACGCGTAATTCCTGGGCTTGTGTACTTTAGAACCAAGGCCCGATGATGCAAGAGGAAGCGCCACAATAAAAAGAAAATGGAATGAAGTCCTGAAAATTGTCGGGTTGTTTCGGAACCACCATCCTTGATCCGCCATGTTTTCCCATTCCAGAAGTCGATAGTAGATAAGACCATTGAGGGCATACAACAAAATATCAAAAAAGATGATGATAGCCAAAGCTATACCCCCACATAGCATCTCTTTTCCACCATTGTCCCCATATGAATCGGGATAGTACGTTACAAGTATTTGGTATACGCCACAAACCTATGCCGCACAGGCAAAGATAAAACACAATAAAGCCATGTGCCGACAAGACCAGACGGCTTCCCGAAGTGTACACATCTTAACAAAGAAGTGAGTTGGAGGTGGTGGTTGAGAACTCTGTTAAAGGAGGTATTTAGGCAGCGGCAGAGATAGTGGCGCTACTGGTGGTGTGATAGATAGAGAAAGAAATTGTAATGTTGGGGAGACGAGGGTGAAGTTGGAAGAAGTGAGTTTATGTGGCGCCGTTAGAGGTATTTAGGCGGTGGCGGTGGCTCATTTTCATATTTGGTGGTTTGGGAGAAATAGAGATGCTGCGGGACGTTTGCCTGAAAGAAGAGAGAGAGAGAGAAAAAAAAAAGGTCGAGAATTGTGAGGATGGTGATTGTGTGGAACAAGTTGAAAATACCATTTTGTCCTCCTTTTTTGTACTCTTCATCTTGTTTAATTAATTTATTTTATTTGGATTCATGTATTTTTTTTCTGTGTGTGTCTAGCACCTAAAATTTATTGGCACGGACTTAATCAGTATTAGTCTATGTGATGATCTATTTAATTCGACTTTATAGTTTTAACTTTGTTGATTAATTTCGTTGTATATACTATTGTTGTTTGCATGGATTAAAGTTTCGTGTTTGAGGTATATTTATATTGGTTAAAAAAAACATTGCGGCAGTTTTTCGATAAATCTTGGGCAAAATTGTTAATCAGAGATAGATATTGAAGTAGAAGTTACACTATGTTTTGATTTCGTTTAAATGAAAAGTTGAAATTTATTGATGTTATTTATGTATAAAAATTAAGTCTTAATTACATTTTCAGTTATGTGTGATAAAGTGTTTGTGTTTAGCTAACTGGCTTTGACCCAATCGGATAAAATCAATATTAAAAATACTAATACAATTATTATGCATTTAATTTGTCAATTTATATCTTAGACTTTATTACATAGGTACACACGGGTATGTTATAACCTTTCATAAATTATTGCAATTAGCATATTTTATAGCTTAAATCGATATATGGAAAAACTTTTGGATCAATTATCCAAGGAGCTTGCTAAAACATGAAATTTACATAACGGGATTCTAAATCATAAAATAAAATAGGTCCCACATATATGATCTACCATTTTAATCGCTAAAACCAAAACAGAGAGCGAAATAAGTCGTACATACATGATTGACCATTCTAATCGCAGCAGGGTATTGTTCCCCTTCATCGGGATGGTTTACACCAGAAGGGGCAACACCATCACCACCATCTTCAACATCATAAAATTCATCATCAGCAAAACATTAACTTCAATATCTTCTTCAACATCATCTTCAACAACTTCTTTAGCAGCATATTCAAAAACTTCTTCAACGGCATCTCCACCAACTTGAGCTTCGATATCATCAATAACAACATGTGCAGGTCTGGCCCAATTTCCCAACCTTCTCACTAGTGGCAATATCACGACTCTAGTAGCCGAAACCGTAGCGACTGCAGACAATATCAAATACGAGACCCTATCATGCATGCTAATCTCGAGGCCTAGAACGACGGAAGTAAAAGCATCCGCTATCCCAAAATCGTCTTTGTCTAGCATACACAAGCATAACAGAAACGTTGATAGCGCAAAGTAACCGGAAGCATACGCGTAATTCCTGAGCTTGTGTACTTTAGAACCAAGGCCCGATGATGCAAGAGGAAGCGCCACAACAAAAAGAAAATGGAATGAAGTCCTGAAAATTGTCGGGTTGTTTCGGAACCACCATCCTTGATCCGCCATGTTTTCCCATTCCAGAAGTCGATAGTAGATAAGACCATTGAGGGCATACAACAGAATATCAAAAAAGATGATGATAGCCAAAGCTATACCCCCACATAGCATCTCTTTTCCACCATTGTCCCTATATGAATCGGGATAGTACGCTACAAGTATTTGGTATACGCTACAAACCTATGCCGCACAGGCAAAGATAAAACACAATAAAGCCATGTGCCGACAAGACCAGACGGCTTCCCGAAGTGTACACATCTTAACAAAGAAGTGAGTTGGAGGTGGTGGTTGAGAACTCTGTTAAAGGAGGTATTTAGGCAGCGGCAGAGATGGTGGCGCTACTGGTGGTGTGATAGATAGAGAAAGAAATTGTAATGTTGGGGAGACGAGGGTGAAGTAGGAAGAAGTGAGTTTATGTGGCGCCGTTAGAGGTATTTAGGCGGTGGCGGTGGCTCATTTTCAATTTTGGTGGTTTTGGAGAAATAGAGATGCGGCGGGACATTTGCCTGAAAGAAGAGAGAGAGAGAGAGAGAGAAAAAAAGGTCGAGAATTGTGAGGATGGTGATTGTGTGGAACAAGTTGAAAATACCATTTTGTCCTCCTTTTTTGTACTCTTCATCTTGTTTAATTAATTTATTTTATTTGGATTCATGTATTTTTTTTCTGTGTGTGTCTAGCACCTAAAATTTAATGGCACGGACTTAATCAGTATTAGTCTATGTGATGATCTATTTAATTCGACTTTATAGTTTTAACTTTGTTGATTAATTTCATTGTATATACTATTGTTGTTTGCATGGATTAAAGTTTCGTGTTTGAGGTATATTTATATTGGCTAAAAAAAACATCGCGGCAGTTTTTCGATAAATATTGGGCAAAATTGTTAATCAGAGATAGATATTGAAGTAGAAGTTACACTATGTTTTGATTTCGTTTAAATGAAAAGTTGAAATTTATGTATAAAAATTAAGTCTTAATTACATTTTCGGTTATGTGTGACAAAGTGTTTGTGTTTAGTTAACTGGCTTTGACCCAATTAGATAAAATCAATATTAAAAATACTAATACAATTATTATGCATTTAATTTGTCAATTTATATCTTAGACTTTATTACATAGGTACACACGGGTATGTTATAACCTTTCATAAATTAATGCAATTAGCATATTTTATAGCTTAAATCGATATATGGAAAAACTTTTGGATCAATTATCCAAGGAGCTTGCTAAAACATGAAATTTACATAACGGGATTCTAAATCATAACATAAAATAGGTCCCACATATATGATCTACCATTTTAATCGCTAAAACCAAAACAGGGAGCGAAATAAGTCGTACATACATGATTGACAATTCTAATCGCAGCAGGGTATTGTTCCCCTTCATCGGGATGGTTTACACCAGAAGGGGCAACACCATCACCACCATCTTCAACATCATAAAATTCATCATCAGCAAAACATTCACTTCAATATCTTCTTCAACAGCTTCTTCAACAACTTCTTTAGCAGCATCTTCAAAAACTTCTTCAACGGCATCTCCACCAACTTGAGCTTCGATATCATCAATAACAACATGTGCAGGTCTGGCCCAATTTCCCGACCTTCTCACTAGTGGCAATATCACGACTCTAATAGCCGAAACCGTAGCGACTGCAGACAAAATCAAATACGAGACCCTATCATGCATGCTAATCTCGAGGCCTAGAACGACGGAAGTAAAAGCATCCGCTATCCCAAAATCGTCTTTGTCTAGCATACACAAGCATAACAGAAACGTTGATAGCGCAAAGTAACCGGAAGCATACGCGTAATTCCTGGGCTTGTGTACTTTAGAACCAAGGCCCGATGATGCTAGAGGAAGCGCCACAATAAAAAGAAAATGGAATGAAGTCCTGAAAATTGTCGGGTTGTTTCGGAACCACCATCCTTGATCCGCCATGTTTTCCCATTCCAGAAGTCGATAGTAGATAAGACCATTGAGGGCATACAACAGAATATCAAAAAAGATGATGATAACCAAAGCTATACCCCCACATAGCATCTCTTTTCCACCATTGTCCCCATATGAATCGGGATAGTACGCTACAAGTATTTGGTATACGCCACAAACCTATGCCGCACAGGCAAAGATAAAACACAATAAAGCCATGTGCCGACAAGACCAGACGGCTTCCCGAAGTGTACACATCTTAACAAAGAAGTGAGTTGGAGGTGGTGGTTGAGAACTTTGTTAAAGGAGGTATTTAGGTAGCGGCAGAGATGGCGGCGCTACTGTTGGTGTGAGAGATAGAGAGAGAAATGGTAATGTTGGGGAGACGAGGGTGAAGTTGGAAGAAGTGAGTTTATGTGGCGCCGTTAGAGGTATTTAGGCGGTGGCGGTGGCTCATTTTCATATTTGGTGGTTTGGGAGAAATAGAGATGCGGCGGGACGTTTGCCTGAAAGAAAAGAGAGAGAGAGAAAGATAGAGAGAAAAAAAGGTCGAGAATTGTGGGGATGGTGATTGTGTGGTACAAGTTTGAAAAAACCATTTTGCCCTCCTTTTTTGTACTCTTCATCTTGTTTAATTAATTTATTTTATTTTGATTCATGTACTTTTTTTCTGTGTGTGTCTAGCACCTAAAATTTAATGGCACAGACTTAATCAGTATTAGTCTATGTGATGATCTATTTAATTCGACTTTATAGTTTTAACTTTGTTGATTAATCTCGTTGTATATACTATTGTTGTTTGCATGGATTAAAGTTTCGTGTTTGAGGTATATTTCGATTGGTTAAAAAAAACATTGCGGCAGTTTTTCGATAAATATTGGGCAAAATTGTTAATCAGAGATAGATATTGAAGTAGAAGTTACACTATGTTTTGATTTCGTTTAAATGAAAAGTTGAAACTTATTGATGTTATTTATGTATAAAAATTAAGTCTTAATTACATTTTCATTTTTGTGTGATAAGTGTTTGTGTTTAGTTAAGTGGCTTTGACCCAATTAGATATAATCAATATTAAAAATAATAATACATAATTTATCAAATTACAGCTTAGACTTTATTACATAGGTACACACGGGTATGTTATAACCTTTCCTAAATTCTTGCAATTAGCATATTTTATAGCTTAGATCGATATATAGAAAAACTTTTGGACCAATTATCCAAGGAGCTTGCTAAAACATGAGATTTACATAACGGGATTCTAAATCATAACATAAACTAGGTCGCACATATATGATCTACCTTTCTAATCGCTACAAGTAAAACAGGGAGCGAAATAAGTCGCACATACATGATTTACCATTCTAATCGCAGCAGGGTATTGTTCTCCTTCACCGGGATGGTTTACACCGGCAGCGGCAACACCATCACCACCATCTTCAGCATCATAAAATTCATCATCAACAGAACCTTCACCTTCAACAACTTCTTCAATAGCTTCTTCAACAGCATCTTCAAAAACTTCTTCAACGGCATCTCCACCAACTTGAGCTTCGATATCATCAACAACAGCAGGCACAAGTCTGGCCCAATCTCCCAACCTTCTCACTAGTGGCAATATCCCGACTCTCATAGCCGGAACCGTAGCTACTGCAGGCAATATCAAATACAAGACCCTATCATGCATGCTAATCTCGAGGCCTAGAACGACGGCAGTAAAAGCTTCCGCTATCCCAAAATCGTCTTTGTCTAGCATACCCAAGCATAACAGAATCGTTGATAGCGCAAAGTAACCGGAAGTATACGTGTAATTTCTGGGCTTGTGTACTTTCGAACCAAGGCCCGTTGATGCAAAAGGAAGCGCCACAATAAAAAGAAACTGTTTTGGAACCACCATCCCTGCTCTGCCATGTTTTCCCCTTCTAGAAGTCGATCGTAGATAAGACCTTAGAGGGCGTACAACAGAATATCAAAGAAGATGATGATAACCAAATCTATACCCCCACATTGCAACTCTTTTCCACCTTTGCCCCCATCAGAATCGGGATAGTACGCTACAAGTATTAGGTATACACCACAAACCTCTACCGCACACGCAAAGATAAAACACAATAAAACCATGCGCCGACAAGACCAGACGGCTTGCCGAAGTGTACACATCTTTTAACAAAGAAGTGAGTTGGAGGTGGTGGTTGAGAACTCTGTTAAAGGAGGTATTTAGGCAGCGGTAGAGACGACGGCGCTACTGGTGGTGTTAGAGATAGAGAGAGAAATGGTAATGTTTGGGGGCGAGGGTGAAGTTGGAAGAAGTGAGTTTATGTGGCGCGGTTAGAGGCGGGGCGGTGGCTCATTTTGATATTCGGTGGCTTGGGAGAAATAGAGATGCGGCGGGACGTATGCCTGAAAGAAAAGAGAGAGAGATAGAGTAAAAGGTCGAGAATTGTGGGGATGGTGATTGTGTGGTACAAGTTGAAAATACCATTTGCCCTTTTGTTTAATTAATTTATTTTATTTGGATTCATGTACTATTTTTTTTTTTTTTTTTGTGTCTAGCACCTAAAATTTAATGGCACAGACTTAATCAATTTTAGTTTATGTGATGTTCTATTTAATTCGACTTTATAGTTTTAACTTTATTGATTAATTTCGTTGTATATACTATTGTTGTTTGCATGGATTAAAGTTTCGTGTTTGAGGTACATTTCGATTGGTTAAAAAAAAACTTTGCTGCAATTTTTGGATAAATATTTGAAAAAATTGTTAATCAAAGATAGATGTTGAAGTAGATATTACACTATGTTTTCATTTCGTATAAATGAAAAATGAAAACTTATTGATGTTATTTGGGTATAAAAATTAAGTTTTAATTACATTTTCTGTTATGTGTGATAAAGTGTTTGTGTTTAGTTAACTGGCTTTGACCCAATAGATATAATCAATATTAAAAATAATAATAAATTGACAAATAAAAAATCTTGTAAAAAGAATTATGAAACCAATCTAAACAAAATCTACAAACTTTCCCACAATAAAAATGAAGTACCCCTATTAATTAGTTCTTCATTTTCCATTCTTGATTATTTCTTTTTAAGTGATCAATGGCATTATAAATAATCCAACTTCTTTATTTTGACTCGACGGAACGACTTGAGCTAGAGTTGTGAACTTCTCACTATTGTGATTAATCGTAGATGCAACTCAATATGTATGATGTCATGGTAAGGCCATATACAAATCCAGAATTAAGAAAAAATATAATTAATATACTTTTGGTTTAACTAAAAAGATACTCAATCATTACAAAGTAGCGAATTTAAGTTTAATGTTTTGTTGAAGAAATTTTCACTTAATATGTCTGGCACCCCTCACAAAGGAACTAAAATTCTAAGAAAAGTCAAAAAAAAAAAAAAAAAAAAACCAATCAACTCATTTAATAATAGTATATAAGCGAAAGTTTAATTCAAATCATGTATTTACCAATTGGCTATAATGTACAAAACCCCAAAAAATAAAAATACAATGCACATTGCAATTTGAGGTTTTTAATACTAAAATATTATATTGATAGAGCTGCAGATATATAAAACTGTACATTCAGATTAAAAAAAAAAAAATACTACTGTACATATTATATTTTATTAACACCAAAATATACCTAGTACCTACTGCTGCGAATCAACTCTTGTCCCCACGTTCCCGACATACTATAAACTCCCACTGCTATTTATTTTAGATTAGCGATATTGTCAGCATAAATTGTTGCTTCCAGAGCAAAATAATTCAATTTCCCATCTTTAAAGTCAAACATTGAAAAATTCATTCTCTCTCCCATTAAATTCTTCCTCCTGTCTCTCCTTTCCAGTTTGCAAATGTGAAAGTTCACATCGATTTCCTTCAGCTGATCACTTTATCTCCATCCCTCCATGAATTGAATTATTCCCAGTTTTCATATTTAATTTCTTCATTGCCCAATTCCTAATTTTGGTTGTTGATCTCTAAAGAGAAATAAATAACTAAAAACTCCACCGCTGCTCTATGTTTTACGACATCTTTGTTGGATGACTTTTTCTAAAATTTGTTCTGTTTAATTGGTTCAGTTCTGATCTAAAACAAAGATGATTTATGTTCATATAAATGGACGATCGGTTGCTAAAGTTTTAAACTTCCAAGTTCTAATCTAAAATAAGGATATCGAAATTTTAGAAAATGGAGAAAATTTAAAAGTAGGACTTCTTAAATTTCCATATGACTAGATTCATCACATCCCTCAACACCAGAGGAGATAAATAAGTTATAGCTTTGTTGAGCCAATTAAAATCTTCATGGTGGTAATCAAACTTGAAGTCTGGGTCTAATCTACAAACGTTATGGGCAATTTACAGCACCAAAAAATACAATCCCATTCCCATAACTTCGGAAGAAATCTATTTACACTCGTCGAAGTTTGATCGATTTTCCGATTTATGCAACAATTACTTGCCCAGTGGCCAAAAAGTAAAATTATTGATTGCACCCATTTATGAATAATATATTGGTTCGATAATATAAAACTGAGTTTGAGTTTAGAATAAAGTGAAATAAATTTAGATTTTCGGTCATTGATCTTAGTTGCGTAAGAACAGAGAGAGATGATTATATCTATGATGATGCAATAAAAATATAAATTCTTTTGACAGATTGGTTTATTAAAAGCGTAATTTAATGCTCTTGGGAATAATAAGCTTTTGACTTTTGAAGGCAATTTAGGAAATAAATAAAATTTGCTCTGGCCCCAACAATTTGTGCTCTGACAATATCATTAGCCTTTATTTTAATTACAGCCCTTGTAAAAGAAGGACCACGTGTAAAATTGGTCTTTGGAAAAAATATTGCCTCAAATTGGAATAAGAATACAAAGGTCATCTGCACTCGGCTTAATTCTAGTCATCTCTATTGACTTAATATTTTCCTTTCATTTAATTTCAATATTCATTTTCTCCACTCTCATTTAATAATTATTCTTTTTTACTCTCACTAATTAATAATAATAATTTTAAAAATAATATTAATAATAGATTATGTTTGGTCGTATGTAATCGTATTTATTTAGATGTCTCCAGTGTTTCAATATATAAATATTACGGTTATATTGTATTTAATTTAGAATTCGTATTTAAAATTCCATAAATCGTATTTAATTTCATATTTATACGTTTTGTATGCTAAATTAGTTTTTTTTTTAAATAAGTCTTAAATTATAAAACTATAAATTAGAACAAATCAATGTTATAATCTATACTAACTCTAAAAGTGTGAATAATTTAAGTTTTTTTCTTTTTCTATACTAACTCTAAAAGTGTGAATAATTTAAGTTTTTTTCTTTTTTTGTGAAGACAAAAATGTCCTTCTTCAAGTTGTAAAGTATATAATAAAATATAGTTAGATATGAATTTTCCTTAAATTTTCTCATCAAAAATTTGGTAGAAAAATATTTTAAGAAAATTTGTAACTTCTTTTCTACCTAACCAAGCACCATGAATATGGAAGAAAAATAAAAGTATATTCAAATTAGACATGAAGTCTTATTATAGTTATTTCCTACATCAACTCCAATAATTAAGAAACTAACCCTCACATCAGTTTTACAATTTCAATATTGTTCTCCTATAACACATAAAAAATAAAAAACACTATTATTTTGAATAGTTGCTAAAATATATATTTAAAATTATTATAATGTATTATCAGTATGTTGTTATGTAAAAAATATTATTTGTTTCATTTAATGATTTAGTACAATATGTCAATCATTAAGAAATTCAAATTCTCTTATATACCATAAAATATGTTAAAGTAGAATCGCATCTTACCTATGAATGAACAAAAATGCTTATGACTTAGTGAACTAAGTAATCTTTACTTGACATGAGAAACATTACCTCAAATTTTCATGAAATTTTTTTCTAGAAAAATGTGTGAATGAAGTGAAAAAAAAATGATGAAAATCAATGAAAATTGGTGAAACCGATCAAATAAATTTTATGTAATTGATGAAAACGTATGAAATTGATCTGGATGAAATTTATGAACACTGGTGAAGTATGTGAAAATATGGGTGAAATTGGTAATAAAAAATGCCAGTAAAATCGATAAATACAAGTGAAAATGATGAAAATTCGGGTGATATTTGTGAAAATATGGGAAAAAATTGGTGAAATCGGTGAAAAATGGGTGAAATATATGAAGAATTTGTTAAATCACTGAAAAAAGATTAAGGTATGTGAAATAATGTGAAATTAATAAAAATTCAAGTGCAATTGATTTAAAAAAATCATGTGAAATTAGTGAAATATAAGTTAAACTGATAAAAATAAGTACATTAAGAAAAAGAAAAAAAATTAACTATAATTTTTTTTTTGTTGGAATAGGAGAAAATAAGAGAAATCGATGAAAATAGGAAAAATTATAAACAATATGTTATAATTGATCAAGAACGAGTAAATTAGTAAAAAATATAAAATCAATGAAAATTGTGTTAAACTAATTAATATAATAAGTGAAATGGCTTAGATAGGTAAAAGAATATCTTTCAAATGTTATGGTAAGTGAAATAATTTGAGATATACTTAAAATAATTGAATAAGTATAATTATTTGACTTGAAAATTCGGTAAATACACGTGAAATCGATGAAAATTCAAGTAAATTCGCGAAAAAAATTGATGACATCTGTGATACGATCAAATTACATAAAAAATGATCAAATATATGAATAATGGATAAAATCGATGAAAATGCAAAGTCGGTAAAAACATGTGAAAATTGGTTAAACTGGTAAAAATGAATAAAACCAATATAATGAAAAATTTTCAATCAAGAAAACAAAGCCAAACAATTAGAAAAATGGTTTAAACCTTAAAAAACCAAAGAAATAGATGGAAAATACACATGATGAAGTTAATAAATTGAATATCAGTCATTAATATGTGTTATTTTATGACATAATGAAGTTAATTTTACTCTGATTTACTAAAATACAACTGAAATTAAATAGACACGTACAACGTATGTGCACTTTAAACCAGTGAAAAAATGCATGTGAAATTGTAAATACATTTGAAAATCAATAAAAAAAATAAAGTAAATTTTGTGAAAAACGGATGAAAACAGGTAAACTCGGTTAAAATAAAGGTAAAATTGGTGACAATATGTGAAAACGATGAAAATTAATTCGAATTCGAATGGAATTTCTTAGAAAAATGACCAGTGAATTCCAGTAAACTTGGGTAAAGTCAGTGAAAAAAGGATAAAATCGGTCAAAAAATGTAAAGTTGGTAAGAACATATTTAATCAATTAAAAATTTAGGTGAATAACATTTGAAATTAGTTAAAAAACATGAAAATAGGTAAAGACGGGTAAAAATGATAAAAACGAGTGAAATTAGTTAAAAAAAGAGTTTAGCTGGTAAAATCGGTAGAAAAATGGTTTAAACTGAAAAAAAAAAGAAAAAAAATTAAACATTGAGAACATATGAATCGATGAAAGTTTGGGTGAAATTTGTAATGAAATGGATAAAATCAGTCAAAAAAGCTTGAAGTAGGCTAGAACATGTTTAATCAATAAAAACTTTAGGCGAATAACATGTGAAATCAGTGAAATAAGTGAAAACGAGTTAAATTGAACTGACAAAAACAAGGTGAAATTGGAAGAAAATTGTTTAAATTGGAAAAACGATCAACGAAAAACGGAAAAACAACGAAAAATATTAAAGTCGATAAAAAAGCAAAAATTCTCTAAAAAAATAAAATAGTGAAAACATATGAATCGATGAAACTTCGGGTGAAATTGGTAAACAGTGGTGAAGTTTGTGAAACCAGTAAGAAAAAATGCTCGTGAAATTTATGAAGAAGATAAAACTGTGTCATCGATGAATAACGGATAAACTTGACATGAAAACTACTATGATGGAATGAACTAAATAATGTTCTAATGATTTTATTTTAGAGCCAATTTTATTAGATGTACTGTAATAAATAAAGCAGTCATCATTTTATATTTTATTACACCTATTTAGCCATCATTTTTTTTTTTATAAACCAATAATAATTAATAAAAATAAATTTAATAAAAAATAAATTGATCAGTCATAAATATATGATATATATTATGACATAATTAATGGCTAATTTTGTTCTAACTTACGAAAAATATCCATATAAATAAAACTAGACACGTACAACGTACGTGCGCTTTTCTAGTAATAATAATAATGTTAATTAAATTTAAGTTTCTTACAATGCGATTAAATTCAACACAATTAATGTTAAATTTCTTAAATTAAATTTAAGTTTCTAAAATAAAAGTTACAATTTAAAACTAAAATTAACTTTTTTAAATAAAGAACTTTAAAAAAATAAAAAATAAAATTTCATTAACTTTCAAAAAAAAAAAAAAAAAAAAAGAAAAGAAAAAAGAAGTGAGATGTTGGGACGCTCTTGACATCCCAATATCAAGGGAAGGGACTAGCTGGCAGCAGCTTGCATCACCCCTTTTGGATCCACCGCCCTTGAGTTAAAAACATGGTCATATTGGCCATCTTCAATGACCAAGTCCAAGGCTGGACTTCGTGGATTAGATCAGTGGAAATGGCCTAAAGTCTCACTTAGGAAATTCATAGTTTTCTTTTTAAGAATCTTTTGTCCGAAATTAAAATTAATGAAAACAAAGATCTTGATGGATAAAAAAAAAATTGTTGGAAGAAGATGAAGAAGTGAAGGGAGATTTTGATGATTTTCAAAAGTCATCAGCTAAGTTATGGAAGATTAACAAACCTTTGAAAAGTTCAATCGAGAAGACAAGTAGAATCAGAAGATTGAATTTTGGTCCAGAAGGCTATTGATCTGATGCTGAGTTCGGAATTAGACTGATAGATTTCAGCTGAGTCAAATCAGATGAGTTCGTTTGAATTAGCAGAGTGGAATTGACCAGAAAGTCGTTCCAATGGTAATAAATGCACTTTGTGTAATAAATAATGTAAGAGAACGGTATTAATGACAAATGATTAAAGAAAAACCTCGTATCAGCAAGGTGCATTAAATGCTATTGTCAGATCCGTAAAACAGACTGTACAGTGAACAGTTGCAGAGAGCCATTTAAAGACAAGGACCAAAGCTCGAGGAAGATCTGAAATCTATTTTACTTCAACGGGCAGAATTCATACCTCAACTATAAATAGTTCTAAATTCAAGAGTTAGAGACTAACACAATAATTGAAAGCTTTCTACGATCAAATTTATCAAAGTATAAAAAACTCAAGAACATAACAATATCAGCTTCCTTGACGTGGCTTTGGTATTTGTGAATCAAAAAAGTTTATCATAGCGGGGACGAGGTGGAGAGTTGGGAATGGGGAAAACATACGCCTCGATCTTTCTCTTTTATACGAGCTTACTAATTAGTATTATATTACCATTATGATATAAGTTAGATAAATATTATATGGTTTAATTTAAATATATTTTAAGTCTTTCTAAGTGTACAATTGGTTTCTTTGTAGCGTATTGATTCATGACGCATCATATAGTTATCCAAAGTTTGTTTTCTTGGTACTGGATTTTTCAACTTTACTCTGTCACATGGATAAAATTTAGCACGTGCTATACGAGACGTGCTTATGTCAGTATTATCATAGTCGGAGTCATCGTCATTGTATTCGTCACGTTCGTCCTCCACAATCATATAGTGAAGTATTATGCAAGTTAACATGATGTTGGACAAATCCTGCGTATGTCATCCCCTGCCGGGTTGATTTACGATTGCGAACCGAGCTTGGAGAATTCCGAATGCTCGTTCAACATCCTTGCAGAATGATTCTTGATACCGCGAGAATACTTATTCAGGAAGGATTCTAGAGTTTCTCACATATTGGATTAACGTTCCCCACTTCGGATATATATCATCCGCAAGGTAGTAAGACATGTAGTAGTTTCGATAGTTAACCTCATACTGAACGTCGAGAAGTTTACCAGAAGTGATGTTGTCGAACAGAGGTGAACGACAAAGGACAGTAATGTCGTTCAATGCTCCTGGTACGTGAAAAAATACATGTCATATCCACGTATGATGTGAAGCAACAACTTCAGGAACAATTGTGGATTGTTTCTTCCTTCCAGAAAAACTTCCTTGCCAAGGTAATTTTTCCATTCCCAGTGCATACAGTCAATCGAGCCAATCATCCCAGGAAATCCACGTCTTTCCGCTTTGTTAAGTAGCATGGCCAAATCCTCTGGCGTTGGGGGCACGAAGATAGTGGTTTTTATACAAACACAAAATGGTTTGACAGAATTTACGGACAATCTCGCATGCGGTACTCTACGCAACACGGAAATTTTCGTCATATGAATTATGGGAGTATGCATAAGCTTGGTCGAGTAGTCCATATGCGAATATTGACTTGAAAAGAGAAAAAAAATCAGGCCATTAGAGAAACTGCACTTCTGATAGAGGTTGGACGAGAGAGAAGTCATATGGAGGTGCTTCCGTCAACGGAAAGAAAACTAGGGGTGGGCGCTGGTCAGGTATTTAGGGTATTGAGTATTTCGGGTCGGGTACCCGACCTGGCGGGTAGTGAATTTTTACACCTAAAGCCCGACCCGATCTGGCTGGTAACCGAACTTCGGGTACTCGAAATTTTCGGGTATTTCAGGTACGAAATTTCACTCTTTTGTTTTTATATATATATATATATATATATATAAGCAAAAAAAAAAAATAGAAACAATATTTTTCACATTCAAGACAGCCAAATAATTATGATTAGAAGTAAAACTTAAAACAAGACAAAATAATTAACAATTAATTGAGATATAAATAGAAATATGACCTAGTATGAACATTCGAAAGAACCCCAAGTCAAAAGATCCAATCTTGAAGCCACCAATTAAAGTAAATCTATAGAAAACTTCACTTTCTTTATGAAGAGAAGTTCTGCTAATTGCTAAATAATTGTTGGGCCAATTTTTTTTTTTTGTTAAATACCCGAACGAGTCCCGAAATGCCTATTCGGGTGTGAGTCTAATACCCAATACCCAACCCGAAAATATATTTCGGGTTCGGGTACCCGAACCCTAATGTCAAAAAACCCGTTTTTTTTGTCCCAAACGGGAAATACCCAAACGGGTCGGGTAGGGTCCCAAAAAACCCGGCCCAAACGCCCAGCCCTAAAGAAAATGCAATGAAAATGTCAAGGATTATGTCGATGGACTGCTCTTCATTCACTCTAGATACAAAGACGTATTGGAAGAACAAAAGAAGATATTAAGATAAATACAACAAAAAAATCTTCTTCGGGACTTATTTGGAGGTTCATCGAATAAAGGAACAGACTGGTTTCAGGGATGAAATCAGTAAAATATTATATTTTCGTGTGTTTGTCGTTTATTTAATCATATTTCTTGTATTTCCTCTCTTGTTTGTTGTATTACCTATTATGTATCAATTTTAATTTTATGATTATTTACTCTCTTAAGTTTTAATATTTAATTTTTTTAAATAAATTAATTATATTAATAAAATAATTTTTACTATTATTAATAATAATATTAAAAACAAAATTAAAACTAGAATTATAGGTGAGAGTGGGCAAAGATCTAGAATGAAATTAATTCCATTTTGGAGCCCGCATCGCTCCGTCATCTGTCAATTCCGTTGTTGTAGCACCAGGCATTCGAGACGACTAGGCAGAGCTCGGGGGGAGGGGGGGGCTCAATTGGAGATGGCCTCACAATTTTACCTAAGGATAAATATTCAAGTATTAGTTTGGAATTCAGTCAAAAATTCCAATCACGGATTAAATGGCTCTCACATAGCTTCTTTTTAGACAGTGAATACATTATTACATCAATCATTATATTGAATCTATATTATTGATATCAAAGTACAAAAAATAAACCAATTACAAAAATTATTATTAAACAAGAGAAATACCCATGATAGTGGAATTGAATCCATGAATTTTTTATCATTGATTATCAATCTTAAACAATGGACGGATTTATGATAATATTCATGTTACAATTGTGCATATGAGATTACGATTTTAGGAAAAATTGCCATGCATTTAGTATTGGCCCCGATGACCGACAGTTGTCTTCTATGAACAAAATAACAATAGAATTTTAATGAATTTTAACAAATTTTAATTAATGCAATTCAGAGCTTTAATTTTCTATTACAGTTCATTGATTTTTCCAACTATCTCTCAGCATTAAATTCTTAATATAAGACCGACATTCACCTGACTAATTAAATAACTCTATAGTAGACGCGCGCCCGTTGAAATCCTCTTCTGCTACATTGTTCCTCTAATTGTACGATATTCTGAAAAGTGTAATTATTTGAAACTGCAACTTAGTGATGTCGGAGTAGGAATGAAATTAAGTTTATGCAGAAAATCGATTTTGAAATCCAAAAACTTCTTATCCATATGCAAAACCTATAAAATACTACATTTAATAGTTAATTTTTGTGCAATAACTATAGCTCATTAGCTTTTTAACCTCGTGTCTTTTTCGGCGGGTGTATTTGGTATCACAACTTCAATATTTGTGGCAATTTGGTACCAACTGAAGCTAATTTTCATGTCATATGGTTTGCACGTGTGTGATTTCGGGCCAATTTTGAAATTGAAATTCAATTGATACCAAAATTGCCACCAATTTCGAAGTTGTGACACTAAATTAAATGTGTGAGCCCCAAAAAATACATAGTAGAAATGTCAGCAAGCTATAGTTATGACACAAAAAATGCAATAATCTCTAAACTATATGATTAAAAAAATTTACTAGTTCTTTTTTTTTTTTTTTCCAAATTTTATTGGATTAAAATACAACATTACACTTATTCTAATCTAGTTGTCATTTTATCAAAACAAAGAAATTTATCGAGTTTGTTATTAGAAAGAATATCTTCCCTCAAACCAAAACTATATAGTTCCGCCCCTAACAACAATGACGCTATCAAAATTATGGTGCCACAACTTTAACATCGGTGATAATTATGGTGTCGATTAAGGTGCAATTTCAAAATTAACCCAAAATCCCCCATGTGTAGGCCACGTGGCATGAAAATAAGCCCACACGTGGGGGATTTCGGGATAAGACCTCAATTGGCACCAAAATAGCCACCATTACTGAAGTTGTGGCACCAAATGTACCAACCCGAAAAGACAAGGGTTAAAAACGCCAACAAACTATAGTTTTATCAGCAGAAATACAATAATCCCGTTCTAACAGGAACGTATATCTATATCACTTATGCAAGCAAAGCATACATTTTTAGTTTAACGGGTTCTAACATTGTAACAAACATCACTTATATTGTGAGCGTCGCAACTATAATAGTTCAAACATGGTAATAGATATCATGTATTACGAGAATCTCCATTTGTTACATACATGGATTAAACAATATTCATTCAAATGCTATGTTTTTCTCAGTTGAATTAATCAAATAGTTTCCTTTTGGAATTCTTTTGATTTTCAAAAGTTTTCGAATTAAAATATTCATCCTTTTCAGGCTCTGTTGATCTCATGACCTGTTTCACCACCGTATGTAGCGCTTGAAAGAAGTACCGCATCGATCTAAATCATTCCAAATCCCGACTCTATAGTCGAATAATCACAAACCAACTAGTTTTATACTATGAAGCACGAATACTTCAAAAAATTACAAAATATCGTGTCGGATATATTTAGGATACGATACTCCTCGAATACTCGTGGGATACGTATTAGACACTCCACGTCGCGTGTCTGTAAATCTAACATATTTTATATTCTGAATTGGATACCCATATCGGCAGGGGCGGACCTAGACTACTTTCGTTGGGGGGGCCAAAGATTTTTTGGTAACAAAACCTTGATATTTTTTCAATATTTTGATAAAATAACAAAAATTAACTTATGATAAAGTAATACTATAATTTTATTCAAGAACAAGTGAAAAAATATACTTTCAATATTTCAAGAATATGGATTTTTAAACACTCAAAACAGATGTTTAAGATGCAATCTAGCTGAATTAAAAATAAATAAATGTTGTTTAATCAAGACATATAAATATCGAATGTCCCACTAATATGTATAATATACTGTTAAATTATATTATGACTTCTATAATTATAGTATAATTATGATCTCATAATTCAATAAAATTATATCTACCAAGGAACTTGAAGCCTGCACAAAGGCGAAATTCATGTGAAACGTCAATTAATGAATACTTTAAAAAGGAAAAACTAGATAAATTTTAGGGTGAAATGAAAAAATAAATACATTAGTACATGAATAGATGAGTTTATGTCAACTGAATATTTCTAAATATATATTATAGCTTATAAGAGCCGAAGCGGTCAAGAAACAGTACAACATAATTTACTTTCGATTTTTGTTAAATCGATTTAATCGAAAAACGCCGCCGTTTCTTTATTTCTCGGGATTATTTGCTCTTCGTTGAATTTCTTTTCTCTTTTTATTTAATGCTTTCTTGGCCGTCCGTTTGCAACCTGTGGCCCCGCCAAGGGAATTGTGGTCGTGCGAGTTTGGTTTTGCAATTTAATTTTAAGCGGCATAATTACGAAACGGCGCCGTTTTCCATCAATGAATTATTTGCTCTTCATTACATTCGCTTACATTGTAATTCGGAAATTTTTTTTATCGACCTATTTAAATTCTATTTACAAAACGGTTTTAAATTCCTTTTCCGAAAACAGTCTTGTCATGAAACGACGCCGTTTTCCATCATCGACTTATTTGCTCTTGCTTCTATTTCGCTTAGAGTGTAATTCCAATATGCTTTTCGATTTACTTTAATCATATTTTTAAAAAAAGGTTATTACAACGCAATATACTTTTCGAAATTATTTGCTCTTGCTTGAAAGTTTAATATATTCATTTCGATTTGAGTTCATGTTTAATTCTTTGCAAAACGAACATAAATTACTCTTGCAACATTTTATATTATGACCAACTATTGCAATGGATGTTGATAAATAACTATCGACCGGTACAATCATATTGTTTTCGACCATGCACTACAGCCTTCACAACGCGGTGTCTAGTCAGATATTTGTGAGCGTCATATCATCCTTCGTGACATAAAAATAATAAATAATATATATATATATATATATATATAATAGTATATAAGTCGACTTCTCTAGATATTTTTCATTGGCGGTTGTGTCGTCTTGCTACCCTATATGGGTTCACCCCATAACTTCGTTACTGCTTTATCTTATAAATAAATAATAATGATTTCGCTCTGTATTCGGTACGTTTTCTTTAAATTTTGCCATTCTCTTGTTGATTTTGCTTCATTTTTAATCGGATGAAAATAACCTCTTGTATTTATTACTTATTTTGTATGTTCTTAGGTTCGTGTGGAGTTTTCTTTGTGATTTATTTCCACTATATTTTCTATTTTCTTTCTTTCATAGTTTTTCTATTAATTTTGGCTAGATGTTACGTATGTTTTCGTTTACTTTTGTCGGTTATATGTTTTGTTTCTGTGTAATTCGTGATCTTTCTCTTACTCGATCCCACAAAATATTTATACTCGACCAAGTGCATATTACATTCGAAATTATGAATGGAATATGTAATTTCTTGCTGGCACCGAATGATGCTTCAGCAAAAATATAAGTGGCTTTATTTTCATTATATTTTTTTGCTCTGGAGTTTTGTCTAATGTTTTACTTATTTCTTAATGGTTCACGAACTTTTATCTTGTTTGTGACTTTTTTGTTTTTTCCTGTTTGTTTATATTATTTAATTTATTGGGAGTATTATTTTGTTTCGGAGCTCTATGAGTTTCTATTTTAATCTATGAATTTCTATTTTAATTTGCTTTGTTAATTCTGCGTTTTATTTGCTCTTGGTTGCAAATCTATTCTTCTCTCATTTATATGAGTTTCTATTTTAATCTATGAATTTCTATTTTAATTTGCTTTGTTAATTCCGTGTTTTATTTGCTCTTGGTTGCAAATCTATTCTTCTCTCATTTATACTTTCATTTCGAGTTTAATTTTGATCTTACTTTTCGATCTGTACTTATAAAGTATTTCTTTTTTCATTTTTTTATCTTTTCCATACTCGGTTACTGCCTTAATTTTGTTTATTCAACTGTTTTTCCTATTCTATATTTTATTATTTTATATTCTTAATTTTTTTATTGTTCATTGTTTTAGTAATTTGTTGTCGAAAATTTTATTGTTGTGGACGAACTACCTTGTTATATTTTATTTTCGTTTTTTTTTTTATTTTGTATTTTATATTCTTATTATTCAATATATTCTTTATGTTTTGTTTATATTATTTAATTTATGTTATTTTGTTCCAAGGCTTGATGAGTTTTTTTTTTTTAATTAACTCCGTTAATTATGCGTTTTATTCTATATTTTATAAGTCGGTATTTTAGTCAACAAAATAATCTCGGACCCATTTTATCTTGGTTGCATTTCGGTTATTTTCTCATTTATACTTTCATTCCGAGTTTAATTTTGATCATATTTTCCGACCTGTAATTATAAAGTATAATTTTTTCTGTTTGTTTATTTTTTCAATACTCGGTCACTGCCTTAAATTTGTTTATTCAACTGTTTTTTGTATTCTATATTTTATTATTTTATAATGTTTTGTTATTATTGAATTACGCTCTACATCTTTGTTCTTTATTTGATGCAAAAAAGTTTTAGATATTTTTTTTTCTATATTCGGTTGCTGCCTTAATTTTTTGTTGTCGAAGATTTTATTGCTCTGGAAGAACTACTATGTTATATTTTATTTTTATTTTTTCTTTTTGTAATTTTGTATTTTATATTTTATTATTCTATATATTCTTTATGTTTTGTTTGTTTATTTAATTTATATTACTTTGTTTCGGGGCTCTATGAGTTTGTATTTTAATTTCCTCCGTTAATTCTGCGTTTTATTCTATATTTTATGAGTCCGTATTTTTATCAACAAAATTTCCCCGGAGTCATTTGCTTTTGGTTGCAAATCGATCATTCTCTCATTTATACTTTCATTTCGAGTTTAATTTTGATGTTACTTTTCGATCTGTACTTATAAAGTATTTTTTTTCGTTTATTTATCTTTTACATACTCGGTAACTGCCTTAATTTTGTTTATTCAACTGTTTTTCGTATTTTATATTTTTTTCTTTTATATTCTTAATTTTATTATTGGTCATTGTTTTAGTAATTTGTTGTCGAAAATTTTATTGCTGTGGACGAACTACCTTGTTATATTTTATTTTAATTTTTTTTATTTTGTATTTTATATTTTTATTATTCAATATATTATTTATGTGTTGTTTATATTATTTAATTAATGTTATTTTGTTCCGGGGCTTAATGAGTTTTTCGTTTAATTAACTCCGTTAATTCTGCGTTTTATTCTATTGTTTTAAAACGGCCAATGCACATTTAAATCAGAACGTTCGTTTTTGGTTCATGAAAATTAATTATAACACCAATTTAAGTTCCCAAGAATGAACGAATGATCGAAAAAAATAGAGCAATCACAGTATCTCGGAAAAAAGGGAAACAGGTTACCTGCAAAGTAAAAAGTAAAACCTCCGAATAGAATTGATAGATACTTATAAAAGTCATCTTTGTCCTTTATTTGATACAAAAAAGTTTTATTGCTCTGGACTAACTACTCTGTTATATTTTATTTTTATTTTTTGTTATTTTATATTTTATTATTCAATATATTATTTATGTTTTTGTTTGTTTATTTTATTTATATTATTTTGTGTCGGGCCTCTATGAGTTTCTATTTTAATTTGCTCCGTTAATTCTGCGTTTTATGCTATATTTTATGAGTCTGTATTTTAATGAACAAAATTTCCCCGGAGTCATTTGCTGTTGGTTGCAAATCGATCCTTCTCTCATTTATACTTTCATTTCGAGTTTAATTTTGATCTTACTTTTCGATCTGTACTTAAAAAGTATTTTTTTTACGTTTGTTTATCTTTTTCATACTCGGTAACTGCCTTAATTTTGTTTATTCAACTGTTTTTCGTATTTTATATTTTTTTCTTTTATATTTTTAATTTTTTTATTGGCAATTGTTTTAGTAATTTGTTGTCGACAATTTTTTTGCTGTGGACGAACTACCTTGTTATATTTTATTTTAATTTTTTTTTGATTTTGTATTGTATATTTTTATTATTCAATATATTCTTTATGTGTTGTTTATATTATTTAATTTATGTTATTTTGTTTCGGGGCTTAATGATTTTTTAGTATAATTAACTCTGTTAATTCTGCGTTTTATTCTATATTTTATAAGTCGGTATTTTAATCAACAAAATATTCTCGGACCTATTTTCTCTTGGTTGCATTTCGGTTATTTTCTCATTTATACTTTCATTTCGAGTTTAATTTTGATCTTAATTTTCGATCTGTACTTATAAAGTATTTTTTTTATGTTTGTTTATTTTTTCAATATCTATATTTTATTATTTTATTATGTTTTGTTATTATTGACTTACGATCTACATCTTTGTCTTTGATTTTATGCAAAAAAGTTTTAGATTTTTCTTTATTTTTTTATATTCGGTCGCTGCCTTAATTTTGTTTATTCAACTGTTTTCCGTATTCTAAATTTTATTTTTTTATATTCTTAATTTTTTTTATTGGTCATTGTTTTATAAATTTATTGTCGAATATTTTATTTATCTGGACGAACTACTCTGTTATATTTTATTTATATTTTTTGTAATTTTGTATTGCATATTTTATTATTCAATATATTATTTATGTTTTATTATTTTGTTTCGGGGCTTAATGAGTTTTTATTTTAAGTAGCTTCGTTAATTCTGCGCTTTATTCAATATTTTATAAGTTGGTACTTTAATCAACTAAACTTGCTCGGCGATTTCTTCTTGGTTGCATTTCGATTATTTTCTCATTTATACGTATTTTTTTTTATGTTTGTTTATTTTTTCCACACTCGGTTAATGCCTTAATTTTGTTTACTCAACTGTTTTTTGTATATTATATTTAAATATTTTATATTCTTGATTTCTTTAATGGTTATTGTTTTAATCAACTGTTTGTAAACATGATAAAAGGGGTCAGTTGTCTAAATATTATTTGTCCTCCATCAGTTGATACTTCAAGGGGGCTTTACCTATACATTTTCTTCTTGTTTGTTCACCATCTTATTTTTTTTATAAATTTGTATTATTTTTCCTTTGTAGTTTTGTTATTATTGAATTATGATCTACATCTTTCTTCTTGATACGATGCAAAAAAAAAATTTGATATTTATTTATTTTTTCTATAGTTGGTTACTTCCTTAATTTTGTTTATTCAACTGTTTTCCGTATTCTATATTTTATTATTTTTTATTATTTATTTTTTTATTGGTTATTGCTTTAGTAATATGTTGTTGTAAATTTATTTTTTTAATTTCGTAATTTATATACTCAGTTTTTGAAAAAAATGAAATTCTCAGCATCATTTGCTCTTGGTTGAATTCTGTTTCCCTTTCATTTAGAGTCGAATTCTGATCTTGATTTCAGCTCGTACTTTACTGCAAAAAAAAAATATGACAAAAATGTTTTTGCCGGGCCCACAGTTCGCAAGCAGACCGAAAACGAATGTATAACATGAAAAGAGGAAATTATGATAAACCGATTATAAAAAAAAAAAAAGGATAATTTGTTTGAACTGTTTATTGACAACCATAATCGGGAAACAACAAATTAATGGATATCGAGTTAAGAGACAAAAAAAAAATTAAAATATAAAATACAGAGATAATTAATAATAGAAAACATAAGTAAATAGATAGATTATAATGAAAATAAATTATTAATAGAGTCGACCAATAATAGAACGCATTAGGAAAAAAATTGAGATATATTTTATTTAATCGGGAATGCTGACGCAAAGATCGATATCAGAATCTACTCGAGCCAAAATTATCAAACCAAAAAAGCATCGTTCTATTTAGAAACATTGACTATACAATATAGGTTGTAATGGTGAGGTCGTAATAAGTATTTACATTCAAATATAATGGTTACGGAAAAAATGAAGAGAAAAAATATATATTAGAATACATAATATAAATGAAGTAATAGAGACAAAGAAGGAAAAAAAAAATTTAACAAAGACAATTAGCAATGAAATAAATTATTTAATTATAATAGATACACTGTATATATCATTGTTCAGATATCTAATTTATTATATTGGTGTTTTTTTTATAACTGTATAATCATAAAACGGGATAAGTTTAGGTAGTGAGATTCATACACAATATTCTGACAACGTGTGAATAATATACATGTGTTGTACTGGATAAAGATTCTGAGATAATTTTTTTATAATGAAATCTGTTGGGCTTGGGTCTTCAACTTTGCTAAATAGATGGAGAACGAGAAGAATGCAAGGTTGACCGGCGAAAATATTATTTTTCTTTTATTTAACATGTATATTATGACTTATAACTATTATTATCTATTATAATCGTGACCGTAGTTTGACTTGATTAAAGTATGTTCAAATATAATGCTTATTCTTATTCATAAAGGTATTGGTTATTTATCGATTATTACATTCACGTATCAGTTTATTATTTGGTGAGGTTTTGCTTTTCTAAATTTTTTTTAGTATGCTGCTAATATTGTGCATAAAAAAAATATTAACGATCAGTGATAATCATTGCATCGCGGATAAACATATGTTAAGATACAACCATATTTGATCATAGATCGTACAAGAAAAATTAATCGTGGCTGAGCCAGGATGGAGGCGGCCAACATATGTCAGCATATTCGGAAAATTTCATAAGCGACCCTATTTTGCTATTTTCTAAGTCACATACACCTGTGTTATGACCGTGCAATCCTCTAAACTTAAGTTTAACATCATCTCTTGGAACAAAATCATCAGCTATAAGAGCAGCTTCATCATCAGAATCGGTCGGGTCATATTCATCATAATAATTTTAATCACCATTATAATCATCACAATAATCGTTATCGAGGCCGTCTGACACGCTTTGTGGCTTCTCTTCATCAGTTCTAAAAAATATATGTCGATCTGAATAAAACACACGAGTCCCCTTCCAGCCACACTTAAATTCTTTCTCAGAAAGAGTGAATGAACAATCATCACCGATAAATATAAGCCGATCGTCAAACTTCTTCGCCTCAACCCATTCTTGTGTTTTCTTATCCATCATATAGATGATTATTACCTCAGCGGTATTTTTAAAAAGAGTTCTGGAAAATCCACATGTATATCCAAGATCGATATCATCGCATTTGCAAGTTTCTTTATCTCTATCCGTTATCTCTTCTACTAAACACAGTTCTCCGTTATATAATTCCACTAGGTGTCGTTTCGAAGCATCATTGTATACCGGACCTATGATGTATACCGGACCCATGATCTTTACTGCCTTAAACGACGAATCGAAAACCCAAACACGCCCTGCAAAATCGACTCCATAGAATTGTCCTCTAAAATTCACAATATCTTGATACTTACTATTATGGTAACCATCAATTGCTATAGTCCATTTATCTTGCCCAGATTTAACATTCCACAACTGATCGACTTTATCGATAGCCATTACTGCATAATCATCGCTATTACAGCATCGTGAAATAACCACTTTCTTAGCAAAGTTTAAATCATATACCGAAGATTATAGGACATACATATCTCAAAAACGCGAAAATTAAGAGTGTTCAACACTTTAAGCAAAAAGGTTTCCGGCCAGACCTTAATTTTCTTGTTACTTACCGGATTCAAAATGCGAAGCTTTTCATCTTCCAAACATTCAGTCTTGAGAATCCAGCAATTGGGGATTACCTTTTCCTTTTCTAATTTTAATGGTTGGAGAAGATAAACGTTCCTTTCGACAAGATTGAAGTATGCGCCGTCTAATTTTGGATGACAGGATGTCTCGGAGTCGATGTTGAAAGGAATTTTGAGTGGTTTCTTAAAAAGGTATTGGCGTTGAGGAGCGCCATGAATGGCACACTGCGCGAAAGCGGCATACGTCGGTATCAGTGGATATGGCTTTGGCGATTTTTGCTAAAAGATATTGGGGAAGATCGGAGCGTGGGATCTTGCTTATGTGATTATCCATTTGCAGCGTTAGTATTAGGATATTATGAAATTCTAGGGGGAAATTGAAGAGAAGGTGAAAGGAATATCAGTTTTTTACTGAAGCAATTTCAGATGTTGACGAATCTTTAATATAATTAATCTTTATGAACAAAATTAATTTTTATTTTTCATCTTTCTCTCCTGAAGTAGAATGACTGAAAACGATATGTAGGACCTTGTGGGCCCAGCCCATATTTTGTAGACACCGTAAATAGGTCGCCACGTTTCAAACCCATGCCATTATCAATGACCTGTCGTGGGTCCAATGCGCTTCTGCCTATCGCGTTCCAATGCGCCTCTGCCTATCCTTGTGTAACAACCTTCCAGTGAATCTCCATCTTTTTATATCGACGACGAGTGTTTTCTTAATATTTGCATCTCCTCGATCTACCGACGTTCGGATAGATTAAAGATTAATCATCCTTTTTGGATTGGGTGGTATCGGTAAAGGGTGGTTTCTGTAGAGAAGCTGCATGAACTATGTGAATGTTATATGGAAATTGGATCGTTGATCTCCTGGAAGCATTTGATCCAATTAAAATATATATATATATATATATATATATATATATATATATATATATATATATATATATATATATATACTTCAAAGTTATGAAGGCTTGCAAACATTTATTTTCCCAAATATATATATATATATATATATATATATATATATATATATATATAGTTATGAAGGCTTGCAAACATTTATTTTCCCAAATATATATATATATATATATATATATATATATATATATATTTGGGAAAATAAATGTTTGCAAGCCTTCATAACTTTGAAGTAAATGCTAATATTGGTATCAATTGTTGTAGAATGAGATTGGAGCTCACCTTTCGAAGTAACGTGCGATGGTAGTGATATGGCATTAAGGGGTGTTTTGGGACAAAGGCAAAAAAAAAAAATTTAATTCCATCTACTATGTTATCGAGACTAATTTTACATTTTATTACAAAATATTTGCCTATTCACGGTTTTTTTTTGTTCAGAAACTAATTATCTTGTGTTTTAAAGAATATTATTGAAAAGTGTTATTCAATATATGTACAACTACATAAGAATGATTTTGTAAATTAGATAAAATTCTGTAAACCGTACGTGAAGGCCAGCGTGTTTTAGAAGAAAACGTTGTCCTAATGATAATATGTTCCATTATAAATAAACATGTGTATACTCTTTCTACTCAATCTTTGAGTTGAGGCTCGTGAAAGTGTTGTAAATGTTTTTTTGTGTTGCAAAGGCTTCATATTCTATAAATTTCCAATAAAAATATGTTTTTAATTGGGTCAAATGCTTCTAGGAGATCTATGATCCAATTTCCAAAATAATATTGACATAGTTTACACAGAAGCTTCTCCACAGAAATCCCCCTTTACCGATACCAGCCACTCCAAAAGGTATGGTTAAACTTTTATCTATCCGTAAGTCGAGAAGGTCGAGCAGGTGCAAATATTAAGAAAGCACTCATTGTCGAAATTGAAAAATAGAGATTTACTGGAAGGATAATTGTCGGTTTATATATTTGTTTTTCTTGGTAAAATTCTTTAGGATTATATGTTGGAGGATATATGTTTGGAATTTTGGTAATAGAGTATGTGGTAAGCTTCAACCCCCTACCCTTTTTATAGACCCAGGTTATCCTATTGGACGGTCATACTCCTCTTTATTAAATCAATCTTCGTCATCATTTTTGTGGGAGGAAACTCAAATATGTGAATATATATTTGCTTTTCATCATAATTTTTGCTTTCTCTTGGATATACAAACATGTATATTGTTAATGCAGTTGCAATTATAAAAGTTGCCTTTCGCTTAACGAGGGGGACAATTTACTATAGTGGCACAACTTACAAATAGTCAAGCGTGAGTTCGAAGTGGAGAACAATTTTCAAGTGAAGGCACAATTTACTATGGTCAAAATGCGGGTTTCAAGTGATCTGAAGTTTCAAATTTGGAAGACCATTAAAGTTCAATTTGTGCACTATAAATTGGTGGCATCCTATTCAGTTGAAAATTGGATTACAATTGTTGGATAAAGATGAAGATGAAGGCACCAAAGATAATTTTATAAGGGAAGGTTTTGATGCATTCCAAAACTTCAAGAATTGGCTAAGTATGGAGTAACTTAGCTGATGATCCCTTAGGAAGGAATTTTGACTAAGCAAAAGAAGACATCAGAAGAGTCAAAGTTTCAAGGTCCAAGACTTTTGGTCTGCTGAAGAAAAGTTATCAGACTGATGAAGATCAGCCGACTCAAATCAGATTTGTTCAAGTTTGAGATCAGCTCTGTTCGCCATCAGACTCGTACTTTTATCAGCCAAGTGAAGAAGACCCTAAAGTGTTCCCAACGGTAATAAATGCCCCTTGGAGTAATAAATGCTAAAGTACAAGGTTATTTATGACAAATGATTGAAGATTTGCTTCGCATCAGCTGGGTGCATTTAATGCTGCCTGCAGAATAGTACTGTTCACAGTACGGACAGCTGCAGAGAGCCGTTCGCGAAATTTAAGGACCAGTACTCGAGGAATTTGAATTCTGTCTCTCTTCAACGGACATTTTTCAAACCTCCAGTATAAATTGCTGTAAGAGATGAAGAAGAACATACAACACAATCTCTGAGAAATTTTCGAAGCAGAATTCTTTAAATCTCAAGAACAACTCACTCATCAGCTTAGTCATTTGTTGACAAAAGCAGAGTTGAAGAACAACGACAAATACATCTTCTGAGTGAATTTGTAAACACTGAGTGTTGTGAGAAGTAGATATCCATCTAAGTGAGTGATATTACTTCAGAGGGTAGGATTTCTTTGTGATTTCTTACTGCGAACTTACGGCCTGTTCATTTGTTGTAAGGCGTAAGCAGAGTATACTGATTACTGTGTGTTTTTAGTATAACCCAAGATCTTTGTGACTTGGAAGAGTGGACTAAAGGATATTCAAATCCATATAACCACTATAAAAATTGCCTGTGTTTTTATTTGCATTTTACTTGCATATTTTCAGTTGCATAAAACACATTAAGTTAACTGTTTGAAAAAGGATTTTAAAACGGGGATTTACAAATCTGGGGAAACATTTTTCAAACTGCTAAGAATACTTGTGAAAAACACTTTGAAAATCCGCTGCAAGTACTCTAAGTATTAAAACTGATTTAAGAAAAATCAGCTAAGTAACTATCAGACGTGTGGTCAGCAAAACTGTTCAAAGATTTGTTCGCGAACAGACTTGTAACTTACTACTCTGATCAGCTTAGTCTGCTTACAGTTAAAAGAAAGTTTTAAAGTTAAAATTGTCAAAAATTTTAAAGAAGTTTATTCACCCCCCCTCTAAACCTCTTCTGACCACTTGGGACCAACAAGTGGTATCAGAGCAGGTGGTTCATTAGAATCAGCTGCCTGATCAACGAGCTTGATCCAAGTGTTTTTCAAAGGTTTTCAAAACTTTTCAAAAGAGCATCTTTTTGAAAAATCAAAACTTTTTGAAAAATGGACTGTATCAGCCATGTTCCCCACATTGCTGGTATGTCGTTTGAAGACTAGAAAATCAGAATGGAGATTTTCCTAGCTGCTTATAATGACAACATGTATACATGTATCATTAAAGGTCCATTCAAATTCACCAAGACCATCATCGTAGATGAAGCTGAACTGGTGGTTGAAAAAGACTTAACAGAGATGATAGCCGAAGAGATAAAGCTGTTCAACCTGGACAAAGTCGGAAGATTCATCATGACCAAAGCCCTGGACAATGATCGGTTTGACAATGTCAAACATTGCAAAACCGCAAAGGAGATGTGGGATAAGGTTCGTGACATGAGCGAAGGAAACGACGCCATCAAAGAGCATCAACTGAGTGTTGCTCTAGAAAAGCTGGACAACTTCAAGATGAAATCTGCGGAAACCATTGATCAGATGGATACAAGGTTTACAAGGACGTTGAATGAAGTTCTGAAGCTTGGAAAAACCTTCACAGATAAGGAGATAACCGTCAGGGTTCTGAAGGCTCTACCTCCAAAATTCAACATGAAGGTGACAGCCATGGAAGAATCAAGAGATCTTGGGAAGATTTCTCTTACAGAGCTGTTCTCAGTACTGAAGGCGTATGAGTATAAACTGCCAAGAATGGGTGTTGAAGAAACCTCAACTTCAAGTCCCACAGCTGCTCTGGTTGCTGCTGAAAATTCAAGAAGGCCAGCTCACAAAAGCAAAGATGTGGACTCATCTGATGAAGCCACACTACTCAACAAAAAGGAGTACACTGCTGGAGACGTTGCATTGCTGATGAACAACTTTAAAAAGTTCTACAGACGAAAAATGAAGAACAAATATAACAATGCTTCTACTTCTAACCCTACTTCTTCTTCTCAGGATAAAGATTCTTATAAATCTAAGATGATGTGCTATAATTGCAGGAAATTGGGTCATTTCATCAGAGACTGCCCATATCCTAAAGCTGAGAAGTATACTGAAGAAGAAAGGAGAATCAGAAAAGAAAGAAAACATCAGAAAGCTAAGGCGATGGTGGCAGAAGCAGAAAAGCCAGCTGCCGTCTACTCATCTGATTCAGATTCTGACACTTCTGATGAAGAGTCTTCTGATGAAGAGAGCCCTGCCCTTCTCTGCCTGATGGCTAAGGAATCTGATGACTCTGAGGATGAGGTAACTCCTCTTGATAATGAATTATTTAATTCATTTGAACAAATGATGCTCAACAATACTGGTATTGCTGAAGCATATAAAAAGCTTAAGGAAGAGATGATATTGCTAAAAGAGCAAAATAGTTCACTGAAACTCACAGCTGAAAAGCCTAGAGAATCAGCTGAATATAAACAGCTTGAGCAAGAACATGAATCTCTGAAAGCTGAATGTGAAGTGTTTAAAGGAAAAATCATGGAACTTGAAAAAATCATCGAGTCTCATGAGAAGTCAACTGTTGCATCCACGCATACATCTAGTAAACAGAAGACACCTTTAGAACAGGATAAACAAGAATTGAACCATACTGAAAAATTCATATCAGCTGACAATAGTAAGGTCATTCTGTATGTTCAAACTGCTAGACCTGCTTCACCTGAGAATGTGTTAAAGGAGAAGAAATCTCCTAAGGCTAAAAAGAGCAAAGAGCCTAGTGTAGGAAAACAGACTAGTAAGCCTAAATAGAAGAGTCCTAGGAAATCATCTGATAAGGCTAAAACTAATCAGACTAGTGATAAAGCTAAGTCGTCTGTTAAAGAGCATGCAAATAGTAAACCAAAGAAGCATAAGAACAAGAAAAATCAAAATGCTTGGTATGGAAATGAGTCATATTATGTGCAACCTGCTGTATATCCTCCTATGTATCATGCACCTCAATTTCCTAGTTACTATGCACCTTACCCTGCTCATCCAATGCATGCATACCCTGCTTATCATGCACCTTACCCTGCTTATGAACATTTTCCTTATCATACTGATCATCAACATGACTTATCTGATAACTATGATAATAAAGCTGTTCATGCTCCTGTTAAATCTCAGAAGCCTAAGAAGCCTAAGACTTCAACATCTTGGGTTGTCAAAGGTGGAACTAATCCTTCAGGACCCTCTCAATAAGGGTACCTAAAACAATTTTATTTTTGTTTTGTAGGATAGGATTAGGAGTAGGAGTAAAATAGAGAAGATTTGGTACTTGGACAGTGGATGTTCAAGGCACATGTGTGGAAGCATACATGAGCTGACTGATGCAGTTGCTGTGGATGGTCCAAGTGTTACATTTGGGGATAGCAAAGAAGGCAAGATTAAAGCTAAAGGAAGACTGATCAGAGGAAACATTGAGATATCTGACGTCTCATACGTTAAAGGCCTCAAATATAATCTGCTGAGCATAAGTCAATTTTGTGACAAAGGATATTCAGTCATCTTCTCAACAGATAAGTGCTACGTTGAACAGATTGGTACAAAGAAGGTAATTTTATCTGGAAGACGACAAGGGAATGTCTACATAGTCGACTGGAATTCTGCTGACAAGAATTCAAGCATTTGTTTGGTGGCATCTGCACCAAGTGAAGTTAGCTGGCTATGGCACAAAAGAATGAATCACTTAAACTTCAAGACCATCAACAGATTAATCAAGAATGATTTGGTAGAAGGGATTCCAAAAGCAGTCATGAGCAAAGATAAGCTCTGTGACGCATGTCAGAAGGGTAAACAAATCAAGTCATCTTTCAAAAGCAAGAAGCACCAATCTTCTGGAAGGATATTGGAGCTGCTACATATGGACTTATTTGGACCCATTGATCCTGTCAGCAATGGTGGAAATAAATACTGCCTAGCTGTTGTGGATGATTTTTCAAGATATACTTGGGTGATATTCATGAAAAAGAAAAGTGAAACCAAGGAACATCTTACTAATTTGATGGAACTGATCCAGAATGAGAAGAATATCAAAATATTGAAGATCAGATCAGATAGAGGGACAGAGTTCACAAACTCTACTGTTGAAGAGTATTGTAACATCAAAGGAATACATCATGAGTATTCAGCTGCTAGAACCCCTCAACAGAATGGTGTTGCTGAAAGGAGAAACAGAACACTAAAGGAAGCTGTCAGAACCATGATAGCTGAAGCTAAGCTGCCTCAAAGATTTTGGGCAGAAGCAACAAATACAACCTGCTTTACCCAGAACAGATGTATGATCAACAAAAATCAGAACAAGACTCCATATGAAGTTTGGAACAACAGAAAACCAAACATTCATTACTTTAAGATTTTTGGTTGTAAATGTTTTGTATTGAATAATGGGAAAAATCACCTTACTGCATTTGCAGAAAAGGCTGATGAAGCTGTTTTTGTAGGATACTCAACTGTTAGTAAAGCCTATAGAGTGTTTAACAAAAGAACATTACTAATAGAAAAATCTATCCATGTAGCATTTGATGAGCCAAGTCAATCTTCTGAAAAGAATCAAAGTGTTAATCAAGATCTGTCTACTGATTTACAGAAGTCAGATATTGGAAGAAATGAAGAATATGTTCCCATCATACTACCTAATCTTAACTCAGCTGCTAACTCAAGTGCTGTTCAAAATCACAGTGCTGATTGTCTAACAGACGAGTTGCAAACAGCTGACAGACCAGAGACTGTTCAACAGACTACTACTGGAACTCCAACAGTAGTGTTGCAAGATCAAGACAGAGGACAACATTCAGATTTGCAACCTGATCTTAGATGGCTCAAAGATCACCCACCTGAGTTAGTAATTGGTGATCCTTTGGATAAAGTAAAGACAAGAAGAGCTGCTGCACAAGACTCTATGTTTGTTACTTTCCTATCTCAAATAGAGCCTAAACAAGTTGAAGAAGCTCTTGAAGATTCATTTTGGATTGAAGCTATGTAAGAAGAGTTGAATCAATTTGAGAGAAATGAAGTCTGGTATTTAGTACCAAGACCAAGTCATCAAAGAGTAATTGGCACTAAATGGGTTTTCAGAAATAAGATGAATGAAGATGGTATTGTTACCAGAAACAAAGCAAGATTAGTGGCCAAGGGTTATTGTCAAGAAGAAGGAATAGACTTTGATGAAACTTTTGCACCAGTAGGAAGACTTGAAGCAATCAGACTGTTTCTTGCCCATGCTGCTTATTAGAACTTCACTGTTTATCAGATGGATGTGAAGTCTGCTTTTCTCAATGGAGAATTGCAAGAAGAGGTATACGTTGAACAACCACCTGGATTTGAAGTCTATCAAGAAGAGGATAAAGTATATCGTCTGAAGAAAGCCCTCTATGGACTGAAACAGGCTCCAAGAGCATGGTATGATACCCTATCTGATTTTCTTTTAATTAAAGGATTTCGTAAAGGTAAGGTAGATAAAACCTTGTTTACAATTGAATGGGAAAATCATATATTACTTGTGCAAATATATGTGGAAGATATTATTTTTGGCTCAACTATCCAACAGATGTGTGATAAGTTCTCCAAGCTGATGCAGAATAAGTTTGAAATGAGCATGATGGGTGAACTTAATTACTTTCTTGGTTTGCAAGTTAGACAGTTGCCTGATGGTATATTCATCAATCAAGCAAAGTACACAAAAGATCTGTTCAAGAAGTTTGGTATGGAAACTAGCTCAACAACTACCATTCCTATGTCTACAAGTCTTCGTTTGGATAAAGATGAAGATGGCAAATCAGTGGACATCACCAAATATAGAGGCATTATTGGATCATTGTTGTATCTAACAGCAAGTAGACCTGATATAATGTACTCAGTTGGGGTCTGTGCAAGATTCCAATCAAACCCCAAGGAATCTCATCTCTTAGCTGCCAAGAGGATATTGAAATACATTAAAGGCACTCAAGAATTGGGATTATGGTACCCTAGAGAGTCTGGATTTGAGCTTGTAGGATATTCAGATTCTGACCTTGCTGGCTGCAAGATTGACAGAAAGAGCACAACAGGTGCCTGTCAGTTCTTAGGTAGTCGTCTGATCTCATGGATGAGTAAGAAACAGACTTCAGTTTCTATATCTACTGCTGAAGCTGAATATATAGCTGCGGGAGCATGTTGTGCACAGATACTTTGGTTGAAGCATCAACTAGAAGATTACAACATCAAAATCAGTGGAATTCCAATCTACTGTGATAATACAAGTGCAATCTCTCTTACTCAAAATACTACAAGTCACTCAAGGACTAAGCATATAGAGATCAAGCATCACTTCATTAGAGATCATGTGGAAAAAGGCAATGTTATGATTGAGTATGTTCATACTGACAATCAGATTGCTGATATTTTCACTAAACCTTTAAGTGAAGTAAGGTTTTCAACTTTAAGAGCTGAGCTAGGACTACTTAATTTGGACGCATAAGCTGAGGGGGAACTCATTAGAAGACTGAAGTTCAACAGCTTAGTTATCCGCTATTATCTTCAAGGATTAACTTTCAACAGACTAGTTGACTTATAGATTCTTAAAGTCAGGGGGAACGTGTAAGACTAGCGGTACTTCTGAATTAAAGATGAAATTTGTTAATGTCAGTTAGTTAAAGTTATGTTTTCAACAGAAGACTCAAGGTTTGAAGAATGAAGTTATATTATCTAGCTGGATTGACAAACAGCCGAGGAAGGTTATCAGTTATTGGCTTTCACTGATAACAGCACTATCATCAGGACAGTAGTCCATTAGATAAGTATTTAGTTTACTCATCTGATAACTTAAATAAAAGCGAAACTACTTAAAACGTTTTATTCAAAAATACGCTTTTATAAGTAATTGAAGGGCGGTATACATTCCCGCTCCCCATTAAAATATCTTTTGAATTTGAAAGGTCGTAACTGACGCCGCACGATCAGTACTGACAGGAAAACGGATCTAACGGTTGGCGGATGTCACGGAAACCGACATACCCTAACTCTATAAATCCCAATCTGATCAGCCGTGTAGTTCTTTACGCACCCTAAACATTCAAAAGTACTTGTGAGAAATTCTCTGCAATTTTCTGCAAAATTCTTCTTTGTTTTCTCTAACATTCAACAGATCGAAATGGCTGCTGAAGGTATGTTCTTAGTCTATGAATCCTACTACCAATCTGGTACGGATTTGATGAAAGAACTGTTGGAAAAATTCAAATCTGCTCAGTTGGTGAATTTCATGGAATATAACGAAGGCATAATCTGGACCGACCAGGTTATGGAGTATTACAAGACGGCAAAGGCTGACTATAACAAACAGGAAATCAAGGCCACAGTGGGTAACAAATCTGTTGTCATCACTCCCGAAGTTCTTCATGAACAGTTTGGACTCTCCAAGTCTGGAAGACACGATGTTACTGTGCTGACCGAGGAAAAGCACCAACAATTCTGGGCGATCTGCGCCAAGGAAGGAGAAATGTTGACTGACAACATTAAAAAGAGACAGCTGAAGGACGAATATCAGAGGATGGCTGATATGGTCTCTAAGCTGATAGAAAACTGCACTTTTTCGCTGGATGCTGATACTATGAAGAGATTCAGCATCATGGCTGCCATATACTATGGGATGGAAGTCAACTGGTCCCTCATAATATGGTACATCTTCGCTGATTTCCTGGAAGTGAAGAAAGGAAAAGGCCCCTACTCAAACCACAGAATCACACTTAGTTATCTTCTGTCAAAACTGGGTTGTGACCTGACAAATGGTAAGGAGATTCACAAATCAAAGGCAATGGCCAAGTACTTGCCTGTGTTAAAGAGGAAGGCTGATGAGCCTGAAGAGGATGAAGAAGAGGAACCAAAAGAGGTTCCTGCCAAAAGGCAAAGAAGATTAGTTAAAACAGCCAGCTTAGCTGTTGAAACTAAAAAGAAGAAGGCTGCTGATAAGCCTAAAAAGACAGAAACCAAGCAGATGGAGAAAGTGACTTCTGCTGCTGAAGCCACTAAAATCATAGAATCTATAACTGCTGATGTGAGGACTGGATCCCCTGCATCACCATCAAGAACTCCATCAGCAGAGAGGCCTGCTGAAAATGTCTCTCGAAGAACAAGAAGTCAGCAGAAGGATACTGCTACTTCAAGGGTTATCCAAGGCGTGACCAAGAAGACTGTAAGGAAGCAGATGACTTTTATAGAAAAGGACACTGAGTTGGTAAACTTAGTAAGATCTAGTCCTGAATCTGCTGAAAGACCCGTTGAAGCTGTTGGGGCTTCTGTTGCTGACAAAGCTGATGCGCAACAGTTGACTCAAACTGCACCAACAGCAGAGGCTGCTCAACCTCAAGATGATCCGGATGTCATGATCATCCATCCCATTGCTGCCAATCCCATCTCATCTGCTGGCCCAGCTGATAAAGGGAAGAGAAAAATAGTGCTGAAGAGAAAGAAAATCTCCAAAGCTGAAAAGAAGAAAAGAGAAGAGGCTGAACAGAGAAAACAGGATGAGTTGGAGGAGAAAAAGGCACTTGAGCTGAGCAAAGCTCAAGAAGCAAAGGATGAGGCCAGAAGACAAATGTCTGAGGCTGAAAGGAAAGCTGCTGAGGATGCTGAATTGGCTATGGTCATAGAGCTCAGCAAGACTGATGCCTATGGACCTATTCATGGAGAAGGCATCAAAATAAAAGAGGCTGCTGATGATAAAGACAAGCCTAAAAAGCCTAAGATGCCTGCTGCAGAACCCAAACCCAAGGAGAAATTTGAAGTCAAACGAGCTTTCAATATAGTAAATGCTAATAAGGAACTCTTCAAGAAATTTGAGAAGTCCTTATCTTACTATGATCAGAAGCTGATGTTAAAGACTTTGTTCAATCAAGAGAAGCCAAGATACATCAATTGGAGAGATAACAGATTGAACAAATCCATAATTGAACTTCAAAACTCAAAGGAGTTAGCTGATGAAGAACAATGGGTTCTTAATTGGCTAAGAACAGACTCCATTCAGAAGGCTCTGGATCCCAGTTATGTCAGAGACATCATGCATCAGTACGCAAAGGAATTTGCACTGGAGGAGGCCAAGAAAATTGCCAACTCCCTGCCAGCTAAACGAAGAAAGTCTAATAATGTTGAAGAAAGAGCTATTCAAATTGCAGTTATGACAGCCCTGAAGAGATGGGCAGAAAGGTCAAGATATCAGCAGGGACACTCAAGTGAGTTACCTCAGCTGCCTAGCATTCAACATATCATCTTTGGCAAGGAAGTAAAGGAGTACTGTGAAGTGCCCAAAGGCAACAATGCTTTTGTGAATCCGTGGATCATTGTCAGGCAGATACGTCAAACAACCTGCTTCAATGATGACGGCACTATCACTAATCTGGTCTATGATGACGTCACTGATGAACACAAGTCTGCTGACAAGACTGCTGATAAGCCCTTAGCCATTGAGTGGAAAGCTAAGGCTTCTGAAGATCATCAGGAGACCAAGATGGAAGACGTTCCTGTCCACCAGGAATCTGAAGAAAAGGATGCTGCTGCGTCTACTTCATCAGGTGATGAACACTCATCACTGATGGAAGCATTCCAGATGCTTATGGAAAATTCTTTAAAAGAACTGGAAGAGAAGCATAATCAGCAGCTCACAAAGTTGAAGGAAGAGCTGAAGATTGAGCTTAAGTCAGAGTTAACAGAGTCAAACAAATTTCAGCTGGAAGCTATGCAACAGTCAACTGAAAAGATTATAAAGAAGGAAGTTGATAACATTCCCATTCCTCAAGACCACTCATTGCAGTTAGTGCATAGCCTGAGAGACTTGAGTAAGAATGTTGAAGATGTGAAGGGTGATGTGAATCATCTTCACACTGCATTGCAAAGGGCTGAGCACAGAATAGCTGAACTAACTGCAACCTTCGTCAAAGTCAGTGATGAAGAAAAAGCAATCAATGCTGGTTTATTGCAAGAGTTGAACAAAGCTGGAGATGTCATCCATGAAGAGCTTTCGACCATGCAAATCAACATAGACTGCTGCAATGACAAGACTGACACCATCAGCACAGCTATTCATCATCTTACAGCAAGCCATGATCTTGTGAATCAGAATCTAAAGGCTTTATGTGCTACTATGCTGACTCCAACAGTTGCACTCAATCCTGCTGTTCAACCTTCAAATGTCATCAATTTTGATGATGACAAAAAGGGGGAAGATAAAAGGGAAGATTCAACCAAGGAGACTGCTGCTGCTGCTGAAGAAAAGAAGACTGATGAAACTGCTAAATTGACCACCAAATCTGCTGAAGAAGAACTTGGAAAGGTTCAAGGTAAAGACAAGTCTAAAGAAGAGTCAAAGGAAAAAGCCAAAGCTGATGAAGAAAAGGCTGAATCCAAAGACTCAACTGCTGACAAATCAGAACCATTAACCAAGTACAAGAATACAGAATCAGCTAGGAAGGCGATGGAACTTCTAAGAGAGCAGCAACTTAAAGAGAAAATGGAAGCTGCCAAAGAAGTTATCCTAGAAGGTGAAGAAGCTGATGATGATGAAGAAGAAGATGATGAAGAATCATCTTATGAATATGAAGAAGTGCTTGAAGGATCTGATGAAGAAGCTGACAGTTAGGAATTGTAATATCTTGTAATCAGTTTACTTTATCTATTCTTCAGACATTTCATCTGATGAACTTGCATTGTAATATCTTCATTATCAATAAAAAGTCAAGTTCAATCCAATATACTTTTTCTATCTCAGAAAATTTTGAGGATCACATTCTTTAGTTTAGGTATTTTAACAGGTACTTAGCTGAAGTTTTGTCATCATCAAAAAGGGGGAAATTGTTGGATAAAGATGAAGATGAAGGCACCAAAGATAATTTTATAAGGGAAGGTTTTGATGCATTCCAAAACTTCAAGAATTGGCTAAGTATGGAGTAACTTAGCTGATGATCCCTTAGGAAGGAATTTTGACTAAGTAAAAGAAGACATCAGAAGAGTCAAAGTTTCAAGGTCCAAGACTTTTGGTCTGCTGAAGAAAAGTTATCAGACTGATGAAGATCAGCCGACTCAAATCAGATTTGTTCAAGTTTGAGATCAGCTCTGTTCGCCATCAGACTCGTACTTTTATCAGCCAAGTGAAGAAGACCCTAAAGTGTTCCCAACGATAATAAATGCCCCTTGGAGTAATAAATGCTGAAGTACAAGGTTATTTATGACAAATGATTGAAGATTTGCTTCGCATCAGCTGGGTGCATTTAATGCTGCCTGCAGAATAGTACTGTTCACAATACGGACAGCTGCAGAGAGCCGTTCGCGAAATTTAAGGACCAGTACTCGAGGAATTTGAATTCTGTCTCTCTTCAACGGACATTTTTCAAACCTCCAGTATAAATTGCTGTGAGAGATGAAGAAGAACATACAACACAATCTCTGAGAAATTTTCGAAGCAGAATTCTTTAAATCTCAAGAACAGCTCACTCATCAGCTTAGTCATTTGTTGACAAAAGCAGAGTTGAAGAACAACGACAAATACATCTTCTGAGTGAATTTGTAAACACTGAGTGTTGTGAGAAGTAGATATCCATCTAAGTGAGTGATATTACTTCAGAGGGTAGGATTTCTTTGTGATTTCTTACTGCGAACTTACGGCCTGTTCATTTGTTGTAAGGCGTAAGCAGAGTATACTGATTACTGTGTGTTTTTAGTATAACCCAAGATCTTTGTGACTTGGAAGAGTGGACTAAAGGATATTCAAATCCATATAACCACTATAAAAATTGCCTGTGTTTTTATTTGCATTTTACTTGCATATTTTCAGTTGCATAAAACACATTAAGTTAACTGTTTGAAAAAGGATTTTAAAACGGGGATTTACAAATCTGGGGAAACATTTTTCAAACTGCTAAGAATACTTGTGAAAAACACTTTGAAAATCCGCTGCAAGTACTCTAAGTATTAAAAGTGATTTAAGCAAAATCAGCTAAGTAACTATCAGACGTGTGGTCAGCAAAACTGTTCAAAGATTTGTTCGCGAACAGACTTGTAACTTACTACTCTGATCAGCTTAGTCTGCTCACAGTTAAAAGAAAGTTTTAAAGTTAAAATTGTCAAAAATTTTAAAGAGGTTTATTCACCCCCCCCCCCTCTAAACCTCTTCTGACCACTTGGGACCAACAACAATGGATCACAAGAGGGAAACACAAAATCAACTACAAGCAATATTCTCTTCGAGTGTTGGGCACAAAATTGAAGTACAATTTTCAGAGTTCCTTTTTGAATCGATAAATATTGAAAAGTGAGTAGTGAGTGTGAGTCAGTGTGTACACTTGTATTTTTCTTCCCCATAATGATGTAAACAATTGTATTTTTCCTGCCTATAGTGAAAGTCTTGCAGCAGTCCGTGGAAGTAGCAATTTTTGGGAGAACTACAAAAATATTGTGTCCATTTAATTTTGATCTATTCGTTATATTCGTTTGTCGGAATCCCTAACATATATGCGAATAAATAGTTAAAAAATATACAAAATAACTCTACTCACAATTTTTCTGTAAAGGACAAGGTATTCTGTGAGGAACAAGGTAACAGCGAAATAAAATTAATATATTGTAATGATTTCGCACATCGAGGATTTAAATTAAGCTTGTTCCAAAAAAGGTGAAATCGCTCTCCCCAGGCGCCCCTCACCTCTCTGTCCGACGGGATTGTGAGAGGAGTGAAAAGCATGAATGTTGTGATGCTTAGAAATATCTACATATTTAGGGACTATTCATTGACTTACCTAAAATTGGTAATTAAACTTTGAAAGGCTCGTCGAATGGATTTGCTATATTACGGTCCGACACCCGTAAGCTGTATAAGCCATCTCGTAAATATTATCGGCGTAAACAATCTTCATCCAGTTCTTTATCCGGTTCTTCTTCCGTTTCTTTATCCGGATCTAACTATAATTATTAAGTGGTTTCTTTATTTAGTTATGTAATTTTGTCAGTTAATTTTTTTTTTCTGAAAGTTAATTATGTAAACCAAAATATATGAAAATACTACGACATGCTACCAAGCACCATGACCATTCTGCAAAAAAAAATAACTTTCAAGTACATTGTTTTCCCACAAATCCGTTTAACAATTTAGGCTTATCCAATTAATCTTGTCAATTCAAACATAAAAAATTACTATATTTGTTCAGTCTACAGTAACGCACTGACGTTAACAAAAATTACAATATTCGTTTTGCTTCTGAAGGATTTCGTATATAATCTAATTTGATTCTACAAATGTTAAAATAAATTAATTTGGTAAAGAATAATTCCAAACTTAGCTGAAAAGATTTAACCTTAACTCGATAAATAAAACAATAAAATGGGAGTATTGTTTAAAATCACATCAGATAAACTTGTCGGACAGTTCTAGGTATTACAATCTACACATCAAATAACTTATGAAGGGAGATAACAATAAATCAGTTGAATTTTTTTTTTGTTATTGTTGACACGATATTAATAAAGCATTTTAAACAAAATTTATAAATTATGTTGTTTGTATATTCTTATAGTATCTAACTTAAAAGTTGTTTTCATTAATTCTTTTAGTATATTGTTTTCGTAAATATTTAATTTTAAAATAAATTTTTCAGAAAATTGGGTTCATCATTCTTTTCGTATAGTTAAGAAGTTATTTTTTATTATATTGTTTTGTTAATTAATCATAATATCAATCTGACATAATAACAAGGTGTAATATTGTTCTCAATATACATAGTTTAGAACCAATGTATTTGTTCTACATTTGTATCGACCTGAAATATTTTACAAAAAAAAAAACAAAAAAAATCCGGTCGCTGGAGGATCAGTAATATTTGGGTAACGAAAGAAATATTTAAATTAATGGTGTGATCAACCGTTGGATTTAAATTTTTTTTGCTACAAAATGAATTATCACTTTACAGAATTTTATGAATATGGTTCTTTCTAACTTATTATACACCCCGCTATCTCCTAAACAACTGTTTGAAATCCGTATCCGTACTATTTTACAAGCAGTACGATATTGTATATTTTGCTATTCGTCTGGAATACCAACAAATGATAAGTAATCCGATCCCTTCAAAATGGGATCACATCTAGAATACCAACAAATGACGACTTGTATATTGTATTTCTTTGAGGAGGGTTGTCATTGAGGTTTTTTTAGATAGTCTTCCAAAAGTGAAAAGCTGGTCATAACTCAGAACTCAAACGAAAACTGATCGCTTCTTCACATCCATCTTCGTGTACTATAATTCATTCTGCAAGAATAGGTGTATAATTAATTATTTTTATGTATCTTGGTACTTGTAAGTGTTGTAAAAAATTACCAAATATGTTTTAAGATATTTATTTATATTTATATGTCTTCGCATCCATGTTCGTGTACTGTAATTAATTCTGCAGGAATAGGTGTATAATTTGTAGTATTCTATTTTGTTAATGTATCTTGTGATTCCAAGTTACTCGATATTTTATGTAGGTAACGTATACCGAATGTTTGTTTGTCTCTTGTAAATGTTAGAAAAAATCAAGAAATATGTTTTTTGATATTTATTTATAGGTTAATATAACTATATAAGTTAACCTATACTAAACATATATTTAAGAAGTTATTTTTTTATAAAAAAATTTGCTTCGATAATAGAAATATTCTATTCTAATTATAAACTATATTATTATTTCAATACGTACTTAAATAAAGCATTATTTATTATTGGAAAAATATAAATTTTCGATTAAGTTAGTATAGGATATGCTTCTATATTTATTTAAAATATGTTAACCTTTGAAATAAATCGCCTCATCCTGGTCAAATCAGTATTCATCATGACTTTTTCGGGAAACGATAGATGTGCAGTTTATTTTTTTGGGTATATCTAACTAGACACGCAGGCTATATAATGATGATGTATTGTAAATCATTATTTGTCTGTTCAAATAAATAATTCAATATTATGAGAAAAGGAAGAGTAAAATTCATGTTATTAATTTAAATATTTTTAGGTGTTTCTTTTTAACAATACAGGCAAGTTTAGATGATAATGAAACTTAAATAATACTTTTAACTTTTTTTATTATTCTTAATTGGTAATATAAGAGGATATCTATATATATGTAATGTCGAATTAAGTGATATTGTTTTAGATGTAAAATCAATTGTTTTTTATAGGTTGATACCTTAGCTTTAATATTTGTTTAAATTTTTTTTTATTATACTTATATTAATAAAGAAGTTGAGTCTATCTATAACACAAAACGAAAATTGACCAGACTGAATAATTTGTATAACCAATTATGCTGACAACGATTCTGAGTGACAGTTAAACCATATATATATTTTTTCTCATCAGCTTGTTTACTTATTAATTTGCATATATTATTAGGTGTGTTATTATTATTTTTGTTTTATCTTTTTTTCTTAGTCAATTATTTTAAGGATTCGGACAAGAATAAACAGCGTCTTATCGACAAAGCATACAAAAAAAATTAAGCAAACTTAAATTTTCCAACTGCTCATATTTATAACGAAATTTATATTCAAAATATAATTTATTTAATAATTTGCACCATAGAATATGTTTTACTGATAAAATTCATCAGAAGAGTAGTTTGTTTATTTTCTTTTATTTGACGTTCTAACTTAGCAATAAAATATTTTGTTCCCTACAGATTTAGTACGCTAGGATTTTGCTCTCCTTGCTTATAAAATGTTGGTGATTCTCGCCCCAAATTTTTCTCTTCCAATACTTTTCAACCTACAAATATAATTTATACGGCATATTGAATTCTTAATATATTTCTTAAGATTATCGTATTAAGTTGAGGTTGAAAATTGGAAGAAACAGTTTTTACTAAAAAATAACCGAGAAAAAAAAATATGTAGGATGAAAATCGACAAGAGTTACGAGTTACGAAGAAAATTAACAGTAAGAGTGCTAAAAATTATGAAAAAAAAATGTTTACTAATAGCAAAATCTAATTGTATGATTCATATATGCAAGTATTTAAGAAAAAAAAAGTACAAATATCATTGTTCATAATCATTATGAAAATATGTAGGTTTATCCAGGTAATCAAGCATTTCCGTCGTCCTTGTTTTGTATCCACGAGAAAATCCATCTTCATAACTATTTTGCTTTTCTTTCTCGATCTGCACATTCAGAGTATCATGTAATTTCTGGTTTATAATACAAAGACGATCTTTTTCCTTCAATATATTATTGTTTTCGTTTTCCATATATGCTTTTTCCTTCAACAGGTTCTCATTTTCTGCTTTAAGTTTTTCTAGCTCTTGAAACATATGTTCATTGAATAGCCCAAGCTGAGCAATTCGATGCTTTGTCTAATAAATATAAATTCCAACAGTCAAGACTTTAATATAAGTAAAAGAAAATAATAAAATAAATAAGGATTTAGCAAATACCAGTTCAATATGTTTAAAGGTCGATTGGACAAGCTCCAAAGGACATTTGTTTTTCAACTTGTCTATTTCACCGGGCAAAATAGTACCCAGCCCTAAATTCCATGATACCCCATCTACCTCGGTGGAAGCGGGTATCAATGCACTGTTGGATACTCCTCAAGAACGTATATTTTCCGATCTCTTAATATCTTCAATTTGAACACTAAGAGGACGTTCATCTATTAGCGAAGGATTATCAAGAACATTTGAAAAAATATTCCTTAGTTGAATACATGGCGCAATATTTGGGGTTAGGTCATTTGGAGATTCCATTAAATAAGAAATGTTTTCTATCTCCACCTGGTCGCGGTAAACAGAGTACAAGTTTATCGTACTCCAATATGATTCCTCTTTTACTCTTGCATTTCTTAAATTAGTTTAATCTTTCTGTGAGCCCGGCTGAAGAGTTTTATTTTTTAGAAGAGTTTAAAAATTATTACGATGATAATTCTAGGGTGACCTAAGTTATTAATATAATTATGCTCCTCATTAATAAATTACCGACTTAACTGGTTAGTAATAAGTCATAATTATTACTATTACCCCTAAACTCTCAAATAAATAATAACAAAACAACAAAGGATAAATAATAAAAATTTAAAAAAAAAAATCCTAATGAACAAACAGGAAGAAAATGTGCAACTTGAAAATATAAAAAAAATGAAATTATGAAATATGCATTGAAAACGGAGGGAGTAGATTGTCCTTGTTTAGAGGTATGAGATAGTCTTGTTTCAAACAGTAAATTAGTAAAGAAATGCAAAATTAGCCATTCATGCTATTCCTCTGATCGTCTCCTTTCTTCTTCCTCTCTCTATTCTTCAGCATCTTCTGGATGAAAATCTGGATAAGGTATAGGCAATGGGGTACTAAACTCTTCCACCAAATGTGCTAAACAATGTTTTTCATGTTCAACTTGTGGGAAAGCATCATCAGGATATTCTTGGAGCTTCCTATCTTTTTGTATGTCCATCACATTGTGATACTCTTTACGCTTATTTGGGATTATCCCATTTTCGATGAGCTGATCAACTCCTTTGTGAAATGAACTCAGTAATAGACCTCCAATCTTATTAGTAATAATTGTAGAAAATACGGGTGATTTGAGGAAATCCCGAATAATGGACTCATTGTTCTCATCTTGAACTTCGTGCATAGCTTCGTCGATGATTGCATCGTCAGACTTCAACTCTAATTGTGAGCGTAAAGCTTTAAATTCTGCCTCTAAAGTACTAATGGAAGTGCTATATGATATTTGTTGATTCTCCAACTCACGAGATAACTTTTCAATCTCTACTTCATAATGAGATGCGTTCATTATAGTATCAACAATATGAGGATTATCTGTCTCTAAGTTAGGATTGTTGTGACTCTGATATTGTTCCATATCTCTGATCTTATTTTCTAGCTCCTTGTTCCTTGTTGAATTATCTGGTTCTTCTCCTCCAAGAACTTTAATTGTTCTGCGTGAAGGGCTGTATTGTAAAATGCTGACACCAGTATACTCCCGGTCTGAGCATAGTTAAATAAACAACGTCAGAAATAATTTATACATAGTTAACATCTACAAAGTAAGATTTGTTACCACTTCATGAGCATGAGCTGCTCTACCAAGCTGTTCAAGATGTCCTTGATCAATAGTTCGTTGGATATCTTTGACAAACACGGTAGAAAGAAGCAGCCTAATAGATTTGTCCACGACATGTTCCTTTGCATCAGAAACAAGATAATCCTCTTGTAAATAACCTGCAGCCCGTTTTCCTTCCACGTGATGTTCAATCATATCAACTAAGGAAGCCTCGCGACTCAAACAATCAGCGTGGGTGAAATATTCTCCATTTTTTCCGAACAAATCTTTGCTCCTCGTTGCTTGCGATCCATTTATATTACACTGTGGCCAAGTTTTGCAACCAAGAACGCCGAACTGATTTCTCAACCCCATGGGAGGAAATCCTTGACCATTGTTTGAGTTTGATAAGCTAGGTTGATCAGATGAAGGGGGGGGGGGGAAGTTAGTTTGTTCACCATTTTCAACAGATCGGTCTTCTTCTTCGTCGAGATCTATGATTTGCATCTTCCTTCTTTTCCTTGATTTTCTTTGTTCTATTGGCATTTTATTGGAAGATTTCTTTGATGTCGAAATGACAGTCTTCCCAACCACAGAGTATCGGCAATTTTCTACCATGATTGCTGCCAATATGAATATTATTATTTAATTAATTCGGACGTGGTGGATGATATGATGCTTACAAATATCTGATTATTCAATGAGCCAGTTAACATTGTTATTAACCATTGCAGTATTTGGTCGGATCGAAAAATATTCACCAAGTAGAGAATAAATATTTGTTATTGGTGAAGAAAAGCAAGTGTGTTTAAAGGCTGAAGGACACGATCGATACTAACATGTCTATAAAACGCAGAAATTGAAAACAGAAACAAGGAATAATATATTTAGCATAATTAAAATAATTATTTGACGTGAAAAAAAAGTTTGCGAGAATAACAAAATGATAATTAACATACCTAGAGATTGATTGTCCATTGGTATAGGAAAGTTGAAAGTGCTTAATCCTGCTTTTCGAAGAAATGCTTCTCCAATTAAGTTTGCAGACATATACTTGTTATCCTTCATATCGTCAATCAAATCTGACGGAAATATATCATCAGGAATAAGATTTCCATATACTTTACGACCACCTAATATCCATTTTTGGTCGTAACCCCACTCATATGGATAAGATTCAGGACCTTTATCTCCAAGCACCTTGATTGTTGGTGGTTTAACAAAGAAATATCTCTTCTTCCATTCTTGACTGTTGCTGGAAATTGCATTTTCAAGAATGGTCAAACCAGGCCTTTGACTGAAGTAATAGTAGCCTCGGTTAGATTTAGTCGACACATTGATACAGAATAAAGAAAAAAAATTATGGAATAAAGGCTTGAACCCTTTGGCAATCATCATGACAGAAAATGCTATAATAAAAGCAATAGAATTTGGAACCAATTGGGTCAAGGAAACGTGGTATGTTTCAAGAATCTCAAGTAACAATGGAGAAAAAGGATATCGTAGACCGTAATCAAGATGTGAAGAATAGAAAGCTCGGCAATTAGGTGGAGGAGTTATAATTGTATCGTTGGCAGTAGGAATGATTATCTCAAAATTTGAAGGAAAATAACGACCACAATCCCGTCGCAGTTCTTCCAAATTAGTCATATCGAATTTTGAAGGCCAGAGCTTTACGGGGTCCAAAACATGGGGTCGAGTATTCTTGCCCTTTTTGTTTACCTTAGTTGCCATTTCTTCCTCGGGTATTATTTCTACAAAGACGTTATCAACCATCCCTTTTTCAGTATGGTCTAGGTCTTCTACGGCGGGATTTTCGTCATCGGAGCCCTCACTTTCGGAAGAAATTTCATCGGTATCATGTATCGGTCGACTATAAATGGTCGACAAATTTTCGTAACAAGCCATTATACTATGTCGATAAAATTAAGTTTAATTAGATATTTCGAGCTCACTATTTGATGCTTCTCGCTCCGAGATATATTGCTTAAGCGATAATAAATTCCTTGACTGTCTATATATATATATGAGTAAGGAAAATACCGTTATAGCCTGAGCATTTTTTTTCCCCGTATATATATTTTTCAGAAATAACCCCGATAAACATATTATAGTTTTGTAAGAATACACTATAAAATTGTGTTTTATTAATTTTAAATTTTATGGAGCGGTCATCAACAATTTATATTATTGCTGTAGCTATAATGCTTAGTATCTATATTTGTAATTAAACAATTTTCTTAATTTTAAGCATCCTGTGTGCTAACGTTATGTATTACTATATTTTTAATTTAATGCTTTTTCCCATGTTTGTCAAATCAGGTAAGAAATTTATATTCTATACTGCTTCTATCAATGTCAAACAAACATTCTAATAAAAGGTCACATAACTTTATACCTTTTTTTATATTTGTTAGCTAAACATAAATTTCGACCAGGCTTTTTATTTTGTGATTAAATGTTTTTTAACTGACAATATTTCTGATTTTTTTTAAATGTTTAAAATAATATCAAGTAATGATGAAAATAAATATTTTAATTTTTGTGTAGTAACAACTTGTAATATGTTTTATATATAAATAAAGATTGTCTTAAATATGTATTGTTTTTATAAATCAATGCTTATTCAGTAATTTTTCAAATTGTATATGATATTTTGGCTCATTAATTATTTTTACTTGCGAAATTAAATTAAATATATTTTGCTAAAGAATTATTTATAACATGAGCAAGGGAATCTATGTCAGTACTACCCATACTTACGAGCGATATTATAAGTAGAAGCTAAGCAATTTTCGGTATCGGGAATTTATCTAATCTTAATCTACCATCCAGAATCTAACTTATAACTAATGCAACGAATATATAAATGTATATATAGTCCTAATCAGAATATTGAATATATTTTGGTTTAATAGAAATTTTAATTATATATTTCTCTGATTGTTGCTTTTGTAACTGAACAATTTTCCTAATGCTTTCGACATACTGGGACAAAAATATTGCAAATGTCCTAGGTTTTTCCGATCTTAAAGAAAAATCAAAGCTACATGCAGCAAATGTTGTCAAACTTTTTAGTCTATATTAATCATTATTACTAAGAGCAATTTATCGCGGCAATCGACCGAATTAGATAGATATCCCTTCAACACAACAAATCTAGAAAATTAAATTGATATATTAAAACAAATAACGCAGGAGCTATGTGACAAAATGCAAATATTTAGGTATTTCTATTTTGGTTTAGTGTTTCCGATATATAAATTTATTGATTCTAATTAAGTTTGTTTGTTGTTCTACGATCAATTGATTGTACTATTTTTCGACAGCATAAACTTTTGTTTTCCGTTTATTTGCATTTAATAGTTTTATTTATGGAACGTTTGCGAGTTGTACATTTTCTACTTGTTTTTCATTAATTTTTTTGTTTTTATAAATTTGTATTATTTTTCTTTGTTGTTTTGTTATTATTTGATCCCTTTATTATGCGTTTTATTATTCATCAGCTCTATAAATAATTTATTACATACTCTGGCTTAATTTCGTCTCCGAACTAATATATTTCCTAGCAATAGTATAGTACATGTTAAAATCGTTATGTTTAATTATGACCTAAACGATGTACCGTTGCATATTTGTTTAGATTAGCGTGTTTAATTTCAATCAAACGTTGTACTTTTGCATTTCATAGTCAAATAGTCAATACTTGTTCCAAAGGTCAAATCGCTCACCCCAGTCAATACTTATTCAAAAAGGTGAAATCACTCACCTCGGCTGACCCCAGTCAATACTTAGATCAATGTCGTGTGGATAAATTGTGTAATATATGTATTGCTTTATGTCAAATCGAAGTAAAGTTAGTATAAAGTTTAGAGATAAGAAAATTGTTGTTTGTTTTGGGGTTTGAGTGAGTAGTTTGAGAAAATTAAGAGATGAAAAATTAATTTCGGAATATATAACTTCTTTGTTTGGCATTTCCCAAACACGAAATTATTTTGGGAAACACCAAACAAACAGCCCCTGACATTGCGGTTGTTTTGTTTATTATACATTTCCTGTTGTTTTTGGTTATAGATATTAGTTTGGAACAAGCTTTGAGATATTTTTTAAATTATGAATCCAGTGACGTGACAATTGTGGACCTTCGTGAAATTATTTGTCGAAAAATGAAATTGAAGGACAAAACAAGAATACAAGATCTTTGTGGCAAAAATAAATTATTTCGGTGTTCTATCATTAATTATCAGTTATCACTCATTCATCCTTATGTAATTTTTCTTATAATTTTATAAAGTTAATATTTTGTTATCATTCTTTATTATTTTATAATTTTCTAAAAAATATCTTCGTATTATGTGAATATAACAAAAAATTACTCGGAACGGCAAGGGCAAATTTGTAATTTCGAAAACTTTTTAAGGACTGACCCTAATTCAGCAATTATAAATAGACTTTCATTTACTCATTGCCACCCACAAAAACAAAGGTAAAAGTGTCTACAGAATTGGCGGAGGCAGTAATCTGTGAAAATTGAAAAGGGAGAGATTAGTCATCGGAAACGTTCGGTTGGGAGTGATTGGAAAGGAGGTAATTATGTACTTATTTTATCATTAAAAGTACTCAAATTAAACAAAAAAATCCTTTCCAATTCCTCCCATACCAAAGGCTTCCGATCTATCCTCCTCTTTTAATTCTTCTCTTTGTATATCAATCTGATCTTAGTACGTTTTATTTTCTTATCTTTGTAAATCTCTATTTTTTGTAGAATATCCAGAAGCATATAAATATATAACTTGTTATTCTCATATTATTTGGATCTGCTGTTTTCGTTTATAAATATTAGTATAATATAACAATTTTACTGAATATTTATTTTATTATATATATCGACGAACCATCTATATATAGAATTGCAATAGCAATTATTACATGCTTCACTATTTATATCTAAAAATTTATAACAATCAATTAAGGTATTAAACTAATTTTATTTCTTGTTCAATTAAATGTTTCATTATATATCATATAATTAAACTATGAACTAATGATTTTTTTCATTTGCATTTCCAGCAATGAATCGATAAGAGAAGCAGTCTTCTTATATATATCTTCTTTTTTTTTTTTTTTTTTTTGAGAAGTTCTTATATATATATATTTTTCTTTGACAATGAGTCTTTCGTTCGAGCTTCACCTATGTTTGAAAGGTAGATTTTATTATGTTACAAAAGGTGTTCGTGTACCACGATTCACAAGTAGTATGAACAGTATATTATATGCTGTAAATGTTCACAAATACAGTTTCTTCGATTTAGTGTTTGCAATATATCAATTTGGAGGGTACATACCAGAATGCAGTTGGTACAATATTCCTAATCAAGGTTTTGTTGAAGGAATGCGATGCTTAACAAACGAGATTGAGTTGGAACAAATGTTAAATTTCATGGAATCTCAAGGACTAAATAAGATGATCATCTATGCACAAGAGCATTTACACATAAGAAATTCGACAACCAATGAAGACTATCACATTCCTTCATATATGCCACTTCCTACTGAACCAATCGACAATTATGTCATACAGCAACACATAAGACTAAACGAATATAGAGTTTCACAATATATGTTTCATATCTAATATCTCCATTTTCCATGGATAGTATAAAATTACTGTAATGTCTTATATAATAGAGTTTCAATCAAATTATTATATTTATATGTATTTATTTTTAATATATACGACCTATCTAAATTAATCTTATGTTTTTAATAAATGTTTAATCGTTTATAATAGGCTGACCAAATAAATCTATATTAACTTTGACAGTAATTGTACTGTTTGAATTAAATTTTAATTTTAAGCAGTCGCTCTCCTGTCTGAATATATAAACTTAATTATTAATTACTTTATTAAATAGAATATGATAAAATAATAAAATCAAATTAGATTAACGACATTTAACTTTATTGCTTTCATTTAAATTTCTTTTTTACCATGCATTTCTTTTTATATTTGTGTTAATTGTCGATTAATTTGTAATAGTAACAAATCCAAAATTAAACTTTGCTAATATATTATTAAATTTTTTATATGCATATATTTAAACCAATATTATATTATTGAAGAATCAAATTGACATTTCAATATTTAGAATAAAATATTTAAAAAAAAATGTGAAATATCTTTTGGTAATATTCATCGGCATTAACATTCAAGTTCAACTCTTTGTCAAATCAGCTTTCATCATTGATCTTGCTTTTCGATCTGAGCTTACCAAATATTTTTTTGTTACGTTTTTTTTTTTTTTCTATATTCGGTTACCGCCTTAATCTTGCTTATTCAACTGTTTTTCTTATTCTATATTTAATATTTTTGTAGATTATAGTCGATGTATAGTTCTTGTTTAAGTTTGACACAATAATATGATAAAGTTCATTTATTTTACTGTTATGAATATTAGGGGTTTTTAAAACCAGCAAGAATATTAAATTAGTTGTTTACATTTTATAAACCGAACTCTATGTCCGCCCAAAAAATATATTGCAAATATAGTAACAAATGATTTGTTCTGTAGCAATTTTAACACGTATTAGCTCAACAAATAATCTGCTCAGCATTCCAAAACAGAGCCTGTTTATTTGGTGGAAATATTACAATATTATTTACATAATGTTTTAACTTAGTTTCTTCGTTAATCTTTCATAAAGTTACTGTCTTACTGGGTTAAAACATATCGTGTCAACTGTCAAGGTTATCTTTTGTGATTTTTTATGAAGCAATTGTTATTAAGTTTATATGTTTAGGTAAAATTGTTTATATTCTCGAACAGTTCAAATATCTGAAGAAATAAAAAATTTTGTTTTCCATTTGATAAAACTCTATAGTATTCGCAATTTGTAAAATTTATTTCTAAATAAAAGTATTTCTACAAAATATAACAGTTACTATAGACGAACAAGTAACTATAACTGTGTTACATTGATCAAATTTTTAGTAGTTTACAACTTAGAAAATACATATTTATATAAAAGCTTTCCTACAAATTGTACATCTTATGAGGAGGTCTTTGTCTGACCAAGGATCGAACCTTATCAGCGGCAGTGTAGGAGCAACCTCTAAAAAATGAGGGGGGCTCCTTTGTGCGTAGTGAGTACTGGTCCCAGCCTCTGTTGCCGGTTGAGTCACCATGATTTACTTCCTCTCACATTCTCGTTGAACAGGGAGGTGAGGGGCGCGTGGGATGAGCCATTTCACCTTTTGGAAGAAAAGGAGTTATAGTTTCGAAGCATCTTCCTCTGCTAGATGGATTTGATTCTTAGAAAAATATTTCTCAGCATTATTGCTATCAGCTTCTCAGGACTCAGAAAAAAAATGTGATGAAAAGGACAGTTCAAAGCGAAGGTCAAATTCTCATCTCAAATACCACATTTCTAAAGGGTTCATTGACAAAAAGGGGTGTTGGTAGGTAAGAATTTCTGTTTTAATGAACTGACAAGTCTCTACCTTCAGATGATCATCTACAATTATCTTAATGCTATTTTTTTTCAGAAACTTCCAAGAAATGTGGGTCAATCTAAGGTATTTCAGAGGTGGTCCTGTATTTCAAGAATTGGATAATACATCATTTGTTGGAATTCTAAACGAATAAAGAAGCACTTGACATATGGGTTTGTAGGTTGTAGAACGAGTTAGATATAATCATTTTTACTAAAGTTAGGAAATTGAAAAATGATTTTATGCAAAGAAATCATAAATTTATAGGAAATATATGTAGATGCAAGAGTCAAAATCTTAGATGGACGGCGGAGATTAACGCTTTAATTATTATAACTTATAAATTCTGCTTCCCAAAGATAAAAGACCGTTTACGGAACGGATCGACCGTGAAATTTGTTTGTTTTAGTTTGATGCGTCGACCTAGCTACGTTAGATTTATGACCTTATACTATTTCATCCGAAAAGCAAAGCTTAAGTGAAAGAAACGTCTTGATCGAGTTCTTATTATCTACGTCATTGCGATTAAGTTAAATAATTGTAGGATTACACGTACGAAATATTATTTATAAATATTATTGCAATATTTTGATAAATAAAAAAATTTATTTTAAAATATATGTGATTTTAATATTATAAAACAATACATAGTATCTCTTATTTATAATAAATATATATTACCTAATATATTTTTGTTTTACGTAATATATTCCAGAATCCATCAATTCTTCGTATTTGCGACGAAACGCACGGCACTTGACATTTAATTGTTCAAAATATATTTTGTAATCTAAATTCAGACAGTTATATATGGGATTGTCGGAATAATAATTTCGATTAATAGTTTTTAAGTCTTCCATAGAAAAATTACCAAATTATATTATATTATACCTAAATATATTTATACAAATGGTCAGAAATTTCGCGAATTTGAAACAGTATAATCATAAAACGATACTGTTTTCGTTTGATTCTTTCATTATGACTAATATCTCTATCTCGACCCTAGCTTTAACTTTGCTGCTTTAATTATGTTTCCTCGTGCATTTTATTATTAGTCAGACTTCAGGTCGTCATATTTCAACGCGCGTACCTTTCGTAAATATGAGTTGTTGAAATGTGGCACGATTATCGCTGTAAAATCTACACCGTCTATCTTATAATTTCTTGGCCGTTGGATTTTGACAATTGCTACTATAAATTGCCTTACTTTTACTATTTTTCATAATTCATAATATTCTGAAAAATACTTAAATTATTTATGAGCATAATATTTCTTAAAAAATTATAGATTATAATATCGAGCAATAATAATCCATGTGCAATGTATGAGTTAGTATGTTTGAAATACAGATATCTTATAAGCTTTGTATGGAAGGAATTGGAAAAACTTAGAAGGTGATATTGAAGATCATTGTACTGAAAAGAATCGTGGGGGTTCTTCTTTCGCGATAACTAAATACCTCGCTCAACGGTTTGCCCACCTGCTCGTCTTCCTCCTTATTGTTTTCGTTTTATTCTTCCACTACTTTTCCTTGTCGTCGTCTTTCACATTCTTTTGCTTCTTTTGCGCGGTCATTTTTTTTCTCCTTCTCTTCCTCATCGTCCAGTATATGCATGTTCTTGTGCTTCCTTATTCATTTCGGATTCACCTACACGAGAAGCTGGTGTGTTGGCCTCGCTGTCGGTGAATTGTACTAGTGCGTAGCAGCGCGATTTACCTTTTACAGAGGATATGCAAAATGAATAGGGACGTTACACTTGACTTTCAGAGTGACGATGAGGAATCTGAATATAGACCAGTTCGTAATAGATTTGGTCGAATATCTGATATACTCTTGAATATTAATCCTCCTACCAACGATATCAAAAGGAAGCATCAAAGGATGACGACTCTACAAATCAAAAAAGGATAATGATTTGGAGAAGAACAATTTATTGAAATAAATGTATAAACGACGTTGTTCTGTTGAAATGTGCAAATTATCACTAAAGTGGACATTTAATTTCTCTAGAAATAAAAATAGAATAATAATTTGGACAATAACAGTTTCTTCAATCAAATGTAGAAACGGCTTTATTCGATTGAAATGTGCAAATTATTACTGGAGAGGACATTGAATTTCTTATAGTTTACACAGGAACTTTCGTATTTTATATTGAGCTGTAATATTGTAATTAATTATTGTAAAAAGTATTGCGATTAATATAATATTAATTTTGATATATTTTTTTTATTTTTTAAACGTATCATCTTTACTTTTTAAACATTTTATATTATTTTCGATTCACATTTAGTGCCAATTATCTTTGATTAAACTTTGTTAACTAAAATATGATTGACTTTCCTAATCGATTTTAGTTGCACTAATTTCTTCACCTAAATTTTTTTTTTAGTTTTTATAACAATTGGTAAATATGTATTAAGATATATTTTTTTTTTTTGTTTATACTATTAATCTTTAAACTCTTAGACTGCCTAGCATTTAAACGGGTAGTTGAAAAGTAGCACGTTTATCGTTGTACAATCTACAACGTCCATCTCATAATTTCCTGACTCGTAGATATTTACATTTGTTCCAAAGACTCTTAGATATTTACAATTTCTACTATAAATTGGCTTACTTTGACTATATTTTCTATTTCATGACTATATGAAATTAAAATTTTTTGTTTGTTAATAAATAATGTTGAAGTATAGAAAATAGTAATGATAAAATCGAATAATAAAAATCCATGTTTGATGTATTAGTTAGCATTCGTGGAATATAATTTTCTTCTAAGTTATTATCCAAGCTTCGTCGTTCATCTTGAAATATTTCATAATTTCTTATCAACTTGGTCCGCCATGGGAGGAATCGGTAAATTTTATTCTATTGTCGATAATGTGTTACTTTTTGAAATGTTACGACCGTAATCATTTGACGAAGATGTTTGTTAGCTTTGTGAAGACTAAAGGTTATAAAACTATGCTATATTGATGCAGTTCGTGGTTAGTGTTGTTATACCATGTGCACAATTTTTTTAATTTTAATTTTTTGTATAATGGTTATTTTTTTGTAGGAAAATGTTAATTCATTAAGTTCTCGGCTGAAACCAAAATAGCTTAGTTCGGTGAATACATAAGATTAACTGGTGAGTTTAGTAAACTCCCAAAGGCCAAGATAGCTGGAGAAGATAAATTGGAGGTCAATTTTTATATTTTTATATTAATTAATCGGATTCATATTTAAACATCTCTATATGTGGTGGTGAAAGATAGCGACTTGTACCAATTAATTTGTGTTGAGAAGGTGTAGAAGATTATCCTTCATGCTTTTAAACAAACAGTTGCAGATCTTGAAAAAATTACAGGTTCTATATGATAATGATATACAGTGGAGAGCAATAAATCATACGTAAATTTAACTTATATAATTTCACCGTTTTATTTACAAATGGAATATATATTAATTTACTTCTTCCAATTATGAATTAATGTCTTTACAGTATTCTTCTTCAATTTATTGTCATTGTATGATCGCGAATAATATGCATCTCATTTAGTCATTGTTATAATAAGTTTTTTATTATATTAAAATTAAATAAATACATCATAGTTATTAATAATATAAAATCAAAAAATATATAATACGAAATTTTATACAGTTTTGTGGTTTTTTTTTCTACGTTTAATATGCGTTTTATTAATCTTGTTTCTTCACTAAGTACATATATGTGTTTCGATCAATGTGGTAAACTATTTTTCCGAAAATAACACATATACTGTATTGGGATGAAATTTCCAACGTTTTATAACCAATATCTTATCTCCGTAAAAGATAGGTTTATTTATCAGCAGTACAACACAAAATATTGGTCAATATTATATAAATTGCCCAAAATTGCGATTATACTATGGTACATTGCGATGTTTGTATTATAGGCGGAGAAAAAAATTAGTCCTTGAGCGAAAAATAAATGGATATCGTAGTACACGAAAAGCGAAAACCTAAAAAATTTCGTATCTTAGTGATGTGGCCATTGATACTCCTACGTCAGCTTAATGAAGACCTTCACGAACATTAAACTTCTACAACTGTTGAACGACAATAGATGTTCTCTACCACAATAATGTAACAAACGACTATTTAACTCTATAGAGAGAATTAACGGAATAAGAATTTTTCCTAATTTATAATATATAAAAGTAGGATAACCCAACAACTATTTAGAATTATTTATTTATAATTGCATAAATTTAGAATTAAATTATTATATGGATTATTATATTATTTAGATAATATAATTACTTTACAGTTAATTAGTTAAACTAATAATTAATTAGATAACCCAACAGTTAATCTAAAAAATTAATTGCATATTATTAAATTTTTAGATTGCTGTTCTAGATAACCCAAATTTATTAAATTATTTAGATAACCCAACAATTAATCTAATATTTTAATTTGTATACAGTTAATCTAATCACTATACGGATTCATATAATTTTATTTTCAAATGGATGATATATAATTTATGAAAATAGAACAAAATTATTAAATAGATAATCGTATATCAATTTTTTTTCGATTTAGAATATTTCATACAATGAGATCAATTCATATTTTTTAGTTGTTAGTTTTGCTAATGTCATTTGATTTTCCTTTACTGTATTACATATGAATTTTGTTGATATTATTATTTGAAATAGAAATGTTAAAACTTAAAAATGAAGATGAGAGAAGGAGATAATGGCATGCTTCGAAAAAATAATCGCATGCGATTTTACTATTTGGAATTGTCATGTGTCAATTTTACATTAGTGGTATTCTAATGTGGTACAGAAGATCTATTGCCCTCTTTAGCTTGTCTTCGTAAATGCACACCTATAGCTTTTCCTCTCACTGATCGGTGCATTTCCGATACTCTTCGGAATCGATGGAGTTAGCAAAGGACATCGAGTCTCTCTACTCTTGCCGAGTGACAGGAAAGGAAAAAATTGCAGATCGGAGATCGGCAGTTTAATTCCTCCACCATCTGATTCGCTTCAATTGGGCTCTTCAATTGCTTCGACAACACCACCGACATGCTAACTACAACGAAGCCTCAATACATCAACACTCAGAACGACGAATATACATTTCTGAGCGCCAAAATATTAAGACGCCGCCAATGCTGACCTCGTTGTTCTTACCGATCCCACCCATTCGAACCACGAGGCCAACACATTAGGGCTTCCCCTTTACCGATACCACCCAATCGAAAAATTTTAAATCCGCCTTCTTGATAATGATGTTGGTTACGACGAGGAGGTGTGAAGATAAACAAAGCACTTATCCTCGATTTGATGAATACATATTTTAATGAATACATATTTGGATGATTGTGGGTAAGACTAAAAATAAATGGTCCCCTTCCCCCCCCCCCCCGGTAATTTATAGATCACGTCTGTATGATGACTAGAAATGACCGTTGGTTTTTCCCGAACTTGAATACTCATATTTTATTACGGGAATACGGGAATATGGGATATAATATTATTATTACATAATTTATACACTATAGTTATTTAATTAATTATATTATATAATTAATTATCTTTTTAACTTTACTCCAATGTTTATTAATTAATATTATGGGTCAATTTTAGACTCTTAGTTATTTTTAAAAATTATAACTTTTGAATAATTTAAGCACAGGCTTGGATAAATTATTTTGTTATCAACTCTAGATAGTATTTACCTTTGATTAATCAAACAAGGGTCTCTTGGCTCTTGCTAAGATGATTTAGGAGACGAAATTAATTATCTGGGATGAGGCTTCAATGGCAAATCGATATTCTATAGAGTCGCTGAATTTTTCTCTGAGTCATATATGTGATGGCTCGAAGCCAAACGTCGGCGTTTTCCTTTTATAATTTATTTCGGAGGTTTAACTTTTTACTTTGCAGGTAACCCTTTTTTCCATTTCGAAGCGGTCAAGAAACGGTACAACATAATTTCTTTCGATTTGTGTAAAATCGATTTAATCGAAAAAAAATGCCTTCCCCAGATCTGTTCTGTTTTTATTTAATTGCAACATGTGGGCCCGGCAGGGGATTCTCTGTCGTGCGAATCTACTTTTGCAATTTATTTTTAATAGGTATAATCATGAAATAGCGCCGTTTGGGCTGACGAGTTTTTTTATTTTTTATTTTTTAAAACGGTATTCAAATGAAACGGCGCCGTTTATTTCCAGAATTAATTGCTCTTGGTATAGATGTTTAACTATTTTAGTCATTTTAATCAATCAATGCTATAAATATTATAATTTCCAACAAATTTCACTGATTAAACCTACATATTTTCTTATGGTTCATCTTTTGTAAAATTAAATTTACGATTTTATTTGTTATCTATATATATACATTTATCGCCATCAGATTATTGTAACTACCATTCTTGCTAATTTATTCTATTTCGAACTAATCAACTTGTTTGGGATTTGAAAGAAAATTTGAAAATAACTGAGCTGATGAGTAAATGAAAAAAGGATTTCCTATGACATAATTTTAAAAGAAGCATCTAAGATGTATATTCATAATCAATATTTAATATAAAATTTTTTTTGTTAAAATTATTTTACGTATATTAGGAATATTTAACTTCAAATGTACTTTTTACGACTTCTCAGAGCACGATTTCGACTGTATGCATATGTAGTATTGTATGAACATCATACTATAAAAGATATTCGAAATTTTACATTATAATATTTTGGCTGTTTTCGTCCATTAATTTTTTAAATTATCTTTTAATTTATTCGCATATCAAGGATTTTAATTAAGCTGAATAGCACGAATAATGTGATCCTTAGAAATATGTACATATTTAGTAACTATTGACTAAGTTACTTAACATTGGTAATTAAACATTTAAGTATATGGTGGCGTATCGGTCGAACATAAATTACTCTATAAACTACGTAAAACAAAAATATTATAAACATAAATTGTTTACGTATTTTATGAGTAGACGAGCATTAGACGATATTGCAAAAGCAAACTCGCACGACCATTTCATTATTTATTTTGTTTTCTTTTGTAGTGGTGTTTAATTTATTCAAGCTTACACTAGACTAATCTTGGACCCTCAGAACCCTTGCCCTAGAACCCTGAAAGTTGTAAATCGCAGGATGTGCCTCCACCAAGCCTCGGGATATTATTATTTTTATAATGTTAAACTGTGGTTTATGCGTTTTATTAATTTTTTTTTCCGTTCGCTAAGTTTAATGGCCATTTTATTACTCATGTAGTCATGTTTCTTCTCCAAGACTATATGTTGTTTACTGACCAATTTATAATAAATAGAGCTTGTCTAGACCAAATTAATGGTATTTGATCGTCTACTTCAACGTTTTATAACCGATTTCAAGTGTTACATTAAATAGTTTCTACAGGATTAGATATTTCTAAGCATGATTCCATCCTTACTTTCTGAATCAATAATTAAGTTTTCATTTGTTACGTTGAATGTGCGTTTTATTACTCGTTTTTGTTCATGGAAACGATATATGGTTTATGGACCAAATTCTTTTAACTTATTTCTGGCTTAGATCAATAATATATAGTCTTGGACCAATTAAACGTTTAGCAATGTAACTGTCCCATTGTACAACAACTCTTCGATTAATAGTTAATTTAAGAGGATTGGTGCAGCAGTCCAGTGCTAATTTATTTATTTTTCAAACTGCCTCCATAAATATGAGTAGTTGAAAAGGTGGGAACATTTCCCGTTGTACAATCTATACCGTTCGTGTCAGCATTTCCTGTCCGTTGGATTTCTACCATTGTTATTATAAATTGGGGTACTTTAATTATATTTTATAAGTAGGAATATATTATAATCCAATATTTGCCAATCATTTTTAATTATATCATTATGTATACTAAAGTTTATATATATATATATATTGTCAGCTTGGTATGGGTGGAATTGAAAAATTTGGTAAAACTAATTACTTATATTTATCATAATACTTGAAAATTAGGTTGTGAATCTATATGCGTTTGTACATTTATCCCATGCCTCACCTTTTAGCGACAACTTAATTTTCAAGTATTATGGTAAGCATAAGTTTTGCACTGGCTTTCGAAAGTATTCTTTCATCAGTACGAAGTGCCGTATCTTGGTTTTACTCACTACATATTATCAACTTTCAGCTAAATGATGCTAATAATGCTTCATGTGATGCTGATGCTTGAGATAAATTGAGGCCCGAATAGCCACAGGCTTATTACAGGGAAATTACAGTTTGGACGATGCTTAAAGTATGTATGACTGTGTTATATAAACAAAAAAAGTATATCTTTCCAAATATGGAGCTGTAATATTTTGTTTAGATCTAATAAATTGTAATCAATTATTGTAAAAATTATTGGTTACTAAACTATTCATTTTCGAATATTTATATTATTATTAGGTTTTTTTTAAAATTTTTTGAACATTTGCAAATATTAGTTCTTATTATCTTAGGTTGAGCTTTGATGATTTTGAAAGAGGACATCGATACTTTTGCACTTCCCTAATTAGCTTCAATTTTACTTTTATTTTTCTACAAAATATTGTTTTATGAAGCAATATTAAAGAGTTATCAATTGTTTTTAATATTAAAAGTATTGTTAATACATAATACAAACCTCTAAAGATTTTTCAGATAATTTCATTTTCAAAAGGAATATATATTAATTAATTTTGTACGTTGTTAATTTGGTTTGTTATTTTCATTTCTATCTTCACAATTCTTTTTTTTATTTTGCTTGCTTTTATTTCGCATAAAATAATTTCCTTCTAAAGCTTGAGCCAAAAGCAAAGTAATTTCGTATTTATTTGTTCTTTATCTTAGTTGATTCTTAAAATATTTATTGTAAGACGTTGCTATTTAGACGAGTTTTATAATAGTTAAATACTAATAACTTTGCTATAAGAATTTTTATTTAATTGTTATGATTTATTACTAAATAAATTATTTGTTAAATTAATAATATTATTTTATTATTATATATGATATTCAGAATAATTATAAACTTTCTCATGTATCACCAATAATGTTCTATAACAATATATTTAAATATATTTGCTGATAAATTAGGATGTTTTAAATATGCATAGAGTTAAATAAATATTATGTTATTGAAGAATAATATTAACCTATAACTATTTAAAATAAAATAGCAACAAGGTACATTGCCGAAAGTTTTACAAAACAGGACATTCTTTGAATTTTTTACAATATTTGGAAAAAATGAAACAAACAGTCATAAGACAAATCATTATTTGCTTGTTTATTGTCAGTGCGATTTACGAAATTGTATTACTAATATTCAATAACTGCCGTATATTTTTTGTTTAAATATTTTATTTTCGTAGTATATGAAAAGTCATATTATTTTTAATTTAATGGACATTTCCAACAGTTTTCAAACGATAAAGGGTGTGAGCATTTAATAACGGCTGTTGACTCTTTTTTTTATTTTGGTTTTTTAGAATAGATGTGTCGGTTAAGGAAGGGTCGTTTTGTATACTTACTTTTTATACTCTATTAGATAATGAAATTTCATGCATATCTTCATGCAACTTTATCTTAAAAAATATATAAGCCCACTTTAATATTTGATCTATACTTTAATTTAAAACAAGTTTTCCATAAAAATATCATATAATAGCTGACTTCTATGTATGGACTATTCATAAAATGAGGTACAAATAACATATAATAATATGAAATACATAAAATAAGATTGCTAATAAAAAAGGGAACTTTTCTGATATAATCAGCCGATAATATTCCATTCTTATGTAAAATTGACAACAAAATGAGCAATCTTCTGGATAAAATATCTAAATTAATATGACTGATCATGTTAAAAAAATAATTCAAAGCAATACATTTAATAAAAAATCTACATATCATCGAGGTACAATACCCGACAGAAAACTCATTAAACCACAACTTAAGTTTCAGCACTCTTACTATAACTAAGCTGTTTTTGAGCTTCAGCAACGGTAACGCATACTTTATCCTTCACTAGTTTGTCGATAACTACTCTTGGAAGATCCTTTTCATCAGCTATGGTTGCAATCCAACCATACATCCCCCCCTCGGTTTTCCTCCTGCTTCCTTCAACAGCGATAGAAAGCTCTCCCTTCCACAACTAATATCTTTGAAGGATTGGGTCATCAGAAGGGCATTATGGAGGCCGAACATATCCCCATCGAACTCAACCAGATGATATCCGGTCCGGCCATTTCTTATAGGTTCCCAAACTTCCCGAACTTTGATGGGGCCAGCATTTTTCTCGATCAAAGTTTCCTTGACAATCTTTGATGTCTGAATCAACGAATCTGGTTCATAAAAATAAACAATGGCCGTAGGAGGCCACATATACAACACCGTTGTTGAAAAGCAAGGACGGCTAATTAAGAGGGATTTATCGTTCTCTGCATGTTTTACTAATTGAATAAACTTGAAAATAGCATCGTGACGAGCATTTTTTAAAAACTTACCCTCCATGTGGCCTTTCACATGTTGTTCAAAATTAGACAAGCTCCACTGTCTATATTTCTTCCCCGAACATGCATAATCTGGACATATATGTATTGGTTCATCGACCTTTAAGTCGAAATTTTCTTGAAGATAAAGCAAAAAATTGGAAGATTCCTTTTGAAATTCATCTGTATCTATTTCTTCATTTTCTGAATAATCCGGAAGTGTGCTATCATATTTTCTTCTTTTGGAAAACGTTTTTTTAAAATAAAGTATAGATTGAAGATTGAAGTAGGCTAATATATTCTTAAAGATAAAATTGCACGAAGATATGCATGGAATACCTATTCATAAGAGTATAAGAACCGACCCTTCGTTAACCGACGCTTCGTTTCGTTAACCGACCGTTCTGTTCGCCAAAGAAAAAATATATATTCCACCTGCCAATACTAAATGCTCACACTCTTTCTCGTTTGAAAACTGTTCGAACTGTCCATTAAGTTTAAAATAATGTAACTTCTCATATAATATGTTATAAAAATAGTTAAACAAAAAATATATGGCAATTCTTGAATATTAGTAATATAATTCAAATTCATTTAAAAGCTTATAACCAATCTATCATTTATTAAATATAACACGTGTGTAGTATAGATCGATAAGTGAGATCAAAATTACACTCAAAATGAAAGTATAAATGAGAACATAATCGAAATGCAAACCAATAACAAATGATTCCGACCAAATTTAGTTGACTAAAATACCGACTTATAAAATATAGAATAAAATGCAGAATTAACGGAGCTAATTAAAATAAAACTCATTAAGCCCTGAAACAAAATAATATAAATTAAATATTCTAAACAAAACATAAAGAATATATTGAATAATATAAATATAAAATACAAAAAAAAAATTATGACAGGGTAGTTCATCAAGACCAATAAAATTTTCGACAATAAATTAGTAAAACGATGACCAATAAAAAAATATAGAATATAAAATAATAAAATATAGAATACGAAAAATAGTTGAATAAACAAAATTAAGGTACTAACCGTGTATGGAAAAAAAAACAACATAAAAAAAAATTACTTTTTAAGTACAGATCGAAAAATAAGATCAAAATTAAACTCGAAATGAAAGTATAAATGAGAGAATAATCGATTTACAACCAAGAGCAAATGACTCCGGGAAAATTTTGTTGATTAAAATACCGACTCATAAAATATAGAATAAACGCAGAATTGATGGAGCAAATTAATATAAAAACTCATAGAGCCCCCAAAAAAAATAGAAATCCCCATAAATTAAATAATATTAACAAACAGGAAGATAAAATAGCGTAACCAACGAACATACAAGTTGCCAAAAGAACAACTCGCAAATGAAAAGAATATTATTAAATAATAGAATATTGGTATGGGTGACGTTAGAAAATACTTACAAAAGATTATGAGTGGGATCTTATCATGGAAGACAATTATCGTACCCTTGCTGATGCTATAAACAAGAGTGCGAAATATAATGTATCTGTTTTTGGCTTCTTCTAATCGTTGTCCAAAAAATCTATATATTTTCTTTATAGGATAATTTGTGTTAATAGTTTTATTGTTCTTTTCTGTTTAGCAAAAGGCTGACCAAAATAGTTTATTGAGAAAACCTCCAAACAAGAAACCAAATATAGAGCTACCCGAGGCTTGAGCTTCTTCGATAGTGGAAGGCAACATATCGTTCACTTGAATTATATTCATTCATCTCCGTTAAGACTGTCATAACTTCTTCATCTACCTCAAAATATTTCTACATTATAAATTGTCGCCTTAAGGATGTGCATATAAACTGTCGCCTCAAGGATGATTACAAGATGAATGGGCATTTTAAGGACTAATGGTAAGTTGAGACAATCTTGACGGAGATGAATGAATATAATCCAAGTGGTCGATATGTTGCCGTCCACTAAAGAAGAAGCTCAAGCCTCGGGTAGCTATTTTTTTTGGTTTTTTGTTTGGAGGTTTACTCAATGAATTTTGTACAAATTTTCTAACTCCAACCATACCAACAAACTTTCGTAGAAACTCTGATATGTTTAAAATTAGATAGCAAATATTAGGTTATGATATGATCCAAGTAATTCCAAGTGAGACAATTTATAGTAACGATGCTAAAGATCCAAACACTATTAAATTATGTGATAGATGGTGTTGATTGTATAACAGGAAACGTTTCTAACTTTTCAACTACTCGTATTTATGGTGAAGGTTTAAAATCATATACATAAAGTAAAGTTACTTTAAAGCTTAAACATTATCTGAACTTCCACGTCTTGTAAAACACACTAACAATAAAAAAGCAAATAGCATTCTGTCTTATGCCTGTTCATATAATCTTCCCCAAATTTTTTTTTATATTCTACATAATATTCTGTCTTGTAATATATATATATATATATATATATATATATATATATATATATATATATATATATATATCTGTAGTTTAACAATATTTAATATTATTTGTAAGTTTTTGTTTAAAAAAATAATTTATATATATTAGGAATCTAAAATTTAAATATATACTGTTCATTATCATTAAAATAATCATTCCGACTTTATGCGGATGTAGTGTTGTATCAACATCGGCTTGTCTTTGAATTTTTACAAATATAATATGTGTGAGCCTGCCAGAAGAGTTTATTTTGTGAAATTTTGCATTGTCAAATAAATTTTTTTTATCAATTGCTTTCGTTTAGATTACTAACTAATATATTTAATTATGCGGTTTATTATTGATCGCCTTAGTTGTTTGTTTTTATTTATGCTGACCGTTATTTATTATGTCTTAATTTATTACTTTAATGATGAATTTTTTTTTTCTTGCTTTTTTTTATCTAAATAACTTTTTTCACACATCTTTTTGTTAGGTAAATAAAATTTAGAAAAATATTATAGTATACTAATTTAGTAAAATTTAGATATTCAATTAATTTTAATACAGAAAATTGTCCTTAGTTGAATAAATGAACACTATATTTCCGCACATACTCTAGAATATTTCTAATCGTCGTGTTATCCTTCCACTTCGAATTAAATAAAACTACTCGTATTTATGAGTATAGTTCAAAATTACATTCATAAACTAAGATTACTTAAAAGCTTACATGAAAAATAATATTAGATTTTGTCCTACCGAAAAGCATAGAAGAAAATGGTGTAGGAGACAAACATGATCTCATACGAAATCCTCAAAATAATTACAATAAATAAATTACAACGTCAAACATAGGAAAGAAAAAGGAATAAAACGAATACAACTTAACATAAATAACTAAAAAACGTGAAGAGAAATTAGATTATTAATTCGATGGTTGTGGAAGAATTACTCGTGATTAATGTAAACAAATCTCACGAGGCATAGATGTAAAAACCTTCGGAATAATAATTACCATCTTCTTCCTTTTTATTAATCAAAATTGAATTATACATATTTTTTCTATGTTCACTCTTAATATATTATTGGAGAATGCTAGCTGATTAACAGTGAGTTGATTTTCAATTAGCCAATTAACACCGTGTTGTGAAGGCTGAAGTGCACGGTCGATAACAATATGATTGTACCGGTCGATAGTTATTTATCAACCATTGCAATAGTTGGTCATAACAGAAAATGTTGCAAGAGTAATTTATGTTCGTTTTTTTCCGTCTAATTGTATATCCACAACAGTTTGCAATCTTACATAGATTTGACAAGAATTAAACATGAATTCAAATCGAAATGAATATATTAAACTTTCAACCAAGAGCAAATAATTCCGAAAAGTATATTGCATTGTAATAACCTTTTTTTTAAAAATATGATTAAAGTAAATCGAAAAGCATTTCGGAATTACACTCTAAGCGAAATAGAAGCAATAGCAAATAAGTCGATGATGAAAAACGGCGCTGTTTCATGACAAGAATGTTTATTCGGCACCAAGAACCTTAGATGATTACAACTAATTAATTCCTGGCGGCTCTGTTTTTATTTTAATTGGATAAAAATGTGTGCCACATTTAATCTAAGAGTCAATACAGTGAAATTAAATGTATTTACTTACTCCCTCCATTTTTTTTAAATGTTGCTTCGAAGAATTGAACAAAGAATGTCATAAATAGTCACTTTTTGAAGTAAAAAATCCAAAATATCCTTTTAATCAAATACTTTTACTAAATAATAAAATACCGCTAGATAATTCAGGTATTTAATATTTTAACAAATTATTTTTCATGAATTATGGAGATAATAATAAAATAATATTGTTAATTGAAAAGAAAGTCAATAAAGCTATTTGTTTATTTACTACTATTTAATTCATATATCAACAGCAATGTCCTATAAAAATCTTTAAATATATTTGCTGGTAATTTAGAATAAAATAGTTTTTGGGGAATTTTTTACGTTATACAGGGAAAAACGAAACAAACAGTCATAAGATAAAACGTTATTTGCTTATTTATTGTCATTGCGTTTTACAAGACATGCTGGTGGACATTATGTTGAAGCTTTTAAGCCATCATACTTTATGTATCTAATTTTAAACTTCCCCCATAAATTAGAGTAATTCAGAAGGTCGGAACATTTCCCCTTATACAATCTACACCGTTTAACTAATATTATTAATGTCGTTAGAACTTTACCATATCAACTATAAATTGTCTCTCGTAAATTATATTTTCTTTTTAATATATAGTTGTATTGTTGATTCAGTAAGTATATAATCTATACATTCAACAGATAAGTTGTTGTGTGTGGAATTTGAATTATATTATAATCCAAGATTTGCCAATCAACTTGTATGAGTGGAATTGGATAGTTTGTGATAGAAAATTAAGTTAAAGCTACTTAGAGGTCATTTGATTAGAGAAGTGAATAGTCGGAGAGCAATCTTAGACCAAAATAGAGCAGATTAATTCAACAGATAAGTTGTTGTGTGTAAAATTTCAATTATATTATAATCCAAGATTTGCAAATCAACTTGTATGGGTGGAATTAGATATTTTGTGGTAAAAATTACGTTAAATATACTTAGAGGTCATTTCATTGGAGAAGTGAACAGTCGGAGAGCAATCTTAGAGGAAAAGAGAGCAGATTAAAAAGTTATGAAGTTGATAGAAGATCACCAGGTATTTGTTTATGTTGAGTTAAATAAACAATAACCTTTTAGGCTTTTATGGATACTTATAAAATTTCATTCCATAGTTGATCAGACTCATTAGATACTCTTATCGTGGATCTGAGTTTAATGAGGTACAAAATATACTATTGATCGCGAAGATAACAAGAAAATGGAATTGAAAAATCATGTAAGGGAATACGATTGAAAATATTAAGTTTATCCTTATATTTTCCTATCATACGCTCATTGTTCAATTGTTCACAAACCTTTGCATACCGCTCCTCTGCCTTTTTCTCATTATCATTCCGAAGTTTTTGATCCTCAACCATACTTGAATTTTTCTCCTTTAATTCCTCACATTCCCTTTGACTCCTCAAAAACTTCTCCACAAACTTGAAATTACCAAGCCTGGATAAGAGCAGATCTCTATTCAAATGACAGGCTTCTTTCCTTAACAAATCGCATTCCCTTACATGATTTTTCAATTCCATTTCCATGTTATCTTCGCGATCAATTTGTACATTTTCTACCTCAATAAACTCAGATTCACGGTAAGAGTATCTAATGAGTCTGATCAACTGTGGAATGAAGTTTTATAAGTATCCATTAAAGCTTAAAAGGTTATTGTTTATTTAACTCAACATAAACAAATTCCTGTTGATTTAATCTGCTCTCTTTTGCTCTAAGATTGCTCTCCAACTGTTCACTTCTTCAATGAAATGACTTCTAAGTAGCTTTAACGTAATTTTTACCACAAAATATCCAATTCCACCCATACAAGTCCTTAATTATGCATTAGCACTGGGCAGTATCCTCCGCGCGGAAGCGTGGAGCCTAAACATGTGCTTGTTCGGTTCATATAAGCTCGGTTACAGCCCTAGCTCTACGCGCTATTCGTAATTATTCTGGATTTGAAGATATATACTAAACGTTGAAATAAAAAAAAATTAGAAATGTCAGGTTTAAAGTATATTTGACTTTAAGACAGACTTCAACCTACTTTTATTGAAAAAATAAATGTTAACAAACAAACGTTGAAAGAAATTTGTAAAGATTTTGTGATACGTATATAGTAGATGGTTGAATCGGTAGATTATTATTCATCATATATTTTATAATTTTTAATTACTTGCATCATTAATCTATTCAACTATGTTATTCACACTAGCTATCCGATTTATATAGGTAAATCCCTAACTATTCTATTTATTTTATACTCATCCCAATAAAAAATATGATATTGGCTAAGTAAAACAATCAATCCATTCAGTAAAAATTAGATATTTAAACTCAACTTATCATCTAAGTAAAACAATTAATTAACTCAGTCAAATTAGATAATTAAACTCAGCTTATTGGTCCACAACATTAAAGCATACTATAATTAAAAATATTAGATGAAAACGGATTTAACTAAAAATTTATACTAAATTTTTTTTTCATCATGTATATTAATGTGATCCTCGTCATAACTCACCTATACAACTAATATATTCAGTTTTTTTCGAATATTTCACTAGAATAAATCAAACAATCAAGAAAAATTATGATGGGCAATGACCTCAGCGCGGGAGCGTGGAGTAATTGACCTAAGGGTCGTTTGTTAGGATTTAATAGTGGGTATTAAGTCATATTATATGAGTTAATATCGATTAATATAACGTTTGGTGGCATTGCTCTAATACCGGATCAAATGGATTAAATCTTTACGGTCCAGTATTAAGACTAAATTATAATCCACCCAAGCTAATCTAGGTAAATATCAATAATAACCTCAAATTTACATATTTTCTTTTTAACATATCATTAAATATTATAAATTTTTCTCAAATATCTGAAAATAAAATTTTTTTATACATAAATAAATCACAAATTAAAATCTATATTAATTTACAATTAACATGGAAGCATTCAATTAAATCTACCAAATATGTTTTTAATATGACCTTCAGTCCGACTCCAATCTAATCCATGTTAATCCCATTCTCCCTACCAAACGGCCCCTAGTTTGTGTATATACGATCATCAAATTAACCGCGGGGTCGAGGGGGCACATGCTATTAATTAATCAATAAAGCATTTATGAATTAATTGTTTGACGGGGATGGATAAGATCGATCGTTTGTTCTTTCAAATAGTTTATCGATCTAGCCAATGTTTTCAAAACCGGACCGGACAGTGAACCGGTGAGCCGACTGGTTAGTGGTTTTACTGGTCGAACCGGTCGGACCACTAGTCGAACCGGATGACGTAATAATAATGTAATAAATATATTTAATTTTAAAGTATATGTAATATGCACAAAATTTAAACATTATCTTACAATTGATTAAAAATATAAAAAAATTATAATATTCTAAAATTAAATCATATAATATTTATCTAACTTATATCATAACGGTAATATGGTACTAATTTGTATGCTCATATAAATATAATATGATTATATTTCTTTTTAAAAATTTAAAAGTGTAAGTTAAAAATACAACAAACTAATATATTCATAAATTTTAAAATATGGTTATGTATAAAAGTCTAATATTCAAAGTCAAATTTGCATATTATATCGATTTGACTCTTTATCCTAAAAATAATATTGAAAAGAATATTTTATAGAATAAATTTTAATAAAAAACTATTATTTGAGTATTATTTTTCATTCATAATGTGTGAAATATTTATTTAGGTTAATTATCTAATTTATAAATAAATTTGGTTACAAGTTTCTATAATTTATAAATTTTAATTTGTACTAAAATTTCAAAAAAAATGGTGTAGCTCAAATGGTAAGGAAGTCATGTTTCATCCTAGAGGTTAGGTGTTCAAATCTCACCTTGTACAAGAATTTCTAATTTATTTTTAATATTAAAAAATTCAAAAAAAAAAAAAAAAAAAGGAAAATCAGAACCGGGTTGAACCGGTCCATACCGGTTCGCCGGTTCACCGGTTTTGGACCGGTTCAACCCGGTCCAAACTGGTTTTTGGAGATGCTGGTTTTAAGGGGTAAACCGGACCGGACCGACCTCCGGTTCGCGGTCGAACCGATCGGACCGGCCGGTCCGGTCCGGTTTTAATAACATTGGATCTAGCTAGCTATTTGTCACGTCGGATCCCAGTCATCAGATTAATTTTTACCAAAATTAATTAAAAACGAATTCATGAAAATTCGTCAAATCATATATATATACACAATATATATATAATTAAATAATACACTCTCACGGTCCCACCCTTTTTCTTCTTGCTATATATATTTTATCATTAATCACTCTATGACTCTTGAAATTTATCGATAAACGCTTTTATATAATATGTGTGTATTTGTTTCTTAATGCTTGAAGCCTGAAAATTGTAAGAAACAAAAGAGTACCAGATTTTCATCCTATCTTTGCTTTATCGGAAGCTACATATACTGGCCATCTTTGTAGATTGTATAAAGAGCACTTTTGGTACTGAGCTTTATGGGTCCAACACATCTGGTACAGAGCTTTAACAAATTGTGACACATTTATTGCAACTGTTAAAAATTGGCGTTAAGTGATGACGTGGCAGTTAAGTCTAATTGCAAAGTTGATGTTATTACTTATGTTGACTGATAATTTTACCCCATAATATTTCAGATTACCAAAAAAGTCCCACATCTCCAAATTTAGTGATGATTTTAGTTCACAATGTTGTCAAATTTTAAAATTGACTCGAATAAGACCACGTGCAGACCAATTTGAATATTTTACTTATTTTATTTAAATAACTAATTTGATAAATATTAAATAGTTTTTAATTATATAATTTATTATTTTAATAAATATTAAATATTCTATTATATAAAATTTATATTTAAAAAGAATATATTTTCTTAATTTTGGCGATATTTATGTTAAATTATTATTTAATTTATTACATTATTTATAAATCAAATTGAAATATTCAAATTGGTCTCCACGTGGTCTTATTCGAGTCAATTTTAAAATTTGGCAACAATGTGAACTAAAATCATCACTAAATTTGGAGATGTGAGACTTTTTTGGTAACCTGAAATATTATGGGGTAAAATTATCAATCAACATAAGTAATGACATCAACTTTGCAATTAGACTTAACTGCCACGTCATCACTTAACGCCAATTTTTAACAGTTGCAATAAATGTGTCACAATTTGTTAAAGCTCAGTACCAAATGTGTTACACCCAGAAAGTTCAGTACCAAAAGTAGAAATTGATCTATAGCTCTTTACCAAAATGCAATTCTCTCATTGTATAAATCTAAATCTTGCTTAGAACTTCTTTTTTTTCTTTTTACCCCTACTTAATGCTTCTACTTGATTTTATTTTTCTTTTATCTTTTTTCTATGACATTACTGTATTAACATTTAATACTCTCTGCTCTTGTTTATCTTCAATATTATCGACAATAACGAAAATGCACTAGTGTTGATATATCTTTGGCTTTCCAAATTCTCCAGCTCAAATTTAGAGCTCCTCTCCAGCTCAACTTCTGATCTGCAACTCAAATTCCGATCTCATATTTCGATTCAAATTCCAATATCAAATATAGAGCTCAAAATCTGACCTCGAATCCCGAGCTCAAACTCCGATCTAAATTTCCGATCCCAAATTCCAAGCTCAACTTTCGATTCTCTTTATATATCATGGTTGTAGAGAAAATAATTCATTAGTATATTAAAACTAAATATTATTACTATTTTATCAGACCAAATAAAAGAAACAGCAACTTGTTATTTTCGGTCAATACTCAATCATTTATGGTGCTAATTATTGTAATCATTTAACTTTAGGATAATAGATAAAGGTGATTTTCAGATTTTAACAGGGTATCTAAATTAATTTCTTCTACTTTCTTGCATGTTCTAGCTAGGATGATTCTTCTTAGGACAGAAGGTTTTCTTTATTCATATCCTAAAATTTTCGTTACTCACACGAATCTCCATCCTATTTCAAAATGTTTAAAATTTTCACTAAACTTTAAATTATTAAAATATCAGTTTCGGGTTAGAGGGAACTCATTTTGCCATTATAACAACCTTTAGATTCGTGTAACCGGTTCAGAACTAAGATTTTGGGCTGGAATTTAACCTAGAGGTCGGAATTTGAATTGAAGCTTGGATTTTTGAGGTAGGAATTGACATGGTGATCGACTTACATGCTGGAGCTCGAAATTTGACATTGAGCTCGGAATTTTACCCGAATCTCGAATTTTGCGCTGGACGTCAAAATTTGACCTGGAGATCGAAATTTAGCCTGAAACTCGGATTTTAAGTTGGAGATCGGAATTAACCCTGAAAATCTACCCGAGCACCTTGGTTCTCGGGTCATACTCTGCTCGTGAAAAGCTCGATCGAGCTCGTTCATGTCTCTACCAATCCGAGCTCGAACAATAAATATAGCTCGGTTTAATTTTCGAACCGAGTTCGAACAGTACTTTGTTCAACTCTATGGAGCTCATGAGCATGAAGGCTATGGCGGTTTTGGTATTTAGAATAGGGAAGTTTTCTTCTTTTATCTATGTTCAGACTTTGGTAAACGTGTAAGAACTTTACAAATTGGAAAAGGAATAGATATGTGATCTTACTGCTTTTCGTTTGTTCGATCTAAGTGGTGTAAAATGCAGTGCTGATGTTTGTAAACAGAATTAAAAGATCAATAGTATTGTATTCGGAATGATTGAGTACAAATTACAAGTATCGAGAGTCCTATCCGAGCATTATAGGATGCCGTACAAGCTAGAGGGTGAAATACATATAAACAGCCTATACTATTCTTCCCAAGTAGTTCCGAGCAACAGCCTCGGAGGAAGAGCACCTGGGAAGTTGTGTCGTCGTCATAAACGCTAGGGGTATTTATAGCTGAGATCTGGAGCTAGATGATCCACCCACAGATGTGCATTTCTTGGCCCACAGGCCTGGGCCTGAACTCGACCCAACAGTGATTTTGGACCCTAAGCTTCCTTTGTAGAATCAGCGTAGGATTCTTGAGCTTTGGGCTCGAATTTATGCTCATGAGATCGAGATCTGTGAATTTCGACCTTGCTAGACCGTAGAAATGCTGAATCCAAGATACCCCTCATCAATACTCCCCCACTTCTCGAGCGTAAAGAGGAGCTTAAGCTCGAAGAAGTATAAATTGCTCCGAACGCTGGGGTGAAATGAGCTATTTTTAGGATAAGTTTCGGATGCGCCTCATTAAAAACCTAACTCGGAAAAACCCTTTGGGATAAAAACCGAGTTAGGGAAAAAGAGTGCATAATGGCATCGCCTTGATATTACCTTGGTTGTCTGTGGTTTACATAGGACTTCCAGATCAGGATATTTTTACTGTTACTTATTATGGTGCTTTACTAGATTTTTAGCAGTATCTCTTTATCCCTTTGATCTTAATATGACGGATTGGTGGGATAATATGGAATTGATATCCAAGAAAGGCATATTTTCAAATGTTGGACTTCAGTTCATGATTTCGGAAAGTATAGGGGTCATACGTGCAATTATTGGAAATATAATTCTGAATTCACCCTGAGGGAGTCCTACCGTCGCGGTTACTCGGGGACCGGTTTGCAATTTTCCATTTTGTCCTGTATATATATGTTGGTCGTGGGCCGCTGATCTGCATAAATTCTAAGAAAACCCTAGATCGGAGCGAACCGATCGATAAGAGAATTTTAGCAACTTCTTCAACCAGTTTCCATACATTCAATATGTCCAGCACCGTAGATCTGAAAGGTAAGTCCCAAGTAATGGAAAGTCGAGAGAGTGGTTCTGAGGAGATGCAGACCAAGGATATTCGACCGTCCCTAGTGGGGAATCCGAGCCCCAATTCCGATTCCAACAGAGAGGAAGGAGAATCGGATAACGAATCAGAGGACGGCGGAGATGATAGTTCGAGCGAGGTGACAGTCTCCGACGAGGAAGTCGAAGAGGATGACGACCTTCCTTTAGGGAAGAATGAACAAAAGAAGTATAGCATAGGCGGCAGGGTCGTGGTTACGATCCTTAACTGGGTAGAGCCGTTGACCAGTGCGGGGCTAAATATGACCGAGGATAGGGCAGATGAAACCGTTTGCCGCTACACTGAAGGAGACCGGGAGGAATTGGAGGCAGAATTTGGCAAGTATATTGGCACCGGGTATTCGATCGTCATTCCGACCTCCGAACAACGAGTCACCGATCCTCCTGAAAGGTGTCATGCTTTTTATGCTAAACAATTCCTCAGGCTTTCAAGCTTACTCCCTCTCAAATCCTGCCGAATTCGATCGGACTTATAATAGCCTTTTGCGTCCTGATGAAAGCTAAAGGAAAGAAGGCAGCTTTCCAAAATTTCTGGCGAATTTCCCAAATCAGCTCCTCCACGGCTTCGAACGCCAGTTATGTATACTTTTCTCAGAGACCGAATATATCAATTTTATCGACCAACGTTAGCAGCAATTCAAAAGGCTGGAAACACGAATTCTTTTTTGTTCGTGGCCCAGACTCTCCGCCTTCTGCGGATAATCCCGAGTCTATTCCACACAGATGGCCCGGGGGGGGAAGTCGTGGATCTATGGCAGGCGACGCCTTAGGGGAAATATGAGCCACGAGATCTCAGATGAATTCTTGCAATCCCTTCGAATCGACCTTCATCAGACTCCTTTGATGACTCAAGAGGCGGTTTTACGTTTGGCTGGGCTCAGCTCGTGCTCTTTTCCTGTTCCTGAGATCAATTACGGAAAGGCTCTGATCAGCCCAAATAACAATCCATCCGAGCAACCTGGAAGGGTCGAAGGAGAGGTCAACCCTGCTGTTGCTCCCTCCACTTTAGGTGTGTCAAATTATCATATACATTTCGATTTATCTTTCTATAATCAAAGATTTATCTTTCTATAATCAAAGCTAATTCCCTTGTATTTCACAGCTGGGATCGTTGATAAGTTCCGGACGTCGATAGCTGGTTCGGTCGTCGTTTCCTTTTCGAAGGGTAACCAAGGTCGACCTCGCCATAAAAAATCAAAGGTTTTCCGGAAGGTTGTAAAATCCGCTCCTGGTGTCGATACCACCGTGGTTTCGAACGCTATGGTGACTTTTCCCCAAACTGCTATTGCGGGAACTTCCCAACCTCATGCTGCGATCGAGGGAACTTCCCAATCTCGAGCTTTCGATCTTCGGTCCGTTTTTCGAACCGGTTCTTCTAATCCGAATGAGGCGAGATTTAGCCATTATACCCTAAAAGAGGCCCGAGCTCAGGAGATACTGGAAGCGAGAATGGCTCGTAAAAGAAGTAGCGATGCCCCCGAGTCTTCTAGAAGGGTAAAGCCTTTTGGTCGAGGACCGAGTCCGATCCAATGCCGGGGTGGCCATTCCGAGCCAGACCTGGCTGATTTCATAGAGGACCACCTTCAAGGACCAAGGGCTGCTGGATTTCCGGAGAATGGAACCATCGAGTCCGATTTGGGCCCAGATGGTGCACATGCAGTGGATAAGTCTCTTCGGATATTCATGGCTGGGAGATTCAAGGATGATAACACCGTACTGTTTCTTAAAAATGACTTTGAGATCGCGGGTGATTACGCCTATGCTCTACAAAAGGTATATGAGTTTTCAAATATACTAATTTTTCCTCAAAATCTTTGCTTCGTCAATAATATTTATTTTCTTCTTTAGGCCGGAGATTTATTCAGTCATCAGGCTTACCGACTGGCCACATTAAACGAAGAATCTCAGATGGCCCAGAATGCCCTTCACGATATCCTGAGGGAAGAGGCTACTAAGGCTGATCGGTTGAAGGATATCACGACTAAGTTAGCTGAGGTCGAGAAAGAGCTCGAGGAAGCTAAGAAAGAACTTGACGGGAAAAGAGCCCTCGAGGACGAAGTAGAAAAATTAAAACTGGATCTCGGGCAAGCTAAGGCACTCGCTGATCAATCTTACGATCGGGGACGATCCGAGGCAAAACTTCCAGCCATAAGGGAATTCTTAGAGTCCCCTTTCCTTGATGCTCTTGTCCGATTACGATCAGGGGAAATCATCCAATCCTTCTACTATAAAGGAGTTCAACAGCTTATTTCGGCTGGACAAATTCGTGGTGCCCTTGGAAATTATGCTAAGTTCATGAGTCCCTATAAGAACGTCCACGGAAATGATTATAAGGCCTCCTCTCTTCTTCCGAAAATTCCGAACCTTCAAAACCACGAGTTCTTTCCCTTCCTTGATGAATTTGGAGTGCCGATGCCAAACCCTGACGTGCTCGAAGCACAATCTGAGGATGAAGATGAGGATATCGAAGGGGATTCCAGTAATCAGGGAGAGCAAGGCGTTCCGTCTTCCGAGCCAAGTAAATCTGCAGCTGATGACCAAAGTAATGATGAAGAAGAAAGTAGCTCGTGTAGTGATAATTCTGATAGCTCGGAGGGCGATTCTGGTGAAGGGAAAGAGTAAGAGAGATCGGATAACGGTTCTGGCGTGAAGGAATCTAGCCATTAATAATTATCATGTAATAGGGTTTACATAGCGAACTATTGTAATTGCAAATTTGTTTTTATAGTCTCATGCCTTTCTTATTTGGTGGATGCATGAATTTACACTTTTCCCTTCGTGCCATGTTTAATTTACCGCCAGTTTGACCATTTTGTTGAACTTTATAACGTCATTCTTGCATACTTGGTCGCGTCATCGAATCTTTCTTGGGAGTGGTGATTTATCAATTATTGTGACTCGTATGATGCCGCGTCTCTTATAAATACTAAGACCATTTTACCTTGGCTTTACGGTAACATCATACGCAGTGATCAGAGCTTCAGGAAATTATTACGGTCGAATAATTATCCGAAAGCCAAGAGATGAATGAAAATTCGAACGTTTCTATAATTTCTTCCGTGCCTTTCACCAAACCCAATGACGGTAGAAATATAAAGAAAAGGAGACAAGCTCCGGTTAAGTCCATTACTTCCGACGAGCTGATCTTCCATGAAGGAGATAAATCTTCGATTGTCGCCCTTTCTTCATGCTTGAAAACCAAAGGCTCAAACAAGAAAATTAAAAAGGTTTCTTTTGGGGAGGATGTATCTGTGCGCACATCCTTTCCTGTTCGGTCCGCGCCCTCGAAGGTTGCTGAGTCTTTCAATTTATTGTTTCCTTCTGGCGTTTTCCCCATTAAGAGGGGCATAATTCATTTTGACAAGGTGTCACACGAGAAATCCGATCTGACCCTTCTTCGGGCCAATATCTCTATCTCCGAGGCAATTCTATCAAAAGGAGAATATTCTTTGTTCTTGTTCCAGTCTGGGTCGAATTTCCTTGCCCAGGTAATTCTTACTAACCTCCTTATCCTGGCCTTCTACTTTTCTTATTTTAGCCTTGACACATTTTCTTACAAGTTCAGGCCAGCGAAGACTTTTCTAGGCTTCACGCGTTGGCAAAGCGTGAGATCGAACAACGAGCTACCATTACTCTCGAGCTAGCCAGGGAGAAGATTGAGTTGGATCGCGCGCTGGAAGCTAATAGATTTTTTAAGGAGAAACTGTCTCAGGAGAAAGAGAATAGTGCCCAAACTCGGGGTGGAGGGCTCTTGGAGAAGTTGAGCTCAGAATTGGAGAGACTCAGAGATATCTACGAACGTGAGAAGAAAGATTCCGAGCTTCATGAGAGGGAAGCTTATATCCGCGGATATGCTGATCGCAGTGCTGAAGTTCGAAAAATCCTTTCCGAGAATAATTTCGTTTAGTTGTACTAAGATTTTCCTTCGTTGTAACATAAGCTTGCTAAGATTTTTCTTTTGTTGTAACACAACCTTGTTGTAACGGTAATATTGTCGAAATGTTTTAGGAAATTCTACCTTTTTTTTTTTTTTTTAAGCATAGATTGGATATTTTCCTTGTTTTGTTGCGATTGGATTTTCCTTTGAATTCTTACTGTTGTGTCCCATCTTCTTTTAGCCAAACAGTCCCTGATTTCTTGGGAAGTGGAACGGTCGGAACGTTTAATGCTTGTATCGTGGCCGTTCATTTCACGAGATCTACACCGTTGATGCGAAATTCCCCTCCTTATATATAGTGCCAAAATTACCTTCATATTTTACTTGTCTGTAAATGTTTCGTTCGGTCGACATGGTTGTGTTTTTACTCCCATCGACCAACTCCACGTTCCCCTTGATGTCAGCGATTAAAACGTTCGAGATTCGAATTCGAACTTTCTTTCTCGATCTTCTCGGCGTGCCTGTATGGGAAGCAAATTCGACTAGGGTATCGACAGGCGAAAAGGATTGCGACTAGGGTACCGGCAGGCGACCTGCTTCTTTGGAGTCATCTCTTCTGTGAGGGGTTAGAATTCCTGTATTCTGTCGCTTCATCCGGTCGGTTAGTGAGTTAATTTTTAGAGGAGTTCTTTAAATCTTCGAGCATCAACTTCTTCGAGGTGCTTCTCGGGGAATGATGTCTTCGAGATTGCTATTAAGTACTCTAACTGGATATGCTTCCTCCTTTCCTTGACCGGATAATATTCTTAGAGAGCCAGCGGGGGTCCGGTAGCAAGAATGCTGGAAATTTGCCTCCTTGCCGCTGGTTTTTGTTTTTAAGCTCGTGGTCATCATTATTCACGAACGAAGATCTTGGATCTGCTACGATTGCGGGATGCAAGCTCCGACCTTTCTCCTCTGTTTTCCCCCATTTGGTTCGAAAACCTCTAGCTCTTTTGCAGCATTTATAGTAGGATAGGAACACATATAACTTTCTTTTTGAATTCCGATCTTCTCGTTGTATTTTGATCTCTGTATTTCGAGGAATCATTTGTATTTGTTCGAATAGCTTATAGATGAAATAATTTTTTCCTCTGTATTTTCATTTCGAAAATCTTAATGGAAATTAATTTTATCCTGTCACCTATTGATTCACGATCTTGTAACTTCACAAAACAACTTCAAATAATTTAACCTTTATTGTACATAGAACTCTTGGGGATTCTCCAAGTTCGAAGAAATATTAACCTTAGCTCGAATAATACTCTTGATCTTTCATTCAATAATTGCGTAGAAGGGATATGATAGAATTTCGATCGATCTTAATTATACTTTTAGACTTAAGGGGCATAGCAACGGCTTTCACCCTTAGTCGTCTTCGAGGGTCGTAGCAACAGCTTTCACCAATTTAATAATTTCGATCTAAGGGGCGTAGCAACGGCTTTCACCCTTAGTCGTTTCAGAGCATTTTTAGCCCGAGGGTCGTAGCAACAACTTTCACCCATTCAATAATTTCGATCTAAGGGGCGTAGCAACGGCTTTCACCCTTAGTCATTTCAAAGCATTTTTAGCCCGAGGGTCGTAGCAACAGCTTTCACCCATTCAATAATTTCGATCTAAGGGGCGTAGCAACGGCTTTCACCCTTAGTCGTTTCAGAGCATTTTTAGCCCGAGGGTCGTAGCAACAGCTTTCACCCATTCAATAATTTCGATCTAAGGGGCGTAGCAACGGCTTTCACCCTTAGTCGTTTCAGAGCATTTTTAGCCCGAGGGTCATAGCAACAGCTTTCACCCATTCAATAATTTCGATCTAAGGGGCGTAGTAACGGCTTTCACCCTTAGTCGTTTCAGAGCATTTTTAGCCCGAGGGTCGTAGCAACAGCTTTCACCCATTCAATAATTTCGATCTAAGGGGCGTAGCAACGGCTTTCACCCTTAGTCGTTTCAGAGCATTTTTAGCCCGAGGGTCGTAGCAACAACTTTCACCCATTTAATAGTTGATGGAGATAAATAGAGATTGATAATAGATAAATAGAGATTGAGAATATCAGAACGTGATCAATAAATAAGAATTCTGGCGAAATGAACTTTCATTGAATAAATAACTCAGTCGAAATAAACTTTCATTGGCACGATCCCTTCGACTGTCTGCGTGATCAACTTCCATTTCCCTTAGAGATCGATTTACCTCTGGATCATAAAATTCGATCCTGGGAGAAGGTATGAGGTTCTCGACTGGAATAACAGCTTCCGACCCATAAACCAGACTGAATGGAGTTTCTCCTGTTGCAGCTTTAACAGTAGTTCTATTGGCCCATAAAACTCCTGGCAGTTCGTCGAGCCATTTTCCCTTTGCCTCAGATAGACGTTTTTCCAGAGATCGAACGATCTCTCTGTTCACAACTTCAGTTTGTCCATTAGCTTGAGGATGCCCTACTGATGCGAAATTCTGCTGTATTCCAAACCTTTCGCACCATTCTGTGATTCTTCTCCCGGCGAACTGCGTTCCGTTATCAGATATTAAGATCCTAGGAATCCCGAACCTGCAGACAATATTTTTCCATAAGAAATTAATAACTTGGAACTGAGTGATCTTTGTCAGAGCAACGCACTCGACCCATTTGCTGAAATATTCTACTGCAACCAATACATAATTTTTCCGAGCTCTTGCTGTTGGAAACGGCCCAACAATATCAATACCCCATTTATCAAAAGGCCAACAGATCGGAATAGAGTGCATATGTTCAGCCGGTTGATGAATCAAATTCGAATGAATTTGACAATGGTGGCATTTCTTCACATAATCAACAGAATCGGAGAAAAGAGTAGGCCAATAGTATCCTGACCTCGAGCATTTAAGAGCTAATGCCCGAGCACCGCAATGACTTCCTGCCTCTCCCTCGTGAACTTCCTTTAAAATAGCATTATAGTGCACTTCGGAGATACATTTTAATAAAATTCCAGAAGAGGATCTTTTATAGAGTTGATTATCAATTAGAGTGAACGATGGCGCTCGGTATTTGATCCTTCGAGCTTCGTTTGAGTTTTCTGGAAGCTTTCCTTCTTTGAGATAGGCAATAAGAGGGTCGATCCAAGAGATCTTTGGCTCATCGATTTCCATGATGTCGACTGAGGGAGTCACATCCAACTCGATAGCAGACGTATTCGATAATAGCCATGTGATTATCCTTTCATTCTTCCCATCGGCAAGTCCTGTGAACATCGATAATAGATCTGCCCATAGATTTTCCTCCCTCGGTTTGAATATCAAACTTGTCGAATTCAGAGATCAACTTTTTTGTCTTGTTCAAATATTTGATTATATTGAACTCCCTGGCCTCGTAAGTGCCTTTCACCTGTCTATTAACGAGTTCAGAATCTGTTAACACAACAATTGATTTTACCTTTGCCTTTATGGCCATTTCTAACCCAGCGATCAGGGCTTCATATTCCGCTTCGTTGTTTGTAACGACGAAGTCCAAAGTGATAGCATAACTCAAGTCTTCACCATTGGGTCCTTGAAAATGGATTCCTGCTCCACCTCCTTCCCTGGTCGAGGAGCCATCCACGTGCATCAGCCAGATTCGATCTTCGGCTTTTTCGACCATACTTACCTCGGAGATTGCTCCTTCTTCCACATTCGATAGGCCTGTTGACTCGACTACGAAGTCAGCTAATACCTGGGCCTTTATAGCGACCCGTGGTTGATATTCAATCTCGAACTGACCCAGCTCGACCGCCCACTTTATCAATCTGCCTGATGCTTCTGGCTTTGATAGGACCTGTCTCAGAGGTTGATTCGTTAAAACGATGATCTTGTATGTCTGAAAATAAGGCCTTAACCTTCATGCAGCTACCACCAAGGCAAGCGCGAATTTTTCAATCTCCATGTAATTTTTCTCAGCACCCTGCAATAACTTGCTCAAATAGTAAACTGGTTTATGCTCAGACTTATCAAGCTTTACCATAACCGAGCTAATAGCCTCTTCCGACACGGCTATGTATAAATATAGAGGTTCTCCATCGAATGGCTTGGCTAACATTGGTGGTGAGGTTAAGTATGCTTTCAGGTCTTCGAAAGCTTTGTCACATTCTGCATTCCACTCAAAGTTCTTAGATTTACGCAATAGTTTGAAGAATGGTAAACTCTTGTCAGCATATCGTGAGATGAATCTATTCAACGAAATAATATTCCCAATCAAGCTCTGGACATCTGAGAGCTTTCTTGGTGGTTGTAGATCGATAATTGCTCGAATTTTTTCGGGGTTGGCTTCGATTCCTCTTTCGTGGACGAGATATCCGAGGAACTTTCCCGATCGCACACCAAAAGTGCACTTGGCAGGATTCAACTTCATTCCATATTTCCTTAAAATTCCAAAACATCGATCAAGATGGTTGATGTGGTCCTCCTCCGTCATATTTTTTACGAGCATGTCGTCTACATAAACTTCCATGATTTCCCCTATCAAATCTTTAAACATCATATTGACTAATCTTTGATAGGTTGCGCCCGCATTCCTCAAGCCAAAAGGCATGACAATGAAGCAGTAGACTCCTCGCTCGGTGATGAACGTTGTTTTATCCTGGTCTCTTTTGTTCATAAAAATCTGATAAAATTCTTGGAAAACATCCATCATACTAAAAAATACAAACCCTGCGGTGGAATCTACAAGCATATCGATCCGAGGTAAAGATAAGGATCTCTTGGGCACAACTTGTTTAGGTCTGTAAAGTCGTTACACATTCTCCATTTGTTTTCTATCTTTTCGCCCTTAGAGACTAGTACCACATTACACAACCACTCTGTGAACTTTATTTCCCTGATCTGGCCCGCTGCTAACAATCTATCGACCTCTGCATTGATTATTTTGTCTTTTTCGCGGCCATGATTGCGCTTCTTTTGCCTTACAGGTTTTGCCTTTGGATCGATGTTCAATGAATGTGTTATCACCCGTGGGTCGATTCCAACTATATCATCTGAACTCCAGGCAAAAACGTCCACATTTCCCTGTAAAGATTCAACGAGCATGATTTCCATGCCCTCGCTTAACTCCGTTCCGATTTTGGTGAATTTCTCAGGGGATCCCGGAACTAAAGTTACTTTTTTGTGGCCGGGTGCTTACACACTCATGTCAACATTTTTACCTTTCTTTCCTTGTAATTTCTCATAGTCGGGAATTGGTGATTTTACGCCAGACTCCAATTCCGCTATTTTCCTCTTAATCAGGAGCTCGGGCTCCATTTTCTTTTTAATACTTAAAGAGGAATTATAACATTCCCAGGCCATGTATTGGTCGTTCCTCATTTCTCCTACCCCTCCCTCGGTCGGGAACTTTATCTTTTGGTGATAGGTAGATACAACTGCTTTGAAGATATTTAGAGCTGGTCTTCCTAATATGGCATTGTAGGCGAACGACGTATCTACCACTAGGAATTTGATCATCCTTGTTACATTCTTTGGCTTGCTTCCTAGAGTCGTGCTCAAGAGAATGGTCCCAAGCGGGACGATCTCCGATCCCCCAAAACTAACCAAAGGAGTGGTTACTCGATCCAGATGCGGGTGACAAAGATTCATCCTTGTGAGAGCTTCCGAAGAGATAATGTTTGCCGAGCATCCATTATCGACCAGCACTCTCTTGACCTCAAAATTAGCAATCTTCAATGTCAATACCATGGAGAAATCTGGATCATCTTCATTGGTATCCCAATTAACATCCGAAGGTTAATCGGCCTCACTGAAACTTATAACTTGATTTTCCATGGAGGGAAACTCCAAGGATAGAATTTTCCTCTTTGTAGAGACCCCAGCCCTTATCGATCTCAACGTTCTTTTTCTAGCATTTCTGCTATCTCCTCCCGCTGGTCCGCTAGCAATCATGTTTATCACTCCGTTTGACCGCTCTTCCGTCTGATTTCGAACCTGCTTCTGTTGAGTATTAAATTTTCGCGGGCTCCAGGACCTATAATGATTGTTATAGTTACCTCCTTTGACAAATTCTTTGAGTTTTCCTTGTGCAATTAGTTTTTCTATCTCGACTTTCAGTTGGTAACAGTTTTCGGTGCTGTGCCCCCGAGCCCGGTGGTATCGACAGTATTGGTCATAACCCAATGCACCTGGCCTAGCCTGAGTGATCCTTTGAGCCTCGGGAATCAAATTTCCTTCTTCTAACACAATTAACACCTCTTTCTTTGAACTGTTAAGTTCGGTAAACTGAATTTTTCCCTGTCTTGGAGGTCGAGCTCGTTCATAGGGAGGTCCATAGGAATTCGACCCTTGGGTTGGCAAATGTGGCTTATAAGTGTTGATTCGTTGCCAAACAGACCCTCTGGTCGATCCTCCGTAATCACCAGGTTTTGGGATAGGAGCCCGATCTTGTTTCTTGTTAAGAGGAAGTTTCACAGTGTGCGAGCTTTTTAACTTATTCATCTCTTCCTGAATCCTGTATTTCTCAGCGATCCCCATAATTTGCTCGAAGGATTTCGGTTGTTTTCTGCACAAGGCGTTTCCGAACTGAGTGCTCCTTGTCAGCTCGAACATTAATGAGGACAGATATTCGATATGCGGAGTGTCAACTTTGAGAAGTTCGATACTGAATCTCGCTAACCATTGTCTCAACGTTTCTCCTTCCAATTGTTTTACGGTCCCCAAATGATTTGCCGGTAACCTCGGTTTCCTTTGACTAGTAAATTGGTGTTTTAGTTTGTCACAAAATTCCTCGAAGGAAAATATGGAGTTAGGCGACAACTTTCCGAACCAGTCGAGGGCAATTCCCTCGAAGGTAGTAACCATGATCTTGCAACAAAAGTCCTCAGAATGTCCGTATAAGTTCATCACATTAATAAAGCTGTTGATGTGTTCCCCGGGGTCGGTAGTCCCGTTATACCGTGGTAGCCTGGTCGGTACTGTTTCCGCGTTACGAGCTTCGCGTATTTCTTGACAAAACGGCGAACAACGCATGATACTATTCGAAACCTCCCTATCTCGTAGATTCTCTCTACTTGGAATATTTCCCACTCGCCTGTTAGCATTATTGCCGTGAGGAATTTCTATCAGCGTATCTTCCTTCTCCAACTCCTTAGCTACTCTCTCTTGCACTATCCTTTCCAGTTCGGAATCAGTAATTCTTTTGTAGGTCGATTTTTTGCCTCTGACAGCACCAGAAGGGTGGCTTTCCCTTACTATTGAATCTTCCACATCATGTACTGATTTTGGCGGAATTTCTGATCGAGCGTTGATTTTCGATGGCACACCCCGAGGAGGGTTTGTTGCTGGCGCGTGTGATATAGACCGCAGTACACTATTCTCCCTCTGGATGTTCGAAGATGGTATTTCAGGTCTCCCATGAACTGCTGGTTGATCTACAGGCGATTGATCAGCCCTACCACCGTTCAGAAAATCCCTACACATCGTGCCTATGATGGACCTTAGATCACCAATGGTCGTGTGAATTGGAACATTATCCTGCGGAACAACTGGTGGAACCTCTGGTTGTTGAGCCGCACACGACAGATTATCGGGCTCATTGTTGACCGAATTCTGTGCTCCTGCTGCATGGGAAGGTTCTCCTCTGATATACGTATTTCTCCTCTTAGTAGGCATATTTCGATCTAATACTCGAATAAGGCCCCACGGTGGGCGCCAATTGATCTTACTGCTTTTCGTTTGTTCGATCTAAGTGGTGTAAAATGTCGTGCTGATGTTTGTAAATAGAATTAAAAGATCAATAGTATTTTATTCGGAATGATTGAGTACAAATTACAAGTATCGAGAGTCCTATCCGAGCATTATAGGATGCCGTACAAGCTAGAGGGTGAAATACATATAAACAGCCTATACTATTCTTCCCAAGTAGTTCCGAGCAACAGCCTCGGAGGAAGAGCACCTGGGAAGTTGTGTCGTCGTCATAAACGCTAGGGGTATTTATAGCTGAGATCTGGAGCTAGGTGATCCACCCACAGATGTGCATTTCTCGGCCCACAGGCCTGGGCCTGAACTCGGCCCAACAGTGATTTTGGACCCTAAGCTTCCTTTGTAGAATCAGCGTAGGATTCTTGAGCTTTGGGCTCGAATTTATGCTCATGAGATCGAGATCTGTGAATTTCGACCTTGCTAGACCGTAGAAATGCTGAATCCAAGATACCCCTCATCAATATGCAATAATAAAGTAGAATTGAACGATAGTCAAAAAATTATTTTTTTATTTTGAAAATTTGCACAAAGTGATGTCATATGCTTATGTAGTTTTTTTTAGTATCCAAATATAGCTAGGCTTTTTGCTTGTTGATTGTAGCAATAGTTGTATACAGTAATAAATTATAAAGTAAAAGTAGATTAATATTTTTGTATGAGGGCCCATTTCCAGAATATTGTGGCATGCTCTACATGTATATATCGAACTTATGTTGTTGCTAATTAATGCTCGATATATTAATACTTGCACTTGGTATCAGTAGATCAAGGCTGGATTGATCGGAAGCCTAGGTTGTATACATATAGCTACTTGCTATTCATCAGTTGTTTGCCGAATCATCTCTTTAATACTGTGTATCAATATTTATATTTTTAATCTATGGAAGAAATACATCGAATGTATATTTATTTTTAATCGATGAAAGGAGAAATGAGGTGTAATTCATCTCGAATTCAAGAAATACATAAAACATTAGAGCGAAATTGCATAGCATCTATTAGCTATGTAAAACAATTAATACATTCAGTAAAAAATTGGATATTTAAACTCAACTTGTCATATAAGTAAAAAAATCAATTAGTTCAGTTAAAATTAGATAAGTAAGCTCAAATCATTTAAGTAAAATAATTAATTAACTCAGTAAAAATTAGATAATTAAACTCAGCTTATTGGTCCTCAAAATTGAAGCATATTATAATTAAAAATATTAAATAAAAACGGATAATACTAAAATTTTCCCATCATTTGTATGTATGTGATCCTCATCATAACTCATCTATACAACTAAGATATTCAAATTTTTTCGAATAGTTAACTAGAATAAATCAAACAATCAACAAAAATTATGCGCTTAATCTATTCTATTAAACTGGGCAATGACCTCCGCGCGGGAGCGTGGAGCAATTGACCTAGTATATATATATATACTAGGCTAATGCTCCGCGCAAATGCGCGGAGTGTTTGCCCAGTGAAATTGTTTTTCTTTAATTGCTATCTTAGATAGAATGTTCATAAAAAAATTATATTTAGTTGCCCATGTATACCAGAGCGATTAATTATTCCTTTTAAATTTGTTCTGATTTTACATGAGCCTTTTATATTCTAGGTAAACATGACGCAACTTGTTATATAAATACTTGACGCCAAATAAATTGTTCCACTTCACCCCACCTGCACAAAGAGATAGTGGTGCAATTTTTTTTCCAGTGAGGTGAAAAATACAAGATACTATGTACTTAATTTTTTATGATAAAAGATGAGAGATTGGAAAAGGTTAAGTGGAGATCAAATATTTTTGAACTGTCTGAAAGCCAAAACAATCTTAAAAACTCAAGTCATGGGAAGTCTATCAAGGTTAAAGGGCCATAGCCCATGAACATCAACAAACTTGATGCAATCGATCATATTTATTTCTTATGAACATTCAAGCATTAGACTGCCGAATACATATTTAACATCAGAGATTCATACGATTATATGTTTTACAAAATATACACTATTAAATTAGAATACAACCAACATTAAACGTAACATAATAGACTAACTTACAAAATATAGATATAGACTAATGCTCAGTAAAATGCACGCTTCCTCTTAACACTGTTGCATGCGGAGGGTCCAAAGATACCGAGGTCTTGCAGTGGGCGGGGACACTGGCCTCATTTTCAAGAGTATCTGTAAAAAATTGTAGGAATGAAATGAGAAAACACAAGTGCTAAAAGCTAAACCTTAAAGAACAGTCTTTTTGCAATAAAAGTATTTTAAGAAGATTTTGTCAACCGTGAGACCGACTGCTGCTGGAGTATTAAAATGTGTTTTTTTGGAGTATTTTTCTTCTACCACATAATTAATGGCAATGTGTTGTGTTTGTTGGATACCTTTGATATTCCATCTTTTTTTTTTTTAGTCTTCATGGGATATGTCTGATTTCCATATCTTGGTTGAGTCTGTCCACATCTATCGTTTGATCCTGAACCAGTGAAAATATTGAAGCTAAGATTGACAACAATCTTACAAAAAAACATTTTATAAGTTTAGGAATTATGACATTTAAATGAAATAGCTCAATCAGAACCTTACTAAAAATTGTAACGAACTAATTTTAGAAATAATGAAACACAACTGAGTAGCTTAGAGTGTATATTTTGTTCACCGTAGTATATATAGATCGACTCGAAGATAATATAAATCCTAGGTTCAGAAAGAACCACCTAAGTGATAAATACTTGTGCCTCTACTGCAACATAAACATAGAAAACTTAACCAAATATAGTCACCAAGTTTGTCTACCACAAAACTGAAAATATATAGAAGTCGACTAAAGTTAAAGCATTACATACTTACAATCTTAAAATCAAAAGCATACCCTGCAAGTAGGTAGAATCAATAAATCTATGAATAGATTCGAAAACACTATACAATAGCTAAGAAAACATATGTACTCCGGTTACACAGAACTTCTGGTAAGTTTAACTGCTCAAACAACTTACATACTTTCTTAATTGGTATAATTTATTGGGTTGAACTTTTTCAAAATAATATTATCTAATATTGAAAAAGAAACTGGGTAGAAATTACCTTTTCTTCTATAAAAAAAAGTTGCTAATAGCTTTTTACTCCGCTAGAAGCAAGGCGAGGCTGTGCTTTTTCAGAAACCACTCCACAGTTTTCATTTCGGAACTACACATTTCACGTACACATTCTTTAAAAGTCATCCTACATGTAAAGAACAAAGTTGATATAATGTGATATATATTATAATGGATGAAGCACAATAAATTGCAAATTAGAAAACATGCCATAAATACAGTAAACCAAATAAAATACAAAACAATATAGATGACCTTCGGCAAGTCGAAAAATTTCAGTATAAACAACATTCCTTGTAGTTCCCTGTGCCCGTGTTTTTTCGGATGTGGGCTGAATCAGTACTTTTACAGCTATAGAAGTTCGAGCTCGCGAGAGTGCTACATATAGTTGTCCATGTGAAAACACTGGCTCAGGAAGGAAAATCCCCACAAAATCTAAGGTCTGCCCTTGAGCCTTATTTACAGTCATCACAAAGCATGGTCTGACGGGAAACTGGGTCCGTCTGAAGGGAACCGGACATTTCAGTTTGTCCGAAGATTCGAGGGGTATGCGCGGTATGAAAACGTGATTTCCTTTGAAGTCTCCTACTGCAATTTCAGCTCCAATAAAGTTATCTTCCAATTCTCGACATATCAAACGAGTTCCATTACATAAGCCTTCAATGGGGTTCAGATTTCTTAATAACATAATAGGGCAGTTTATATTCAATTTCAAGACATGTGGAGGTAATCCACTGACAGAGACAGTGTTCAAATAATCTTCATATTCCCCTTGTTGCACTGAATCTACTGTTTTATTGTAGCTAACATATTCCCTTGTTGCACCTGGGAATCTATCTATGAGAATGTCATTTATTTCTTCGACACAGTCATTTTTGGGAGTGAGAATCGCCCTGTTCATTAATAAATATGGATCTTCAAGAAAGTCATTTAAGCAAGGGAAGACATTTTCTATTAACCGATCGAGAGATGTATCTGCATCAACAAAAGGTATGAGCATACTTTCAGGAATAACAATATTATCATCAAACAAAATTGGCTCTTCTCCATTCCCAATACGCATAAGATAAGAAACGAAGGATGGGTCTTCTCTTGCCCTCATGTTGTTGTGTAATCTTAGTTTGATAACATTTGGCCAAGTTCGGGAGCTAACAATACTGGCAGCTATCATTGCATCTTGTGAGCCACGAACAACAATGGGTAAAGTTTGTCTGAAGTCCCCACCAAATAAGATAACTTTACCACCAAAAGCTGAAGAGTTGCCACATAAATATTGCAAAAGCTTATCAGTGCTTCTATAGAATGACGATTTGCCATTGAAGCTTCGTCCCAGACAATTAACTTAGCATCAACAATCATCTTTGCTAGACAAGATTGTTTACTGATGCTGCCACTTGAATTATCATCATGATGAAGCGGTAGTTTAAATCTAGAGTGAGCAGTTCTACCACCTGGTAACAACGAAGCTGCCACGCCAGACGTAGCTACAGCGAGAGCAATATTTCCCCTTAAGCGTACTTGCGCCAGAAGTGCTCGATATAAAAATGTTTTCCAGTGCCACCGGGGCCATCGACAAAAAACACCCCCCCCCCCTTCATTATTCAAAACTTTAGACATCACCATGTCAAATACAACACGCTGGTCAAAATTAAGCAGTCCTTCAGCCATACGGTCTTCATTTGATACTTGCAAATTTTGTTCATTTTCATAATCTTTACTCATTTTATCTCGCACAGAAGAATACGGAATAGAAAATGTCAAAGAGTATTCTGAAATTGATTTATCCATTGATAGTAAGAATGTATCGATTGTTGTGATAGTCCGATGTAAGATCTCGTGGCTTGATAATATGCCATGACGAGAAAAATCTTCACACATGGACACATAATATTTATTCCATAGTTCTTGAGGACTTGCAGCAACTCCGTACACCAACAACATGGCAAAAAGTCTTCGTAAACTTCCTGGCATTTGATATAACACAGCCTCACCAAGGCAATTGTCAGCATAATCATCTGACTTCAACAAACCTTTAAACACCGCTGGTTCTCTAAACGTTCCAACACGATCATGGCCTATGCTTTTTAAGTGGTCAAACGACGTAGGACATTTTACGTGCATCAAGAGTAACCTTTCAAAATAACGTTCTCCATCAAACGGGCTTACTGTTGCAAGGCGACCAACAACGACTTGTTTTTGTCGAAGTTTCCATTTTTTAATGGTTTTTTCACCACCCATTGGGCATCTCAAAGAAGCGAACAGATGACTGAGCAATATGGCATAGTTTGTCTTCTTGTCACTCAGCAGTTCATACACATGAACAGCCCAGTTCACCTTTAACCCATAGTAGATACAAATCATAGTACAGTATCTTTTCCTAGGCAAACCATCCAATGAACTATTGCTGCAATCCAGCACTTTTGCAATGATGTCAGCAAACCTCTGATACTCATCTTTTAGTTGAGTCTTCATCAGAGCTCCTGTCATCTCTTCCCCTTCCTTAGCACAAATCAGCCAAAATTCTTCCTCTTTCGCAGACCCCAGGTCTGTTACATTTCCTCCCTCATTTTTCAACCCATATACTTCACTTAACACGGCAGCAGAAATACAAATCTTCTTGCTCCCAATGGTGGCAGTCATAGTAGTCTTATCCTTGTTGAACACTCTAGTTTTGTAGAAATGATCAACATCTTCCAGATAAACACGATCTTCGTGAGCTTCTAAGACGGGTACCAGTGATGCTTCTTCAATTTTCTCCATAATTTCTCTCATCAAATCAGTACCGGTTCTGAAGAATTTGTCGTAGTTCAGGTATCTTCCTTCAGCAATTACCATTTTCGTGAGTTGAGTGATGTGAGTCTGTAAACAATTTGAGCTAGAGAGCAGATAGCTTTAGAGAGGTAGAGAAATTTAGGAATTTTGTGTGCGTAAGACGACTGATCTGTTCAGATCGGATTTTATAGGTTTCCTTTTGTTTTGGTTATCGTGATTAATCTGAACCGTTAGATTGATCTGACAGGTTTTAAATCGTGAGGGTGAGAATTGCGGATTTCAAAATTATTATTTTAATGTCAGACGGGCGGGAAACTCAATCGTTACCTATCTGTTACTTATAAAAGCGTGTTTCTAAAGATGCGATTTATAACCATGCTTATATAAAGTATCAGATGAGTAGAGTTTAACTTATTTGACAGACGAGTGATCTGATATCTGTTATTACTAGAGAAAGCTAATAGCTAGTAATCTTCCTCTGCTGTTTGTCAATCCAGCAAGATAATTTAATCTTCAATCTTCAATACTTTGATCTTCTGTTGAAAACATAACTTCAACTAACTGTCATTAACAAATATCATCTTTTAATTAGAAGTACCGCTAGTCTTACACGTTCCCCCTGACTTTAAGAATTCATAAGTTAACTAGTCTGTTGAGAGTTAATCCTTGAAGATAATAATGGATGACTGTGTTGATGAACTTTAGTCTTCTGATAAGTTCCCCCTCAGCTTATGCATCCAAATTAAGTTGTCCTAGCTCAGCTCTTAGAGTTGAAAACCTTACTTCACTTAAAGGTTTAGTGAAAATATCAGCAATCTGATTGTCTGTATGAACATACTCAATCATAACATTGCCTTTTTCCACATGATCTCTAATGAAGTGATGCTTAATCTCAATATATTTAGTCCTTGAATGGCTTGTAGTATTCTGAGTAAGTGAGATTGCACTTGTATTGTCACAGTAGATTGGAATTCCACTGATCTTGATGTTGTAATCTTCTAGTTGATGTTTCAACCAAAGTATCTGTGCACAGCAAGCTCCAGCAGCTATATATTCTGCTTCAGCAGTAGATATGGACACTGAAGTTTGTTTCTTACTCATCCATGAGATCAGACGACTGCCTAAGAACTGACAAGCACCTGTTGTGCTCTTCCTGTCAATCTTGCAGCCAGCAATGTCTGAATCTGAATATCCAATAACCTCAAATCCAGATTCCCTAGGATACCACAATCCCAAATCTTGAGTGCCTTTAATATATTTCAGTATTCTCTTGGCAGCTAAGAGATGAGATTCCTTGGGATTTGATTGAAATCTTGCACAAACCCCAACAGAGTACATGATATCAGGTCTGCTTGCTGTTAAGTATAACAGTGACCCAATAATGCCTCTGTATTTGGTTATGTCCACTGATTTGCCATCTTCATCTTTATCCAAACGAAGACTAGTAGACATAGGAACAGTAGCAGTAGAGCTAGTTTCCATACCAAATTTCTTAAACAGATACTTTGTGCATTTTGCTTGGTTGATGAATATCCCATCAGGCAACTGTCTAATTTGCAAACCAAGAAAATAATTAAGTTCACCCATCATGCTCATTTCAAACTTATTCTGCATCAGCTTGGAGAACTTGTCACACATCTGTTGGTTAGTTGAACCAAAAATAATATCGTCTACATATATTTGCACTAATAATATATGATTTTCCCATTCAATTGTGAACAAGGTTTTATCTACCTTACCTTTACGAAATCCTTTAATTAAAAGAAAATCAGATAGGGTATCATACGATGCTCTTGGAGCCTGTTTCAGTCCATAGAGGGCTTTCTTCAGACGATATACCTTGTCTTCTTGTTGATAGACTTCAAATCCAGGTGGTTGTTCAACATACACTTCTTCTTGCAATTCTCCATTGAGAAATGCTGACTTCACATCCATCTGATAGACAGTGAAGTTCTTGTAAGCAGCATAATCTAGAAACAGTCTGATTGCTTCAAGTCTTGCTACTGGTGCAACTGTTTCATCAAAGTCAATTCCATCTTCTTGACAATAACCATTGGCCACTAATCTTGCTTTGTTTCTGGTAACAATACCATCTTCATTCATCTTATTTCTGAAAACCCATTTAGTGTCAATTACTCTTCGATGACTTGGTCTTGGTACTAAATACCAGACTTCATTTCTTTCAAATTGATTTAACTCTTCCTGCATAGCTTCAATCCAGAAGGAATCACAGAGAGCTTCTTCAATTTGTTTAGGCTCTATAATCGTCTTTTTCTTGAGAAGAAGAGTTAGGTTTAGAAGTAGAAGCATTGTTGTATTTGTTCTTCATTTTTCTTTTGTAGAACTTCTTGAAGTTGTTCATCAGCAATGCTACATCTCCAGCTGTATACTCCTTTTTGTTGAGCAATGTGGCTTCATCAGATGAGTCCACTTCTTTACTTCTTTGTGCTGGTCTTCTTGGATTTTCAGCAGCAACTAAGGCAGCTGTGGGTCCTGAAGTTGAGGTTTCTTCAATTCCCATCCTTGGCAGTTTATACTCATATGCCTTGAGTAAGGAGAACAGTTCTGTAAGAGAGATCTTTCCCAAATCTCTAGATTCTTCCATCGCTGTCACCTTCATGTTGAACTTTGGAGGTATAGCCTTCAGAACTCTGACGGTTATCTCCTTATCAGTGAAGGTTTTTCCAAGCTTTAGCACTTCATTCTACGTCCTTGTGAATCTTGTGTCCATCTGGTCAATGATTTCCGCAGACTTCATCTTGAAGTTGTCAAGCTTTTCTAGAGCAACACCCAGCTGATGCACTTTTATGGCGTCGTTTCCTTCGCTCATATCTCTGACTCTGTCCCACATCTCCTTTGCAGTTTTGCTATGCTTGACTTTGTCAAACCGATCATTATCCAGGGCTTTAGTCATGATGAATCTTCCGACTTTGTAAAGATTGAACAGCTTTATTTCCTCCGCTGTCATCTCTGTCAAGTCTTTTTCCACCACCAGTTCCGTTTCATCAACTATTATGGTCTTGGTGAATTTGAATGGACCTTTAATGATACATGTGTATATGTTGTCATTATAAGCAGCTAGGAAAATCTCCATCCTGATTTTCCATTCTTCAAACGACATACCTGTTGGGATTCGGTAAGATAAACAGCCCTAGGCACAGCGGAATATAAAAACTTTTAGGACCTCTTAAGGAATCTTGCCAGGATATTCTCTAGTTGTATATATATGAATATAAATAAAACGATAGTATAAGTTTTCACGTTATACCTATCTCCTTGCAAATCCTCGGCTAGTAAAGAACGGACTCTGATTTCTGCTCCAGCAAAATCGACCCAGACCTTTTGAGTAGCGCCCCACGTGTTGCGCCTCTACGAGTTGATACACCACAATATCACGAAAATAATATATCTTGATCAGCTAGAACACAGGATATATTATATACTAGGAATTAGGAACGATTTAGGAACAAGATCGAAAACGAAAAATTCTTCCACAGGGAATAATGGGTTCGGTCGACTAGTGGGGAGAGGGAGAGAGAATTTTGCTCTTGCTCAATTTTTGCTTATGGAGTTCTGTGAAAAATAACTACAAGAAGGCTACTTATAGTTATCTCCCTAACCTAGTCCTATTAGGACTAGGTCTTCTCTCTCCTACATGGGCCATGACCCTCTTTAATTAGAAGACCAAGTTTTCTGATTAATTCATGGCCCAGTTAATTAATTTGATCAGGCCTAATTTAATCTTCCAATTAAATAGCCCAATTAATTAACTTAATCTCCCATTTAATTAAATCAGACTCTAAGTCTATTTAATTAAAATCCTTTCCAATTAATTAAATCCAACTTAATTAATTAATTCACAAATTAAATTCCAATTTAATTTATGATCCAGATCCAATTCCAATTGGATCCTATTTTGTTCCAATTGGTCGACCCACCCATTATAATCGACCCAGTCGATTATTTACCCAGTCGACCCAGTCGACCCGGTCGTTCTTATTTCCTCGCTTTCGCTTCATGTGTATTGTGTATGCCCCCGTAGGTTCACCACATAATTGACTGTGGGTTATAATTAAATATTATTTAATTATTCGAGTAAGACTTACTCTAAATCAATCGAACACTCTGTCGATTGATCATTCCAAAATTAGCATCCCTGCCAATTTGGGAATTCTCCCACACTCCACGGTCGATGTCCAGCCACAAGCCCATGGAGCCCAATCACTGGTGAATTAATTCAGTGAACCTTTTATCATTTACAATTTCCATATACGACATAATCTCTCCATCGATCAATCTCCCAGTCGAGACTTAAGGGTATGGTCTTTCATCGGATTCCCTTTTAATTCGTCTTGACCTTATGCATTCTGATCTCGAAATAAATTCTCTTTGACTTAATCTTTATGAGCTACTTTCATAAAGTCGTCAGATACCTTGGCCAAGGATTTTACCAGAATTAATTTCTCACATAAATCCATAGGAGAATTTCCCAACCTATCAAGTCGGGTCAATGGATCCTTTGCTGATGATATGAACCTGCATACGAGTTCCTCTATACCTAATATGAATCCACAAAGACTTTCTGGCGATCCCCAGTCAGTCGGAACTCATATCAAAGCATAGACGTTCTCGCACCAGATAAACCATATCACCTTAAGTAGTTAGGGATCGTTCCTCGTATACTATTGTAAATTTGGAATAACTTCAACCCCGATATGCGACTACCGCTTCCATGGTGAGTTATTTCCTAATTGGGGTATTCAGTGCGCTTGCCATCCCAGCAAGCCACCCACTTATGTGTATCGACTATCCCAGTCACGCTCGTGGACCCCAGCGTCCTCCAGTTCATCGGAGTATACACAACAGTGAGAGTCTAACCGAATCCAACGATGTCCCATCTCGATTGGATTCTACGACTCTTAAATATGTTCTAGATCACGGCCTTGGAGATCAGTCCACGGGTTGTCCCATAGCCCTGTGATCTAAGGACTTCTATCCTTATGCGTAGATAATTATTACATAAGATAAAGATGACCATTTAATAAAGTGCATTCATTAATCGAAATTGAATAGTTCCGCATTTATTACAATAAATAATAGCCATACAGCTGGCTTGCAGGACACTATTTCTATCAATCTCCCACTTGTCCTAAAGCCAGTCTTTTATGTTCTTGAGTCCCATCTTTAGCAGATGTTTCTCAAATGCCTTTTGAGGCAGAGGCTTCGTTAGCGGGTCCGCCGTATTATCTTCTGAGTCGACATGTTCCATCTTAATGTCTCCTCTACCAATGATATCTCTTATCACATGGTTTCGTCTTTGTACGTGCTTGGATTTCTGATGAGATCTCGGCTCCTTTGCTTGCGCTATTGCCCCATTATTATCACAAAAGATAGTAATGGGCTCAGCGATGCTAGGTATCACATCCAATTCCTGGATGAAGTTCCTCATCCAAACACCTTCCTTTGCTGCGTCACTCACGGCAATGTATTCTGCTTCGGTGGTTGAATCCGCGGTTGTTTCCTGCTTGGAGCTCTTCCAGCTAACCGCACCACCATTGAGGCAGAATACGTATCCTGATGTCGACTTGAAGTCGTCTACATCACATTGGAAGCTCGAGTCTGTATAGCCTTCCAATTTCAATTCTCCTCCACCGTATACCAAGAACAATTACTTAGTCCTTCTCAGGTACTTCAGAATTGCCTTTACGGCTATCCAGTGCTGCTCACCTGGATCAGACTGGTAGCGACTTGTAATGCTTAATGCGTACGCTACGTCTGGTCTAGTACATAACATACCATAAATTATGCTTCCTATCGTGGATGCATAAGGTATTCGAGACATATTGCTTCTCTCTTCAGGCGTCTTTGGGGCCATAGACTTAGAGAGTGCAATCCCATGTCTCATTGGAAGCAATCCTCTCTTGGATTCTTCCATACTAAATCTTTTCAAGATTTTATCTATGTACTGGGATTGGGAGAGGCCCAGCAGTCCTTTTGATCTATCTCGGTAGATCCTTATACCTAGTACAAAGGATGCTTCTCCCATATCCTTCATTGAGAATTGTGTAGACAACCATGCTTTAGTTTCGGACAATGCTTTTACATTGTTTCCAATGAGAAGAATGTCGTCAACGTAAAGCACCAAAAATTCAACTGTACTCCCACTGATCTTCTTGTACACGCAAGATTCGAACATGTTTTTGATGAATCCAAAAGTTTGGATTGTCTCATCGAAACGAATGTTCCAACTTCGGGAAGCTTGCTTCAGTCCATAAATGGACCTCTGGAGTTTGCACACCTTGTGTTCATCTCCTTTGGATGCATATCCTTTTGGTTGCTCAATGTAGATCTCCTTGTCAATGTCCCCATTGAGAAAGGCAGTCTTTACATCCATCTGCCATATCTCGTGGTTATACCACGCAGCTATGGCCAGCAAGATCCAAATGGATTTAGGCATTGCGACGGGCGAGAAGGTCTCCTCAAAGTCAATTCCAGGTCTTTGAGTATATCCTTTTGCCACTAATCGCGCCTTATAGGTAATCACCTCTCCGTTCACTCCAAGCTTTCGCTTATAGATCCACTTGCAACCCACGGGAGTCACTCCCACTGGTGGATCTACCAAGGCCCAGACCTTGTTAGAGTGCATGGAGTCCAATTCGGATTCCATGGCTTCGCGCCACTTCCCCGAGTCTATGTCTAACATAGCCTCTTCGTAAGTCCTTGGGTCGGTTAGAGACTGTCCTGTCTCATGCAGCAGACCGTAGTACCTCTCGGGTTCTCTACGTTGTCTTTCTGACCTACGAAGTATCGGTGTACTCTCTGGTGCACTTTCATGCTCATGTTCTCCCACTGCCTGTGGCGACGGGTCAGCTTGATTGACCTCTCCGGTCTTTTCAGCTTCAGTGACCTCATCCAGTTCTATGTTATTTTCTTTCTTGTCCACCAAGAAATCCTTCTCCAAGAAGTGTGCGTTCCTTGAGATAAACGTAGTTTGTCTTGTAGGATCGTAGAACTCGTATCCTATTGAGTTTTCCGGATACCCCACAAATTTGCACAAAATGGATTTAGTTTCCAATTTATCCCCCACTAGCTTTTTAACGTAAGCGGGAGATCCCCATATACGCATGAATGCATATGAGGGTGCCTTGCCAAACCATAATTCGTATGGTGTCTTTTCTACGGATTTAGAAGGTACCATGTTCAGTATCTTCGTTGCCGTGAGGAGGGCATGTCCCCAAAATGAAAGAGGTAGGTCAGTGGCACTCATCATGGATCGAACCATGTCCATCAAGGTTCGATTCCTTCTCTCTGCTACTCCATTTAATTGGGGTGTTGCAGGAGGAGTCCACTGCGATAATATTCCATGCTCAACAAGATAATTTAGAAATTCGTTACTAAAAAATTCTCCACCTCGGTCTGAACGAAGAGCCTTTATCGTATGACCAAGTTGATTCTCTACTTCCATCTTGAATTCTTTGAATCGCTCAAAAGCTTCAGACTTGTGTTTCAACAAGAACACATAACCATAACGACTATAGTCGTCAGTGAAGGTGATGAAGTAGTCATAGCCACCTCGGGCGCTTTTTCTTAGTGGTCCACATACGTCAGTATGTATCAGGTCCAATGTTTGCTTGGCTCGCTCAGGGTTTCCCTTAAATGGCAACTTAGCCATTTTACCCTTTAAACATGGTTCACATGTTGGCATTTCATCAATGCGATTGATTTCAATCGCGCCAGAAGATGCTAACTTTTGAATCCTTGACTTAGATATATGTCCAAGTCGAGGGTGCCATAATTGGGCAGATATTTCATTATCTTGTTTCCTTTTATTTTGTTGTACGTGCATAACTAACTTAGGTGGTTCAATGGTATATAGTCCATCTTTCAATGTACCAGTGAAAAACAAATTATTATTCATGAATAATGAAAAGGAACCTTTATTAATCGTAAAATTAAAACCTTCATTATCCAAAACAGGAATGGAAATAATGTTTTTCACCAATCCAGGTACATAAAGAACGTTCCTAAGGACTAACTTATTACCACCTAAATCTAACTCCACTTCGCCAATGGCCTCGGCAGCAGCTCTAGCTCCATTGCCAAATCTTAGGATCCAATCCCCTGGCCTAAGTGGCCTTGTTGCTCCCATCACCTGTAAATCATTACAAAGATGAGAACCACAAGCGGTGTCCAGCACCCAAGATGCACAGTTAATTGATAAATTAACTTCAACAAGAATATACCTTTCGAGCTCTCCAAGAACTCTTTGCAGTTCCTCTTCCAGTGTCCAGGTTTCTTGCAGTAGAAACATTTCTGTTCACCAGACGAAGCTTTACGCTTCTTTCCCTTCCCTATGGGCCCAGATGGTGCTTTGCCTTTGCTTGAAGAAGCATTTCCCTTCCCCTTCCCCTTCCCTTTCTTTGTCCTTTTGGACTTGGATTGGGTTGAGGTAGCAACCATCACTGGCTTCTCCCTTTTCATGGAAGCCTCGACAGTGGCGAGCATATTAGCCAACTCGTGAAGTTCAACATCCATCTTGTGCATGTTGTAGTTCACCACGAATTGCTCGAATGATCTTGGCAACGACTGGAGGATTATATCTTGGCAGTAGGTCTTCTCCATCTTTACATCAAGATGACCAAGCTTTTCAATAAGCCCAATCATTTTGATGCAGTGAGATCGAAGATCAGCACCTTCAGCCATCCTCGTTTGTTGCAAAGTCTTGGCAGTTTCACACTGCTCATATCTACTTTACACCCCAAATAGACCATTCAGGTGCGTGTAGATTTCAAAAGAAGACTTCATATGCTCGTGCTGCTTTTGAAGCTCATTCGACATGGATGCCAACATGAGACAACGTGACTGCAAGTCATCGTCAAGCCATAAATCCACGGCTTCTTTCTCAGTATCATCGGCATCCTTAGCAAGTTCGGGAGGGGGCCCATCAAGGACAAAACCTCGCTTTTCAGAAGCGAGAATGATCTTAAGGTTCCTGACCCAGTCATGGAAGTGGTCCAGTTAATTTGTTTTGTTCAAGTATGATGGAAATCGGATTCTTAGACATTATATCTACAAAACGACGAGAGAAGAAATAAATACGCGAAAGATTAATTTAAAATGCACAATTTACAAACATGGTTTTTTTTTGTAAATTACTCCCACTATTTTAATCAAAATCTTATGCCCCCACATAAGTTTCGGGAATTTAAAATATCCTAGCGGGCTTAAGGCCCAAATGCAATCTCCTAGTACCCACGACTCGTTGGCCATACTATTTGATTCACTTGGTGGTCGATACGTCGACGGTTAACCATCGCAGCTAACCCTTAAGTTCATTTAGCCTCGTTTTTCGATATGGACCCACGACTCGTGAGACATCCATACTTACTAGCGTTAAATCATGTCCAATACTCGTGAGAGAAATAGTTCAATCCTAGACGCCCCACGACTCGTGAGACAGCGCCTAAAACCTTGCTATCCCCTCCCTTGGCACTAAACTCGTGCATCGAGGCAATAGACATATCATCTTCCTATAGCTCGACCCACGACTCGTGAGACATCGAGATATATTCGTACAATATGCCTAAGACCTAGTAATTGGATAGGCTCGGACCATAGACTATTCATATGCGCCCGTTATTCGATTTAATATTCTAATTGAATTTTAAGTTCAATTGGAGGTTTTAAGTTTTCTTGGCGAGGTCTCATCAGATTATGCTTATCTTGTTTACGTGATCTATTCTAAGCATGCATGACATACATCAAAGAATAATAAGTAAACATACATCACCTAGCAGATATGATTGGTCGATTGCCCATCCTATGCGATTCATCACGAGCCAAGTGATGAATCAATTGGTCAGTCTAGGGTGAAATTAAATGTCCTAACTATTACAATTTTCAAACCCATACATCATGGGCCTTCTTGTAATATCCAGCTTGATTGGGCCTCCATGTAATGAATTGGGCCTCCATGTCCTCCAAGGTAAATGGGCCTCCATGTGGATCTCCAAGTCTTCATGAGGTCTTCTCGGCTCCAAGCCTAATCTAAGCCTAGCTTAAAATAAATGGTCCTATTCTATTACATTTGTTTGCGCAAGCAAGGGCACCAATCAGGCCCATTTAATTACAACCCAAAAATAAATAAACCAAAAACTACACAGGGCTTAAGGGCAAAATCGACCAATCCACACATTCACTCAAGAACATGCATAAATTCACATAAGGGCAAAAATGTAAATTTACCGGCTCCATTAATTTTAATTCGCAAAATTATCCAAGTTAATTAATTTTGAATTAACAATTAACCTCTAAGATTAATTAG